>VWZV01007560.1:1072239-1257854 GCA_013397155.1 Irena cyanogastra | reverse complement strand
TTTTTTTTTTTTTTTCTTTTTTTCTGAGGGAGAGTATAAGGGGATTTGGAGACTGGTTTCTCTAGTCTTTCTAGCTACCTTCTCACTTGTCATACCTGCAATATACATTGTTAAGAATCTTTTTCTTTGCTGTACCTAACCAAATGATATGTATACCCTCCTGTTACACTACTAGCTTTTTGTGAACTACAGGATAAAAGCAACTCTTCTCTGAAGTTCTATTCTATGCCCTAGTCATGAATGTTTCTTAAATTCATTGCAGCAGGTGGTGTTATGTTTTAAAATTCTTTTTCTACTGGGATTTAAAATACTTTCCTAGTTCAATCCCTAAAAGGGTAGAGGTCTCCATAGAGATGAGGGTTTTACAAATATTTTGTGCGAACTATGGATTCTTTTCCTTTTTAAAGTAGCAGCCAACTATAAATGTATACAGTAATGACTCTTTGTGTGCTATGTTTTTTTAAGAGCCACAGTTGTGAAGAAATACAGGATTTTCTGGGTAAAGATTCTGGGTCCCATTGTTTCTCAGCCTGATGTGCTGTCCCCCACACCACCTTTGCATGCAACATCAGAGGCTATGTCAACTTCACACCCAGTTTCCTACATATCAAAGCCAGTAAGTAATGACAGAGCTAAATCAGGCTATCTTTAATGCTTGTGATGAATGGAATTTAATGGGATGATATTGATACAGCCTATTAGTAGGAAAGAAGAGATAATGGATGAGTAACTTTGATATCTAAGGTTAAGAACATGACAGCTACCTTTAGTTGAGTTGCCTGAACTTTGCAGGGTCAAATGTTCTCATGCTGCACACAGGTGAGAAGATTAACAGAATGTTTAGAAATTAATGATCAGAAAATATTATGCATACTTCTCGTGAGAGATGGGAGAAGACCTAATCTGGTTTTGTCTAATAACTTCCTATTCAGCAACTGCAGGCTCAGAAGTTTTCTTCTCTGAGTTCATCTGTGTTACTTACTTTTGTTACTGAGTCTTGAATGGATCTAGCAAACATTGCTGTTTGATCCAGAATAACTGTGACTTACAATCAATGTATTTTCTCAATGTGGAGAAAATCAATGGAGTTTCTGCTCTAAAAAGCAAGCATAAAGCTGTAGTACCCTTCTTTTCTTTCTCCTCTTACAGCTGATACTACCTCTCCAAATATTTAACCAGAGTAAGTTTTTTTCTGAAGTTCCTGTTGACTTTTTGAAGTTATTCTATGTAATGTCTTTAAAGTGAAAATTCAACTCAAATTTAGCTTGGAATTCACCATCATTTTACTTAGGTTAATTGTAGGCATGGTTTGAGATTGTTTTGTAGACACAGATGATGTTGTTCCTTGTATGTGTTTTTCTACCCTGGGTAAAAAGGAGGAAGAGAATGGAAACTCTAATTGCTCACAATTTGTTTGTTTGCTTAATTGTTTAGTTCAGTGCATCAAGTTGTGGAATTACGAAGTTCTGCATTAGGAACCCTACAAACTGTGATCCTAGGAGTGCTTCCTGTTTTTTTCTGTCCTTCCAACAAGAGGAGAGTTCAGTTTTTATTGAAATGAGTGGTCCAAGTGAAGGATACTTAGCATTTGCATTTTCCCATGACCAGTGGATGGTGAGTGCTCTATTATTTTCTGTAATTGCTTTTGTGATGTTAGTAAAGTTTAAATGGAAATCCATATGGTAAATAGAAATACTGTCACATGTCACACAAAGTGTGACTATCCCATAGTGCTAAAACACAGGTTGTTTCTTATGGGTGGATATTCACTTTTAGCTCAGGACTGAATAACTGCAGTAGAATTTCCCTATGGATATCTCTTATGGCAGAATTCAGCCTGTCTGACTGAAACTCCTGGTTAAATCGATCTCTATTTACCCATCCAAAAAATCCTACCTCTCAGAAACAGAGTTGTTATTCAGAAAACCATTTGCATTTGATCCTTGAATGTTAGTCCTATAAAAACAGTCTTAAAAATGTTGAAAGATACTTCATGTTAAAGTGATGGGATGATGCTGTTGACAAATGCATAATCCATAAGCTACTTTTTCCACAAAGGAGATGCTGTTTATATTCATCTCCATAGTGCAGGACCACTTGGTTCTTAACAACACTTTTTTTACAGCTGTGGAGGAAAAAAATCTTGTAACTGAAGTAGATTTTTAAGTAGCTCCAACATCCATCTCTTGTCTTGTCTAGTCAATATAATAAATTTTAAATAATTAAACAAACTTCTGATAATATGTTTGTTACTCTGGTAGGGGAGTGTGAATCATAATGCGTGTTTCTATGTGTCATCTCTTTGACTTAATGTGGTTCCTCACTAATAATGCTGATGTGTTTTTGAAAAATGGGGAACAATAGCTTGATAACTACAGAAATCTCTCAGGTCTTGCTGCCTAAATTAAATCAAAGATCTTTTGGAGTCTGCCTGTAGTGTTTTTTATTGGGCTATAGATATTTTTCTTTTCAACTCTGCAGGGTGGTGATGATGCTTATCTGTGTGTTAATGAAGATCACCGCATTCATGTGAGCACTGCCCATCTGAAGGAGCGAAGTCATCCTCTCTTGGATTCAGAGGTATGTTTTAAAGCGACTCAGACACTTTCACAGATGTAGCTTTGAAGTAAGGTATGCTGCTGCTTTGTGCTTTTGTTTTGCACAGCAGATGTAAATACTGAGGTGGATCCATAATTCTCCAAGGTGAGAACACTTACTTCCTAGTAAGTGTTAACTTTGGGAGTTTAAATATAATTTGTAAAGGTAGTCACAAGATGGGGGCTTAGTCTTTTTAGAAACTTTGTCCCTATTATTAGTCTGTCCCTTTGCTAGAACTGCAGATGCAACTGGTATGTCCTGGGTTAAACATTGTTATGGGCTGTAAAAATTAGTGGTAAGTTCAAACTCTAAGTTGCTGTGTTGACTTACTGACATACCTCTTGCATGCTAATTTAGAAGGGATCCACTTTCCCTGGATCATTCACATTTTTTCTTTCTATATCAGTGACACTCTTGTGTTCTGCAGGGTTACTTTTAAGCCAGTTACTCAGCCAATCTGAATACACTGGATATTAAGTATCTCCTGTTTTACAGAATGCCCTTGAAGATGTGTCGTGGAGGCTTGCGGATGGTGTTCTTCAGTGTTCTTTCAGAAGGAGTATTCATCTCCCTGCTTATAAAGGGAGATTTAATCTGGATACCAATTACTACATCTTTCTGGCAGATGGAGAAGCTAGTGAAGGTAAACTTGACTTACATATGGTTGCTTTTCTTTTAACAACTCCAAAGGAGGTAGTAACCCTTCTGTAAGATATGGCTTAGATAAGAATTGGTGTCCAAACTAAGGTTTCCAAGTTTGAGGCCTTTGATTTGGTCACCTTTACTGCTTCTCTGGATCATGAGTTTGCTTGTGGAAGTTATTGCAGATTTACTCATGTGTGTGTTGTATGCTCATTTGATGGCAGGAACTGATAGCTTCTTGAGAACTGGCCACATCTTTTTTTTAAATGGAGACTAGAATCAAAGGGAATTATTCTTCATGTCTTGTGTATGTAGAGGAGAGAAAAGATATTTCCTGTAGCTGGGGGAGTTGCGTTTTGTACATTAAGTGTGCAGGATAGCTTAGATAATGTTAGGTTCTTACCATGTTGTGTGTTAGCTTGTGTGATTATGTGCAGTGGTCACAACAGGGCTTGAATTCATGAATGAGGAATGAGCACACTTAAAAGTGCAGTGGCTTTCATGAGCAAGAAATAAATCACTTTGTCACTGCTCAGGTGGACTAATATACAAACATCATCGTCAGCCCCTGGTCACTGATGCGCAGTACGACGTCACAGGTCTTCCTCAGGATATCGGAGGTTCCCGAGCCCCACGGCTTATCAAGGCTCATGGTGAGCTGCAGTTTCTAATTTTGTCTCCCAGTTCTAGACTTTGTGAGACTAGAAGGTTATTGCAGAGTTGGTGTTCCTTCTTGCCTTTCTGGCATTTATGTTGTGTATTCTGTTGGCTAGCAATATCTGATACTCTGGTGGCAGAGTCAAGTTACTAATTTTTCCTTTCAAGAACAGAGTTGGAAGATTTTTTGCCCAGGAAAATGAACCCACCCTTGCCTTTTCACTTAATTTAAAACTGGGACTTGTTTATCTCTTTCTCTCTGTTTCAAGTTGTAGTTGCATTTTTGGTTTAGTTCTGCTTGAAATGAGAAACCATTCAACTGGCATCTGGAGCCACTGAAGTCAATGGGAATTTTTTTCTCCCACACTACTGGACTTTAATGCAGGTCCATGATAGAACTGCCACTCATTCTTTGTCACACAGATTGTAGCAATGTCATCTTTCATCATCTGATGCCTGAGTTGGTGATAGAATGGCTTCTCTCACCAGTATGTTCAAAGTGTATTAGCATGTGTGAAATGTGCAGTAGCCAGAGCTGCTCTGTTGTGTTGTGTGGGCAAAGTATGATTATCTTTTGTGTGGATGTTTGTCCTCTAGCAAGATAAAGGCTATAAAGCTGTAGCCCGAACCAGGTGATATGTTTTTAATCATTGGTAAATTCTGACAATGTGCATATAGGCTAAACAATTACATAGTCTCGGAAGTTGTATTAATGTGCACTTAAGTTACCTATCGTTTACCTTGTTGGGTTTTTTCTATTTTCAGGAGCACTGATGTTTGTTGCTTGGGTTACCACAGTTAGTATTGGTGTTATTGTTGCAAGATTCTTCAAACCTGTCTGGTCTCATTCATTCCTACTTGGAAAGGAGTTGTGGTTTCAGGTGGGCAAAATCTCCACTTATCTCCAGCTGTATTTTCTAGCATTATTGTAAGCAGAATTATAAACCTACTAGAGCCAATAAATAGACTAAACATGGTATGATTTACATCTTTCTTTAATCTTATAAAGTGGAATTATTAAAAATCAGAAGTTTGCCTACTTTACTAGTAAAGGTTAAGTCTAAAGTGAGGATTAAGGATATCTTTTAACTGTAGGTGTACTTAATGTCTTTTAATGATGTATTAAGAAAGCTGTAGAGTTTCTAAAAGCAATCTTAACTTTTCTAGGTGCATCGTATGCTTATGTTGACCACAGTCATTCTTACAAGCATTTCTTTTGTGTTGCCTTTTGTATACCGAGGAGGTTGGAGCCAAGTAAGTGTGTACTTTTTGTCTTGTTTATTAACTGAAAGGTAAAAGTGGGACTAAATGAATGAGGAAGTCCACTGCCAGCTATTATGACTATTTCTAAGCAAATTTCTGTGAAAGCTGTTCTTAAGTAAACTGATTTCAAATTCTGGCAACACAGAGGGATTTTGTCTCCTTTAAACTACAGCTGAAAAACTTTGTTTTCCTTCCTTCCTTCTTCTTTCTCCCAAATAAATTCTTTGGTCACAGTTTCTTTATGTACTATTTTGGTCTTACTGTTTCCTTAGAGAATATGATCTTGGGAGGGGAGTAAGGATGTGATGGCTGACATGGTTAACCTGCTGGGAATAACTGTTTTTGTGAACTTGGATATAACAGTGAGTGATAAGCCTAGTCTGGAGCTGTAGCTAGATAGAGATTGTATACCTGTTGCTGTCACCTGTATTCTGTTTGATGCAGGGTCACATCATAAGCTGGAAAGTCTAGAGAGTATCTGAATTCAGGGTGGACGAATAGTCACAGGTGTGAGCTAGGGAAATTGAATAAAACATTTTTGGGTGAAAGAGCAGACCAGTGCTGGGATAAGTTATAAAATAGGCCTATCCTGGAGACACAGGATTGAGGCTGGAGAGCTTGGACTATGACTTCTATAGTCATGTTAGTCTGCTCTAGCTGGTAGAATTTCTCAGTACCACAAAAAGGTGGGACAAACCCTGAGCGCACATACCATGTGTCTGCTACCAAGGCAAACGGCCTTCGTCTGGCTGCAGGGCAGCTCAGTGTCCTGTTGCTTCTGCCAGTGCTGCTCCATTGTAACTTACTAATACAAGAATAAATACAATTTGCAACTTTTTGGTATCTTTTCTCTCTGTTTTTATATATATATATGTATGATATTTAAGAAAAATGTCCTTTGTTTAGCAAGCAGGTTTTCATCCTTATCTTGGCTGTGCTGTGATGGCTTTGACAATCTTCCAACCACTTATGGCAGGTTTCAGACCTTCTCGTCATGCGCCAAGGTACAACTGACTCATTAAATTACAGCCACAGGAATGAAATGTGACTGTTGCTTTAAAAATTCTTTTTACAATGGAACGTTTTTACAGCTTGAAAGTAGGCAAAGATGTTCTTTGATTTCTGACTCCTTCCCCCAAGGTGTAATCAATAAAATTGTTTCATTGTGTTTCATTGTTTTATAGGAGGCAATTGTTTAACTGGTTTCACTGGAGTACTGGTACAACAGCTAGAATATTAGCTGGTGAGTAGAAGTAATAGTTGTAACTCCCATTTAACTGATTTAAAGGATTTTTGCCCTTTGTCTGGGCTGTTGTTCATTTAAAGCATCTATGTACATCCAGTCCAGGCATGTCTGAAGATCCTTTTTCTTGTCCATCTTTCGTGTGAGTTTTAAGGGACAATTGGATACAATTTAGAGAAAAAGTGACTTTAAATCCAAAGGAATTACTGACAAATCTGAAATTCCTCTGTAATGAGGACCTGTCCTTATCTTCATAATTTCTTTTTGTCTTGGAAGATATGAGAGTAGTGTTCTTACAGTAGCATAGTTTGATGTAATTGAATGGGAGACAGGAATTTCACTTATAGATCCAAAAGCTGAGTTTGATTCTAGTAATAGAGGCAAGCTTCCACAGCAAACTTAAGGACTAATGTTGTGGTGACTGGTCTTGTTGGTAATCACAAATGCTAGTGTTTGTGTGGCTGGAATGTGATAGGGCATTAAGCAGGTTGAAAACCATCTTGGCCTTTTCTTCCTGCCTCAGCTGTCACACTACCAAAAAAGCCCAAAACAACCCCACCCAAACAACCCTCATTCCCCACCTCCCCCCCCCCCAAACCCTTGTCAACTTTCAGCTGTGTGAACTCCTTTAACCTCATTCCTCAAACAGTTTGAGGTAATTAATGGGAAATTTATTTACAGAAGCATTGAGAGAATTTTTAAAGCACATTGGCACAATATTCTTGTTGGGTTTTTTATCTTGTTTTTACTGAATAGTTGTGACTATGTTTTTGGGAATGGATCTGCCAGCACTTGACCTGCCAGACCCGTGGGACACCTATGCAATGATTGGCTTTGTAGCTTGGCATGTTGGTACTGATGTTCTTCTGGAAATACACAGCTACTGTCTCGTTCGTAAAGGTACAAACTCAGCAATACTCCTGTTGTCTCCTTGTTGATGAGAATAAAACCAGTGGGGATTGAATTTCAGGAGGTGTTCTTTGACCTCTAACTTGGAAGATGAAAGGGAGTAAGTCTTTAGTAGTGTCCTATCTTCTAGGATACTATCTTCTGTAGACTAATATGGAAGAAAACCAGTTTTTAAGACAAAAGTGTTCTAGAAGAGTGAGTTTTGTGCCATTTTAAAATTGTAGCTTCTCATTTCTCAAACCACAGTTCATAGGGGACTGAAATGTAGAAATATTTTCTGAGACTCTATTACTTTTTGCCATAATTTTGATCCCAGGCAGGTATGTTGAGTTGAGGTTAATTAATGTGTATTTAATCTGTATTTAAATGTTGACAAATTGCTGTTATTGCAGGAGCAAGCTTGAATGCTTGTCATTTTGACGGACTGGGGAAGGAATATGAAATCCTGACTCCAATAGGTCTAGGGAAGAGATGGGTAGTAACTTCATTAGAAATTACCCTTATCTTCACTGACTGATGTCACAGAGAGGAGGTGACTGCACATGTGAATGACCTGGGTCTAAGGCTGAGATGAGACAGCTGCAGAGTTGAAGAAGTGTGATTAATTAAGAGTCTGTGTAAGGTGGCATGTGGAGAAGGAGTGATTGTAAAAGATGTGAATTTAAATTTAACTGCAGTAATTACTTCCTAGAAATAGGGAAGTTAACCTGAAATGTTTGGACAATGAGTGTTCTTATGTTGGCTAATGAAAATACTTCTTAATGAAATCCAGTTATCTTAAAATACAAAAGAAGAAGGTGTTATCTCAAAACTCAGTGTTATGATTATTCAGTCTAGCAAAAGACAAAATGTTTTTTGACTTCAATGTTCAGAATTTACTTTTTATAGGTCAGCTCCAGAATAATTTTTCATTTGTGCTGTGAGTGTGATATTAACAGGTCATGAAATGTCAAATAAAACTCCCAAGTCCTTTTCAGATTTGATGCTGTGTAAGACTTAGTCACAGTATCAAGACTTCTGCAGTATAAAAATGAAACCCCCCTTCTTCTTAAGGGCAGACTTGACTTCTGTTTTTCTTCCCATGAACAGTTGAAGTGATAGAGGATGACAGAGTACAGATACTGCAGTCACTCACATCTGCAGAAGCAGAGGTGAGTCACAATTTGGTAGCTAACTACTGTGGAATGGGATGATTCTTCATTTAAACCAATAAAAAGACTGACTGTTTGATGGCTTTTCTTCCACTTTTCTTGCAGGGTCGTCTGTTTAAACAGATTGTGTTAACCATCTATGTCTGTGGAAATATAATATTCCTTGTTGCCTTCCTGATTGCAATCAACCAAGTATGAAATAAGTATTTGAGAATTTTGTGACAAAATACTGTGCAGTTGAAAAATCTGCAAGGAATACTTTTTATTACAACTTTTTTCTCAACATGTTCCTGAAGATGTAATTGAAGAATAACAGCACATGTATGTCATGCTCAGTGTTAGGGAGATCTGGAATTCAAATCTAGAGAGCAATCCTGCAATCCTACAAAAGCTGTCTTCTGATGGGACTTTGAAGGGGAATCTTTTCCTGAGTAAGGAATGAAATCTCTATTTTTTTAAGCACACTAGTTTAACTTGATTGAGCTTATAGGTGAAAAGAAGACTGAGAAGATGTGCCGAACACATTATTTGGGTAGTCAGTTCCCTAAACCTTCTGCGAATATTATTGGTGGAACTGATAAGATAGGACTGGTCCTGATTTATCTGTCCACTTTACTGTGTGCTAATCCGTGATATGCCAGCTTCCTGCTCTTGACAGCTTTGTGCATAAAGAAACCCCCAACCAAACAAACCACGAAACTTAGTGAAAGACTGTCAGAAGTGCAGGTTGATGCATGAACTAAATAGATAAAAGTAAAATGCAAAAAGCACTGACTGCTCTAAGAGCAGTGTACTTACACAACAAGCACAGGAGTTTAGGAACTTCAGTCCTTTAATAAAACCACCATTTGCCTCACTCAAAATACTGCTCTGTCTCATCCCACTTGGTGCTTCTGAGTCATAAAAAGAAAACATGTTTGTAATAAAAATGCATTAGAACCTATAGTAACTTATCTAGAACTCAAACCAGGAAGAACCTAGCTGTGTTTATGGATTTCTGTTTTACTGTCTTTGGTTGCTTGAGGCTTCTGCATTACTTGCCTATGTTAATAACATGGATTTGTGTCGACTTGTGTTTTAATGGTGAAAATACTTGCTCTGGAATGTTGCAGTTGTATTTGAGCAAAATGTAGATTGGTAGCTAGGTTGACTTCAGGAAAACCAGCCTCTGTTAATGTTAAATGAGAGTCTTTTGAGCAGGCATATCTAGAAGACAGAACTATAAAAATTCTATTACAATTCTATTCTGAAAGAATATCGAAGGGCAATTTTTCAGTCAACAAAAGGTTTCTCCAAATATCTGAACTAGTTACAGAGACTAGAAAGAGACTGTACTGTTTCACATTTTTGGTTCGTGGTTTGCCTAAGTATGGAAGGATACTCTTGAAGTGGCATTTTGGAAATGAAACCTTAATATGCCATGCAGTCACAGTGCTTTGCAGTTGTGTTTTGTGGCTCTGAACAGCTTGCTCCCACATCTTCATTTTTCTTACTGAAAAGTATCAATTTTTAGTTGTAGCAATTCAAGATGTATTTTTCAGCTAGGCCTACTAAGCTAGCTGGGAATGAAGGTGTTGGGAGTATTGGATAGAAAAATGAGGGGTGAGGCCTCGCTTGGTATAGACTTTTGTAGCAACATCTCTACAAGTGTGACCAGCACTGAAATACTTGTAGGTGTGGGTCAGGTGGTGGTTCTGTGCAGTTAATAAAGCTGTCTGGTTCTGTCTTCCTCCACCTTCCCAAGTCCATAGTGCAGCCTGTTGCATGGACAGGTAATATTTGGGAAACTACACATTTGTTTGTAGTCAGTGAACTTTTTGGCTGCTCAGATATCTGATTTAGCCATAAGGGCATTTCTGGAGCTGGGATGAATCCCTTTGTCAGCAGCAGCTGACTGTGAGTGAGTCCAAGTTGAATCATCCCCTTGGAAGAGTCATGTGCAGATGGGAAGAGGGGGACTACGAAGAAATGAGTCACAACCCAGGCTGAAGGACAAGAAGCGTGGGGCCAGCTGTGTGGGTGTGAGGTTTTTTAGAGAACTCTGATCTCAAAAAGCCTGAGAGTCTCAGGCTCATCTACTGCTCAAGTTTTGTGGGACTCTTTGACCTACTGTGAGTTTATAGAAGAAAAATTACTTGACCTGGCATGATTGATGGCTTTTTAAGTTAAAGTTAATGCCAGATTGTTTCTGTAATACAATAGCTGTACTGAGGGTTGTTTCATTTACATGTGACAATGAACATGGGTTTTAAAACATGAATGTAAATATCTCAATAAAAGTTCTTGTCCCTTTTAGTAATGTGGAAATGCTGTCAAAAGGAAACTAGAGAAGTCTTGCCTAGGAGCAAAATGGATTGTCTGTTTTTTGTAGATGTAGATGTTGTTTTATAAATTACACCTATGTAAATCCTTCCTGGAGAAACTATTATTGAAATTGAATGTTAAAATAGTTTCACTTTTTAAAGCAGTTTCTTTTCCTCAAGAAGAAAAAAAAATTCCTTGTTCCACATCTGATACAACTTTTAAATTGGCAAAATTGTCAGTTGCTCTGCATAAATTTTTTCTTCCCACTGCTTGCAGTGTTGTCTAGTTTCTTATGGGAGCCCTTATGTGTAGCATTGTAACTTAATTGATTGAAAGACTTGCTAATTTTATATAATTTCTGTTCACGCCACAACTCATGCCCTTTTCCTGCATAACTAGTAAGAGGAAGTAATAGGTCATTGTATTCCAATGTCTTCCAAAGTTTTTTGTGTACTCCTTTGGAAAAAAATCTGTGGGAGGGTTTGATATTGGCAGGAAAATGGATGGCAGCTAGAAATTTATAATTAGTTTCACAAGTAGTTTACTGTTTTGAGTGTTAGGTGCAGCCTCCAAATACTGGTCATTTGCTCTGGGCTTAGAACTTTTCCATGTTCTTTGCCTGTGCTTTGAACAAAACTTACTTGGTGCAAATGTAATGGAGTTCACAGCTATCTGTTTTCCTTCAAGTAATTTTTAGTTAGTCGACATTTCAGGCTGCAGCACGAACCAGGGGCGGTGTATTTAATTTCTCCTTCTTGCAGAGTGCTGCATTGTTTTTTGTTTTCTCAAAAACTACAAGATGGGGAGATGTCCGGTTCCATGTAATAATGGCCATGTTTTTCCTTTACCCAGGGAAGGCTAAGAAGAGCTTGCCTGCTTTGTGTTCCATCACTTTGTAACACTATGTGGCGCCCTTGTTCAAATAACAGCACTTCTGCTTTGCTTGCTTTCTGTAAACTGTCAGTGGGAGGTTGATGTGTAAAGGTTTTCCAAAATAGGAAAGTGTTCCTAAATGAACTAATTGGAAAAATTCTCAAACTCCATCTTTAAATCCAAGTCATCTCATACAGCTAGACACTCTGGAATGAGTGTTTGCTTCATACCTATTATTAAGCTTTTGTTTGAGTAGGTATGGATGGCTTTCTTTTGCATGTGGGTATATCCTTGTCCAGACAACCAAAGATGAACAGCAGTCGCCAAGGAAAAGCTGCAGTATTCTGCATTTCTATGCAGGAGTTAATACCTCAGTGGTTTTAGACCTTTGGTGCTTTTAGACATTTTAGACCTTAGGCTGAAGTAAGAAGAGTCCAGGTGAATGAAAGGATGGTTAACAGGGATGATCTGCTAGTAGGTCTGAGAAATTCTTTGCTCACATAAATCTGATTCCAACTTCTCTAAGAGGTTTGTGAAGGCGGAAACTGTTGCACATACCTGAGTAAGTGGCACAGCAGAAATAGCACAGGACAAATTCTTCAGAACATGCTTGGAACCACCTGTTTTAGTTCATACCTGACCTAGTTCAAAAACTGTCTAGCTTCTGCTGGTCTTCCTTGTGCTGTGCAATAGTGACTTTACAAAATGTAAACCTCAACTGCATCATTCTGAGCCAGCTGTTTATGACAATCATCCCACACAAAGGATACTGCACTTAAGAAGAACTGCAGCTTCAGCTTTGCTTCAAGAGAGACTTTTGTCTTGTGGGGCCTTAGAAATCACTTGGCTTTAATGATGAATTACAGTTTTGCATGGCATCTCTACTGACACTTGAAAAGATGATTTGCCACCTTGTGTTTCTGTTCTTGTTGATACAGGATGTGGGAGAGATCTGGGGCTGTAGCACTCTGGTGATGAACATTCCTACTTTCCAGAAGCACAAAACTTTCCAGTCTTTCCTTTAAACTACTTTGACTAGTATTGTGATGGAAGTTGCTCCCATTTCCATATTATTTAAGTTGAATAGTACGGGTTGTTGGGGGAGCAAAGGATAAGTGTCCATCTGCTGCCATTACAAAAATCGTTTGTGATTATTTCATATCACTCACCTACTCTCATTTTGTGGTGTGTCCTTAATAGTTGAGGTTGAAGCCTTCTGCTTTCACAACCAGCAAATAACAGAAGAAGAATAAGGGAAAAAAAAACACTATAAAACAACAACAAACAAGGATAGACATAGAGCAAGTGTACTATAATAAATTTTATTTGTTCTTATTTACTATTCCACTCTCCAGGTAACCATTTCTGACAAGTCTTAAAATTTGAGATTATTATCCACATCAGACTGGGAGCCACCAAATGTTTAGAGGCTACAAATCAGTCAATTACTACCATCGTGCCTCAGTATGAGGTAGTAACTTCAGTTTCCTGCTCTGAAAAGAATACCAGTGAAAAATTATAGCTGTGGTTTTTTTGGTTTGGGTTTTCTGGTTTTTTTTTTCTTTTTTTTTTTTTTTTTTTTTGCTGGTGCATAATTTGAGTCAGCTGTACCAGAATAACACAACCTGAGCTTTATCTGTTTAGTGTTACAAATGAGACTAAGACCTAGTGAATTAAAGCTGTTGTCCTGATTTGAGTATTATGGTGTAGTGTGCTATGAGGCACTTTTTCTCCCCAAGAACTATGTACTGGAAAATCTGGCTTGGATCTGATTTTTCTAGGTGTGATTGAACCTGCCTTTAGGGCCCTTATCTCCTCTATCATGTGGAAAGAATTAACCTGTTTTTTGGTGGGAGCCTTGAAACTTGCTGAAGAACCGTGCCCAGAAGTGGCTGCACCTGTAACAGATCTTTGTTTTCAGCTGCAAGAAAAGTGA
This sequence comes from Irena cyanogastra, assembly GCA_013397155.1. Taxonomy (NCBI): domain Eukaryota; kingdom Metazoa; phylum Chordata; class Aves; order Passeriformes; family Irenidae; genus Irena; species Irena cyanogastra. Next base: position 1,244,278 of record VWZV01007560.1, on the reverse strand, counting down.
CTGGCAACTCAGTATTTCTGGTGGGAGGCTTGCCTGATTTTAGCTCCCCAGCCCACTGAAACATAAACAGTATGGTTGTTGGGGTTTGTTGTTTGTTTGTTTTGGATGGTTTTTTGTTTGGTTGTTTTTTTGATAGACAGGCACTACCTGTCTGGCGACCAGTTTCTTGGAAAAGCAGGGCTTTCTCAGCAGGCTGGGAGTGAAACTATGCTCAGGAGGTAAGGCTGTTCATATTATTATGCACAGGATTGATCTATGAGGTTGTGGGTGGGCAGCATGTTTGGGGATGGTGAAGAGAGCAGGGTATGAGGATGGCTACACTGTCATATGTAACATAAAAGGGTGAATGGACTGGGGAGGTCTAGAAGGTAGCTAAATATTTAAATATGCTGGCTTAATTATTTTTTTGTTTGTTCTGCTATCACTTAAAAAGGAATGCTTTACATTTAATCCAAGGTAGTATAATTGGAAAGCATGTTTTATATTTACATTTCTTCCTGTTCCTCTCTCACATTTTTCTTTTTATTAACTAATGCTTTTACAAAAATAATGCTGGAACAGCATTTTTGGTTAAAATCAGATAGATTGGCACACTTTATGTGAAATAATGTCCCATGAAGTTCTATGGAGATAGGTGTTTATCTGCTCTGTGTATATAGCAACAGCATATTTCTGATTGTGAGAACAGGTATGCACGTCTTCATACTTGTATATACACTGCATTTATGGCCTTAGGTAACTTCCTACTACTTTTAATGAAATCCAGGATGTGATATGTGTGTATGTGGCAGTTGGTCAATTCTGAAAGTCTGTTAGTCCTTTGCATTAAGCAGAGGGCACAATAGCCCATGAAACAGAGTAGAAAAACAAGCATTATGATCCAGAAAAAGTATATGGAAGAAAGTCTTCTTAGCTTTATCTGCTTTGGGTGGTAAATTTAACTTCCATGTCATTACAGCTGTTAAAGCACCTTTTTCCCCAGCTTTGCCATTCTCATCCTCAGAGCTGCAAAAATAAACAAACAAAGCCATTGCATTTTAAGTCTTTCTTTCTATTTCTGAAGCAAAGTCTCCTTATATAGAAAAATGAAGAATACACGTACCTCCCATGGTTAATCCAGCAGAATAAGCATTGTTTTAGTGTTATAGAAAGAAATCAGTAGAAGGTGTTAGTTCTGGTAATTTTGCAATAAAGTGAGTATATTTATAAATTACTCCATAATTGCTATATAAAAATTAGCACAGTTATCTTCTGTTTTGTCTCTGTTACCTTCACTAACACATTACACAGAGTTGGTTTTTTGCCCTTGACTGGATGCTGACAGACTGAAAGGACGCATGAATAATTAAACAAACTCTTTGTTCAAACAGAACTTCTTAGTGGGAGCTGTAACTGTTTGGAAACCTTTTCCTTTTCTATGATGCTTAGAGAAAACTTTCCTCTCTTCCCAGTGTTGTGAGTCAGAGTGGGAGTTAGTCATGTTCCTGATTTCATCTGATGTAGTAACGGTACCTGTATAAACATTAATATGGCTATTGTCTGTAACTGGCTATAATGTGGGTAAATTTGAAAGGGACAACAAAAGGCCAATGATTTAATGTTAAGGTTATTTTTAGAACAGCAATATAATGCTGTTGTTTGATACGTAAAAGCCTCCCCCCAGCACATTGTTGATCTGAGAATGCAATGGGAATAATCTCCATTACTCTGACCTGTTAGTTTGAAGAGTCACCAAAAATAGCGTGTCTGATTCCTGCAGCCTGCATGTGTCTCTCTGCTGAGACACGAGGGGTCAAAGCAGCTGTTTACTTAATTTACACATGTCAGCAAGTGTCCAACTCAAGTTATGTTTTGAATGCTGAAGTTGATGCAAGTCATAGAAGCATCTGAGTGTAACTTTATATCACAGAGCCACTGATGTTAACCTTAGGTCTTACAAAGACACTGTGTACTTTTTACAGGCTGAGGAATTCTGAAGGATTCAAACCCTGGTCATGATTTGAGAACAGTCAGTTTGATGCCTCACTTATAGTTTATAGTCTGTTTTTGTCTTGCTCTATACATTACAGGACAGATGGTGTGCATGAATGTTCATTAAAAAGGATTTTTGTATTTTACTTTCTTCATCACAAATGGAGCTGTCTCCATTGTGTTTTTTGAAGGCTGCAAAACTTCCAGTGGTAGGAAAAAAATAACTCATCTAGACTAGCTAGCTGCTTAAAAGCCTTGGACCTTTGTGTCCTGTGAGAGCCTGTTCCACACTGTCAGTATGTTTTGCTGCTTATTCAGCTTTAGTTTTGCATTTCCTTATTCATTTCACTATGTCTAGCCTTTGTTCCCTCCCAAGGACTTTTCATTTCCCTAATGAGCATTGCATCTTCAAAACATAAGCACTTGAATGAATTTGCCTGAAATTTAAAGAAGAAAATAAGCACTAATAATGCAAACACAGGCGTACCAATTATAGCATTGTCATCCTTGTCTCTGTATGGTTTTCTGAGAGAACGTACTTTGAGATATAGGTGAAGAAAGGAGCTTGTGGGGGAAGGAAAATTGCTGCTATATGGAAAGAGGTATGTCCTACATCTTTGCAAGATTGTATGGGCATGAAAAGCTCCTAATTTAATCTGGTATGTCTCTATATACATTGCCACATGGAACAATGCCTCTGCTTCCTTGTCCTTGGCCATTCGTAACTAATTCAGTAACTTGTTCTGAAGGTTCATTTCTCTCCTAAAGAAAAATTGTTACATAAGGGGCCATCATGCTGGTCTGTCCTGTGCTTCTTTGTTTTCCATTGTCTTTCAGAGTCCTCAATGTTGCAGTTGTATTTAAATGCTGCAAGTGCTTCCCAAAGCTTTAGTTTCTGAGAGGATTAGTTTTTCTTTTACTGTTCATTGTTTTAGTAATGAATGATGAACTACCAAAAATAATTTACTCCACTCTTTATTTCTAGTGGTGTTTAGGTGGTGAACCTGCTAGGGTGAGCATCAATGACTGCTTTGGAAACAATATATTTCTCTAAGAAACAGCTCTCTATAGTACATTGTTCTAGATCCAGAGGCTTTCCTGGTTTTGTTTCCCTTTTAGAAGTCTCAGTAGGATTATAGGGCTGCTTGGGCAAGATTGAGTCACTTCCTGGCTTTTTCCACTGATCAAAAATGTCCCAGAGAGTGACAATAAGTAAAGAAGAATATGACTTAGTTCCAAATCCTGCTAGGCATGAAGATACTCACTTGGAGGCAGTGCCGACTGGGGGAATTTTTGAGGCAATTGCCAAACTGCCTGTAATTTAGCTGGGATCCGTTTTTCCCAATTGGCCATTTTCTTATTAGTGGAATAGTTACAAGTAAATGGCTGAGACCAAATACAGATTTGTTGGACAGATTCTCAAATATCTTTGCTATATTTGTGCTTAGTCCCCTTTCCTGAAAGTCAGTATTTGTTTTCCACTAACCTCAAATGTGAGAGAACCCAGATAGTTCGTGAAGTGTCTGAGTGGAAGGGGGAAAATGTAGAAATTTCAGATGCTTCTCCCGAGAGACAAAAATAAGCAGGAGTTGGTACAGTTGGTAGGGGTGCTCAGCTAACATCTCGTGGCCTGCAGATGGCCCACCTGAATGGTACTGCTAGCTTGTAGCTACTACTTGGACAACTCTTTCCCAGGATACTTTCAGGAGCACTCACTCAGCAGGCTGTAGGATGAATGAACTGCTTCAGTAGAAACCTGCTGGTGGGTGAGTGAGTGTTCCTTCTCCATTATCCTATACTTATGTGATGGGGGAATTAAGGAGCAGCTTCTGGAGCGGTTTATCTTACCTGTACTAACTACTTCTGCTTCCAGTTGCTGGCATAAGAACTACTGGCAGCAGCTGTTGGTGCTGGAGAACACAGGGAAGTACACAGATGGCAGGATGGGTGCTCGAGGAAAGCAAATATAATGGGAAAGTGTAGTGGCCTTATTGATCAGAAAGGACGGGCAGCACTGCTGGAATATTTCTGGCTTTTGTGTGCATGACTCCATGATGTTGATACTCTTAAAAGCTGAGAGCCTTGCTTGCAGAACAGCTCTTCCCAATCACTGCCTAGTGATGCAAAAATACTTGAAAGTTCTTACATGATCCTAAGATCATCCTCTCTCCTGGCTTTACATGTAGTGTAAAGAATTCCTGGGCTGTCAATTCAGCTTTAGGCACGGTCTAAACTTACATTTTTGTTGCAAATTCTCTGGAGGGAGAGAATGTGGCATCAGGACCCCTCATCTTCCTGTAATTCAACCAGAGTGTTCTTTCTTTCAAGTGGAATTTGACTACTGTCTGAAATCTGCTGCTCTGTGAGTATACTTAAATGGAGTCTAATTGTATGCATTGAAGTGCAACATAATCATATAGAAGAGTTTTCTATGCTTCTGGAAGATTTTACTGTTGCTTTCAAACTTTTATTATAAAACTTTATAGTAAGAAATAGATACTGTATATATTATTAGAATATAAAAATTATTAAAAAATAACTCTGTGGACTACTGGACTAGCAGTGTGTAGTGATGAAAACTCTGATTATCTTTCAGAAGCTATAAAAATGTCTAACTTGGGTTAATGAAAAAATGTTAAAATGGCATAAACACTATCAAGACAATGTTGGCAATGTTGATTCCTTAAAAATATAAAGTAAAGCTGATTATTAAGCATTCTTTCTTATTTAAGGAGTGACTTGGTTGATCTAGGAAGTAGTTGGAATGCAGACAGGCAGAAAAACATGCCAGTGAGGGAGGAGGAATTGTTAAGTAGCAATGCTGTTAGTTACCTGCAAGAAATGACAACTAATTCTGCTAATTTTGTTAGCATTAATGGAACTTGAAAGAGAACCACTTTTAATCTTTGAAGGTTATAGGAATGGTATTTCTGCAATAGTTTATTTTCAAAATTTTGATATGGTAACTAGTGCATTGCTAAAGACAAAATAATTCAACAGATCCAAAATGTAGATTGGCATTTGTTAACAAACAAGAGCAAAGAAATTATTATTAATAGCATATTAGTCTGAAACAATCCAAATGATATAAGAAGTGATACGGTTGCCAGCAGATTAGAGCAATATCAATTTGCTACATGAGCAAACAGCAGTGGCATGGTTTTCCTTCTCTGTTACCTGTTAGTGAGGGATCTTCTGTACCATCTCCAGACATCTGGCTGTGAAGATGAGCATGGTGTGTTGGTGAACTCAAGCGTTCCTCTTGTTCTTGCAGGGAGATGGAATTTTTGTGGGGTACCTTGTTCAGGCTTGCACCCAGACTGCTCACAGGGTTTGTCTGTTGGACTTCTGTGGTTATCCTCTTTGGTGGCTGATAAACTTGACTATAATGGCCTATGGGATGATAGGCTGGTTTCTCAGATTTGCTGTCGTCTTCATCATCGTCGTCAATGATAACCAGCTCTGCACGGATAACCCCATCATATGGGGACAACTTCTGGCTTGCTTCTGTGTCATCATCATCAACGCGCTGATAACCCATGAAAACCATTGTTACGGGTTCAGATTCATCCACGTAACAAGGGACAGCCTGGACAATGTTGTACCGAACATCTTCCTCATCTTGAGGTGCAGGGGATGTTGCATTAGGATGACAGGGATTTAAAAACCTTGTCTCACTATGTTTTTCCCTTGTATTCTGGTAAGGTTTTAAGTCCCCATGTGCAGCGTTTCTTTCTTCATTATGAACCATACTGTTCTCAGAATTAGCGTGCACTTTCTTCTCTGTATGGGAAATTACTGGAGAGGGAGATTTTGGTTGTATTACCTTTGGAAGATCAAGGCCATTCTCTTTATTTTGCTTCATAAAGGGCTCTGTTTTGGAGGAGAACCCTGTCTGATGATTGCTAAATCCATTCATCTCTCTTTTGTCAGTGCCTTCCGGTTTTGGTCCAGGGACTAATTTGTCTTTCTGAGGAGTAACTGGCCTGCAGAATTTGTTTGCAAAGACAGGTTCATGGTACTCTGTGGGAGACTGAGAATTTTTTTCAGTTGCCTGCCGTAACAGGTCTTCCACTTCAACAGGAGCAAGTTCATCCATCCCATTTTGTGTTGTGGTCCCATTTGAGGACACTGCATAGACTGACTTCCTGCCATCATCATAGACTTTAATTCCTGTCTCTTTAAACTCCTTTGAGGGAAGAGGTATTGTTGATAACACTGTGTTTTCTCCAGTCTTCATGTCTTTTTCAACCTTAATTTCCATGGCAAACAATGCTGTTGAAAGAAACAAGTTCTTAAACTAGTAATGCAGTAGCTGCAAGAAATATAGGAGTTCTGACAGTGATAGAGAACAACTGTCAGAATGAATTATTAAATATGTGAAATGATCACATACACAGCCCGTATATTAGATTCTCATTCTGAATGTCCCCTTTTAGCCTGTGGAAAAAAGTATTTTCATTCTGTGAAGAAGAATCAGCTGTTGAGACAGTTTTCATTACATGATAGACTGAGAGATCCAGATTTAACCTTGGCCCCTGGCGTTATGCAAGGCAATAGCAGCTGAAGAGCTCCATGTGCTGTGATGCCAGAGAGTCTTGGGCACTCTGAAGGGTTAGGAGGCTTTGTAGTAGTTGGGAAATAACCTGACTACTGCTGGCTACCCAACAGCTGTAAGTGCAGATAGAAAATGTGAAATGAATGACATGAAGGGAGTCTGTACTTAGTTATGACAGGCAGAAGAATGAAGTGCTGGAAAGAAGTGGTGAAAAGAGTTATTCTCAGTGGCACATACTTTCCGCCACTGTCTCACCTCTCAGTTTTGATGACTTAACTGGTAACATAGCTTAAATGAGAACAAATGTCTCTTATCTGTAATGTCTATTCTTTGCAAAAGTGTATTAGATTCAATATATAGGAAGCTTTTGTACATATTGACACCTTCTGGAGTTACTAATGAGCAGTACCTTTTCTCTTTTCTTCATCATCTGTGTCAGCATGTGCTGTACTTCTCAGTGCAGAAGGTCTGAAATACTTGGGAAGATCAGGGATGCTGGCATATATGTAGTCTGCTGCCTCTGAGTAAAGAAGATCCACAGATCCACAAAGCATTAGTATGTTTTAACTTACTTCTACAAGAACCTATTAAAAAATATTCTTTTGACTAAACGTACCTTTTTCAAATCCAGCTTTTTCAGTCTTCACAGACTAGGTGGGAAAGAGAACCATTAACAATAAATGCCATAGTTACTTTTAAGATGTTATCTAGACAGGTTTTAACCTTTTCTGTGCACAGTTTCATACAGAGAAGGGGCTAATAGTGAAATGTGCTCAGTTGGAGCATGGCGAGTGAGAAAGTGAAATTTCTGTGGTCTTTTGCCAATATGATTCCAAGTCACACAGGGAAGGACAAAAATATTATGAAGTGTTAAACAGTGACCTAGCCTCCCACTGTGGTTCAACCTGGTTGGCATCAAAGATTTTTTTTAGAGGTCCTACTTTGGCTTTCTAGTTTTCCTTATCTCCCTGTGTATCTTCAAAGGATGTGTGTGTGTTTGTACGTAAGAATAGCTGGAGAACTGAAGTTTAGTTTCATCACTGTATTTTTTGAGATGGTTTAAGATGATTTAAAAATATTAAAATTACCTTTTGACAAAGACTAATGGCTGATAACATTAAGAGGCATCATAATCTCTGTCATGGATTTGGTGGAGAGCATGATGCAGTTAGCTGGGCACATCACCTGAAGGAGCATGACTAGACCAGCCTCTGTACCTGGTGTGTCTGTCTGGCTGAGATGCAAAGTTGCTGGGTGTCAGTGGCAGTGCTGTTTTTAGAGATGTGCTGTAGATGAGTGAAGATAGGAATTGCTCCCCCACTCCCATAAATAAGCAAATGGAGACATATGGGCACTTAAACAATGTAAATCATGACCCCTCTCATGTTTGAACTGCTGTCACTTCAGACAAAAGCTCATGACCACTCATGGGATCCAGCTAGTTCCCCTTTCCCTGAATATGATAATGATTGAGTAATAAATTATATTTCTGGAATAATATAGCACTAACCTTTATTATGTCTTCTGTTGTTTTCTCAACAGACTTCAGTTTCTTTAAAATGGCTTCTTCCTTAGCTGAGACTTCCATTTCTTGTCTTTCCAGAGCCTCAATTTCCTTCTCTAGTCTGCAATCACAGTTGCATTTGATTTAATACCAGACAGAGAACAACATTGTGGAGTTGATGCATTGGGAATGTGGACATTGGTAGGGCTGGTTCTACTTTGGCAAACTTTGCTCTTATATGAGATCAACTTATGGTTTCATGCACATTGGGAAATAAGTGTGAAATAGTATTTTCATTTAAAAAGAAAAAACCCCAAACCCAACAACAAGCAAAGCCTTCCAGATTTAAACATGAACTAGTTTGCCAGTTAGGACTTGGCTGATGGATTAACTATTTTCTTTTAAAAACCTTTATTGTTATGTGAAAGGAATATTGAGGCTCAGAAGTAAAAACTTCTTCTGAACTATTGACACTTGCTGTAGATTTGTATGTTATAGCTCCCTTCCCTGCCCTTCTTATGGGTTAAGTCTATGTTGTATGGTTTCTTGCACATTAAAGCTGAGTACTATGATTAAGGTATCTTTTTTTCCTGATCAGAGTTTTTATTTTCTTAGTGTATGAGAAACACTTCTAGGCAGAAAGGTCCAAGATAAAAAATTGAATCTCTGTGTCAGAGAGGGAGAAAGCTCTTCCTGGTTGTCTGGCTATAAAGCATACTGCTAAAGTAAAGTATCTTGGTCAAATTTTTCACCATTGAGTAAGGCAGTGACTTAAGCAGGTGTCCTGCTTCTTTTTTTTTTATTCCTTCTAATCAAGACTACTCTTTTTTGCTTAAGTGTGTATTTGTTGGGTTTTAGATGGAATTTGCCTTATTAGCTAAGTAGTTGGGAAATCAATTTTCCATGAAGATCTAGAATCCAACTCCAGATTTAACTCTGAAGTGGGACTTGAACCGAATGTCTTATGCTGTAGGTTAATGCTGTATAACTTTAGTTTCCTGGTTCTTTTTAAAATAACTTCTTTTAACTTTAAGGGGAAAAAAAAAGAAATTTCAAAAGCTTCCATATTTGAGTGAAATATGCCTTCTATTTTTTTTTTAATCAATGCTGCAAATCAATGACTGTAGACCTAAGGCAGCTGCAACTGTTGCCACCTTTTGCTGAGAGCAGTCAGAATAGTTACAACTAGATGATCTGAGGCAAAGTTACAGACAGGGACATTATAGAAATGTTGGCCTATAACCCCGAGGGACATTGTTGTATTTTCATATTTTGACGTTACTGTGTGCTAGGATTCACAAAGTCACCACAAATGATTAAAGTCTGCCATCCCTTTAAAGTAATCAGACTAGAAAAGCTGAATGCAAGTTGACAGATTAGCATTATTGATTTCCTTCTGTGTGGCTGAGGAATCTGAATTGCCATTATGGCTCTTGCCCTGTTTAAACTCAGATATGTAGAGCTACACTAACAGGGTGCTACGTGGACTTTTATCTGTTGGTGACAACATCTCTTTTTTGATATACAAAGGTATCGCAGACCTCAGAACAGATACATGAAGAAAAAAAACCTTCAGGATGAAAGTGAAAGCTAAAAAAATATTTAAAAGCTGCTCATACTTTGGACCTGAGCTCTGAAAGATGGCCTTAGAACCCTGATCAAAGGTACTGATTACAGTGCTAAAATGTAAAAATTTTTATAAGGGGGATGAATATTTTTGGACAGCTATAGAAGAAAGTAATGACCATGTGCCATATTTTTGCACTACCTATGGAACAGTCTTTGTTTAATATATTGAGATGTTTCATTTTTATTGAGATGTTTATTTTTAGAAGAGACTTGATCACAATATATCGTCATTTGAAAATCATTAAAAACTCACAGAGGCATAATGAGCTGAAAAATCATTAGGTTATACTGTGGATTTATTTCAGTCTTGGCTCTAGACACACACTGGTGTAAGAAGAGGAGGCAAGATCTTGGAGATACTTGATAAAAGGGAGGTGGGGAAAAAGAGAAAAAAAAACCCAAATAAATCAAAGATTATAAACACCATGTATTTACCTGGCTGATCAAGTAATAAATTACAGTTTATATATGCTCCCATACCAGCACCCACTTTATATGGTAATTAAGAGACCTGATTCAATGCTCGGTGGGATTAGAGAGAAATTCTCATACCCATGTAATGGGAATTGCATCTAGACTCTAAGTACCTCTTTTGCACTTACACTTGCAAAAACAGATTTTATTATGGTTCAATTTCAGAGCGTATTCTGAGTGTGTACACTCGAATTTGTGGAAAGAAACTTCTAAGAGATGCAATAGTTCAAAGAAATTGGAGCCCTTATAACATTATGGGGTTGAAAAGTTAGGCCAGGATCTTTCTGGTGTGTTTAGATGTTTAGAAACTTCCAAATCAATTACATTTTTATGAAATTATATCACAGTTTGTCTTGAAAGAGTCTAGCAATTATTCTAGCAATTATATGAAACTACCTTTTGACAGAGCTGCATTTTTCAGGAGAGAAATCGAAGTATGACACAGCTACTGTATTAAATCAATCCTTTGAATATTTGTTCTCTTTTCAAGTAGCATTGTTTATTTGAGAGGGGAAAATAAGTAGCATAGAGGTGTGAATGAAAGAAGAAACCTCAGAAGTCAAGACACTAATTGAAAGGTTTCTCTGTCAAAGTAGCAACTGAATTTAAAAAATCTATGGAGATTTCCTGGATGCTGCTGGCCACCAGCTGACTGGCTGGAGTTGGCGTTACTGCCACCCCAGAAAAAAAAATAAATGGCTTGAGAATGAAGAGCAAATAGGAAGATACCTCCCTGAAGAATTCTAGACTGAGGGGAAAAGTCAGTTTAGCAAGCCCTCACATGTTTTGGGGTGAGTCAAATGCTTTAGAGCTCTATAGTATAGCCTTGAGTCTGCTTTCATGCATCACATTACAAGCAACTGAATACCCCTTAGTTGTTTTGCATTTTTAAATATGTGGTTTAGCAACTAATTCCATCAAGAATGAGTGTTATTAGCTGAAGATTAAGTGAGAAAACAGGACTCTTAATTCTTCATTCAGCTTGTACCCTGACCAAGGATGTGCTCACTTGGTTCACTGAAGCTTCTAATATGTAAATAGGGTGGAAAATGTAAATGCAATTTTTAGTCTGTAACCAAAGCATTCAGCCATTTGTCTCCAAGGTGGCTCAGGCTGCTTGCTATTCACTGTTTTGTCATTGATACAAAGAATGGATCTTCTCTCTTTTGTAAAAAAAAATGCTCAAATCTGAACTGATTAGAAGACATGCACCAGCTCAATTGACACTCAAGTAAAGAATGTTTCAAAACAGAGATCCCATTTAGGAAAGTGATGGCAAGGCCCATGCCACTACTGTAAATAATCTGCCAACAATTGCTATTGTCCTCTTAGCAGGAAGAAAAAACCCACTTCTCTAAAGGTAATCAAAAAGTCTTTAAACTGATTCATAATGTTTTTTAACTGAAGATAAAACACACACAGAATAATCCACAGAGTGAACTGAATATCTCTGAATCAAGTGAGTTTTAATAGTCAGATGCTTAGAAGAATTCTAGTGAGCCTCTCAGTTTGTTATTTCTACTGTATGATGTCTACATGATCAGTTTAGCAATGTTTGATTTACAGGACAGGGCAAAGGTCAGACAGGCTTTTGTTAGCTTTGGTGATATCTGTGGCACAGCAAAAGCACTGTGCAAGAACTATATGATGCATATTTTATATTTAGTAGTGGACTTTATTCCTAGGTTTCTATATCACTGCTGGCTGGTTTGAAACTGGCCTGGGTATGTATAAACAAGATGTAACGCTATTTGAAAGGAAATTTGGATGTTTTTCTAGATGCCCTTGCTAAACAGCTATTGGGGAGTGGTAGGAAATCTAATTTATAGCAAAAGACATGTGAATAAACCTGCCTAAATTCTTAGCTCAGGCTTTGCTCACAGTCAACAGTCAATTCAAAATTTGATTTTGAATCAAATCTTTCTTCTCACTACTTGGAGAAGGGCTGAACTTCCAGTGGTCTGATGGGGAAATGCTTGCTCAGCACCATTTCCTTGTTGTTCCTTAGCCCATTCTAGCCCTAGATGCTGTTCTTTCCTGGCACTCACACTGTCTTATGGGTCCCTCTTGCATGAATTCAAAATTACAGCCTCCTAGGATGTTTTCAGGGCTTGCTGTCTACCTCCTACCCCTGCAACAATGAATTCCACAGAGGTATGTAAAAAGATGTTCTGTAGAGAAAAGTGCTTTTGAGCAAGAAGTCAGCATAATTATAGGACAAACTAGCACTAGGCTGCTACCCGTCAGCCAAGAGAATTATTATCTGTGTTAGAGATGGAGTAAGGAGGGAAGAGGATGGGAGATCACCAGAGAAGGTAATCTTGGTGACAGCTTTGCCAAAAAAGTGTGTAGGAGGGCAGTGGAAGAAAAGTAGAGAGGAAAATGCTATTGAATTGAAATAGAGGAAGAAGCCTTGGAAAAGGATTATGAAACTTTCCAGAATCAAAAGGAACAGGAACAATTCATCTTTTCTGTGGGTGCCAAGGGGTAGTACCAGTCAGTATGCCTGGACCCAGGGAAGGAGATGACTGTGTACACAGCTCTGTGGTATTTGAGAAGGGCTAACTGGAGCTAATAAGCACCTGGAACCTTGTCCATGGTAAATAAGAGTCTTTCATGAGACTGTCTCTGCAGTTAGATGTTAGTCCTGTGTGATAGGGAAGCACTAAGCAATGAGATTTGTAGAAATGTCTTCAGTGAAAGGTAAAAGAAGGCCTTTGCTACAGCAGGTTTCTGGGACTAAAATTAATACAAAGCACATAGAAAACTGAAGATAAGTGTTACTAATGGGGCTAGGGAGCCTATACTGTTCTGAAGTGCTGTTATGGTGAAAGTCAGATATTAAAGGCTGTGCCAGGACCTAGTGAAACTGGAGAACTTCAAAGATTTATTGTTATTTTGAAGTTCTGATTCAACAATTGCTATCTCAGAGCAAGCCCCATATGTTGTGGCTTACACCTACCAAATACAGCATGGAAAGTATATCTAGAATTAGAGAAACAAATACTCTGCAATATAGTTATTGTGTAGTTTGTTACAATTTACAGTATGGAAAATTGCATTCTGTATTCTCTAATTCTGACTGACTAGAAAACATGACAAAAATTGCTTTACTCTGCATGTGTTTAGCACTTGTTGTCATTTCTATCTTTTACAAAGGAAGGCAGGACTTTTAAGATGGGACCATTTTAACCCAGACACAAGGGCAGGGGTACTTCCCTACCTGAAAATGTCTTGTTCCAGCTCATGAGTCCGTTGTTGGTCCTCCTGATTCTGCTTTTGCATTTCTTCTTCTTCTTTTGGAGTCATAGAACTAAAGCCATCCAAGAGCCATTTTTCTCGCAAGGCCTTTTTCTGATGGGGAAAAATAGACAAGTAAGTGAATGCTAAAAGTTAGGATATTTGACCATTTGTTGCATTTGTCTTGGTGCCACAGATGTGATCCACAGCATTGTGATCTATCCAGCATAAGGCAACCTGACCACAGTGAGTGCCATTGGAAGAGATATACTGAACTTTTGTGTTTTGAGATTGACTTAAAAGAAAAGTCTTTAGGAACAATGTCCCATCTTATTAGTTCATCCAACAAAAATGTAGAGTATGTCAGCTGCTCTCCATAACAGATTAATATGAGTAAGTGGATCCAGTGGTTGGTGTGTCTTCAATAAAGCAAACTAGTTGTACAACCATTCATATAACAGACACATGTCAGAAGCACAACAGTTTTATTTCAACAGCCCTAATTTCTGAGGTCCTGGCATTGCATAGCTTCTGGAAGGAGGTATAAAAGATGAGAAGTTTCTGTAAATAAGTTGGTATAGAAGTAAGAGATCTTTAGGGAGTTAGTGATGCAATGCTACCCCTGGAACTTAGAAGGATCTTGTGCACTTATGATAGTGAACTCATGTTTCAGCTGGTAAAGATGTGTGGGGCAAGAGGGGCAGTGGAAAGGTGGAGCCTGGGAAGCTGGTGCCTGATTAGTGCTTCAGCAGACTTTCTGTGTATTTAGAGTCACTGTTGCAGGGGCAATCCAGGGCTTGGGTATTTAGGTCCTTACCTGGTTAGTGCCTGTGGAATTCTTTCTGTGCAGTGGTGGCTTACAAATGGGTGTATTGCATGTGAACAGGTAAGTGTATTTCTCTCAGCTGTGTTTTCAAATTCTGAAAAATACGGTTGTATGCCCTGATTGCTTCCTACAGCTGCTTCACACTAGGAAAGGTGGTACCTGAAAGTCATCCGAGCTCTCAAAAATATTCCTGGTATAATAAAAAATATTTTTGGAGATAAGTCCATATTTGCAGGCTAAAACTTGTAAACCATGACAACTTTCTTGCATTCTTTTTAGTCTTTTCAGTCTAACTCAGGGGTCTAAATGCAGTTGCTGCTGTGGGGAAGGAGCTGGGACTCTTTAGAAATACTCTTTCAACAGGCAAAAAAGGAGTATGTATATAGAGTCTGTAATTGACCATGAATGTCTCAGTTATAATTTAGATTCCTTGAGCTGTCTAATTTCCATGTTAAGTTTTTGGGTTTTTTCCCCATACAGTTTTGTTAATTGCAGGATTTGGATGCAGATTACATTAAATTTTGACTACTGCTGCTTGAGGCAGAGTGTGCCCAGCACTGTGAGAGGGCTGCATTAACCTCAGTGCTGCTTGCAGGGGCTGCTGGAATCCCTGCCTGCATCCTGTGTTGAGTCACTCAAACTGTTGCTTCCTACACTCTTCTATTTATTGTGTACTTTCCATGAGGTTATTACTGAGGCCCAACTGGCAGAGGAATATATATGTAGGACCTTATTGCAGTCAAAAGCAATTTTCCACTTGGCATATAATGTCATAGAAAGTGTGTCTAAAACAGGCTTGCTGAGAAGTCTGTGCCCTCCATGATGCTTTAAATTTTTTTACTTGTGGGATGTAAGAGCAGTGTTTACAGTTGCCTTAGCCTGCAGGACAGTATTCTGTCTCTCTCAACACTGGATCCTAGGAAATCTAAAACACAGGTTGCTCAAAACTGTTGTCCTGAGCCCTGACTCAGTCTGTGGAATCGCTTGGCAGCACTTCTTGGTAGTTGTGTTTTAGGCTCTAATGAAATAAATGCAGATTTTAATAGGATATTTTTACATTATCTGGTAGATGCAGGTAGCCTGATGTTGGCACAACTCCTATTGACCACAAAATACTGTATTCTCAAGCTGGAGGGCACATAGTTATTCATTCCCTTTCTATCAAGCTGTTTAGATGTTCATGATAAGTAGGGCCTCTAGAAAAGTGAGGTTTTTATCTTAGCTGGAACAGTGTTAGACTAGCATTTATGTCTCCAAAAATAAATTTATAATTCCTTGTAAGATTTAGAGTGGGGCTGGCACTGTGGACCTCAGAAACTGATACCATGTATTGAAATCAACAAAAGCTTCTGTATGTATGGGGTTGGGTTAGGCCCAAGAAAACAAACTCCCTAAATATAAGCATCACACAATAGTGTTATTTTTGTATGTTTCTAGAGCAGTTTGCTGCTACTCCCAACTAAATGCCATGTAATCTTTTTCATTTAATTAGCCATTTTTGAAAGAATGACACATTGTGTAGTTTGGAAATAACCTTTGAATAAAGGATGGTTTCAGGTCTATTCCATCCAGGCAGCAACACAAGCCAGTCAGTGCAGGAGCAGCTGCTTTGGGCCTGACAGGTTTTTATTGCTGTCTAACATTTCCTTCCACAACAAAGTGTCTCTAGCTCAGAACAAGGTTGTGCATGTGTTATAGCACTGACATGAAAGCACTTTCATTTTGCATTCAGCTCCCTGTGTTAAGGGAAAGGGATACTTGTATACCGTGATGTGACAAAACCCTGGGAAGGGCCAGAGTGCTGGAAAGTAATAACTTTGTTTTGTGGTTCACAGTCACATCAAAACTACTATGACAATATCCTGTAGATTCTGTGAATAATTTACAGTGTGTACTCCAGGTATAACTCCACTACCATCCTTAACAAGGCTGGACTAGCATTGAAAGATTCACTCTTCACTGGAAAGCAAGGGTGTTTTACCTTAGAACATTTTGGGGAAGNAAAAAAAAAAAAAAAAGTGGTTCAACACTGTTAACTACTAGAAGGAGGAGGTGTGTGATGAGCACCTACAATGTAGCAATAATGGAGTTCAGGCATGTCAGAAGCCTGAAAATTAATAAACCGAACTGTAAAAGCTCTTAGAAAGTGCATGCAAATCAGTACTGACTGCACTTTGCAAATAATTCTGTCTGGCCTTTTCCCTTGTTGCTTTAGTGAGAAGGATTCCAGGTAGAAGAAAGGATTAGTTGTTGGTGCATCTAGAAATACTGGATAAAATTTCTTCTGTATCCACACTAGCAGCCCTTGCAGTTCTGTGAAGCCCTGTCCACACAGGTGTATTTGCTTGCATGCCCTCTACTTCATCTGAGAGAAGTGCACATGTAGGGAATAAATGTTCCTTCTCCACTTCTGCCACATAACTAAGGTCGGTCCTGATGCCTCACCTGTGTCTTTCCAGTAAGAAGTTTGGTTGACTGCAGCAAACAAAGTCATTGTGAAGCTAGAGCAGGGATTCCTATTTGCAAAAAGGAAGTTAAAACTTCCTTTTTAAGGCAACAAACAAAAAACATACCAAAGAAAAGCTCCAATCAAAGAAAAAAAACAACACCACCACAAACCAAACCAACAACCCTTTGATAAACCTGTTGCTAAGGGTTATAAATAGGAAGGACAAAATGAGGAATAGTACAGTGATATCCATCTAACAAGAATATCTCTGGCAGGGAGATTTACTAACCTGCAATAGTTTCCTAGGGGACAGCTATGAGTTGTGTTAATAGACCATGGAGCTCTGGATTTCACCATGCACACAACTGGTATGTGTATAAATGGGTGGAATCAGTCTGAATCACTAGGGAAATGACCCCTTAATAAAATTTACTGCAGTGTTTAAAGGTTTTAGAAGTCTAAATCTGTTTTAAAGCAGTGCATGCACTGGATCCTTTTGTTGTTTGACTCCGTTGAAATACCTGAATTAATCTGAAGCAAGAATGTTCATTAAGGGACAAAGCTTCTGGGGTATGAAGCAAAAGATGTTCATGTACTAATGTTGTGTTCAATATTAGATGCCTGTCTTATTCCTGATCTGGAAAAAGCAATCTACATTTTGTCTGCTCCAAATAACTAATGATATGTATTTATACAGCATACGTGTGTATGTAAGTATGTATTTAAAGTATATATTTAAATGTATGCCTGATTCTTCTTTTCCAAGTGAATAATTTGCTCAACAGATCCTTGCTTTGCCTTGTATATGCAATTGGACTGCTTTAATTTAAAAGCTTTACTGTGTGATATCTGTATGATTTCTCATACAACAGGCAGAGAAATCACATCCTCTGTTCTCTTCCAAAGTAAAACCATTTCAGTAGTATTTTTCCAGGAGTGTTTTAGCCTCTCTAAAAAGTCCATAAAATTTCTTCAGAATAAGTGCAAGGTTGGTTTTTGCTTTCTTAACTTTTAAAACTCCACTGAACCTATTAATTTTAGCTATGAACATGTACTAAGTCTGTAAGGAAACTGCCCTAGGGCTCTGTCTGCACACCACAGTAGTGAGGATTAGCTGGTTGTCTACAAGAGATCAGTTTATCCCTCTATAAAGGAGGGCAAAAGAGTCATCTGGATTTATAGACATGGAAACTTGAAATAGGACTTTCAGTTCTCAATGTAGCCATGTACCATAATGGAGGAGTCACATGTTTGCTACTCAAAGGTTACAGGACTTGGAAAAGATATTCCCCTCCCTTTTAGACAAGATGTTGCAGAAATGGTCAAGCCTGTCCTTGGAGTAACTACCTTCCAATAAAACCAGGGCATGGCTGTGTGTTGGCTTGCCTGGCCCAGTGAACTAGTTTATCATGGCTTTTCATTTCTTTGGCTTGACACAAAAGAAAAGGGTGGATGAAACTCAGGATCTGGTGTCTGTTTTGAAGAGGTGTGTGTTTTAAATATGCTTCTCTCACATTTGCTGGAGGAGACATGCCATGCTCCTGGTGTTAGATTCAATATATCTTTCTTGAGACTGTTTATCTGCTCACACAATGAAAAGAGTATGTAAAATACCAAGTCTTGCATATTTCTAGAAGCATAATTTTGTCTCATCTCTCTAAATGACACAAATTGCTAAACTGCTATAAATATTTTAATTTAGTGGTGTTGGGTAGAAATCACTGCCATTTCAGTTCTCTACAGAGGTAGATCTTTAGGTTTCTCATACCTTTGGACTTTATAATCTTGAGTTTACCAGGCCATATCTGAGAATAGTATTTGTAGCATTTATAAAAAAACTTTTGTTTTTAATATAAAAAGAAGCTGTGTTATTTTACAAAAGAATAATTAAACAAGCTGACAAAAGCCTACAGCCAAATAAATATGGTGGGTTTTTTTCTAGGAAAAAATGCAATTAGACCTCATAATTTTGCTACACTCTGTACCAAGTAGGGTTGCTGTTGTGGGATTAGGGACTGAACACACCCAGTCTCTAAATGTGAGGCTTAATTTTCATCTGTGAGTTTTTCTTGGTTATGATCTCATTTTATGCCATGTAAGTGATCAAGTAACATTAGCTCCCCAGTGTAATTTTTTTCAAAGAGTGATGCTTATTAAAGTCAAATGGAGTCCTGGCAAGACTCCACAAAGCTGTGAAAATTTGACAGTAAAAGCACGACTTAAATGCATGGAGATTTGCATTCTGAAATCCCCAACCTTTAGTCATGCTGTATGACTTGAGGCTATCTTTAGTTACATAATTCTAACACTTTACTTACCTTTAAATGTTGGTGTTTCATTTTTTCCTCTTCTACTTTTAGACGTTTCTGTGTAATTTCTTCTTGCAGTTTTCTTTTGTCCTACAAATTAAAAACAATAGAACTTTGTTTAGAGAAATTACTTGTTAATAAAATTACTATGTAAGTGTTGTTCAGCAGAGTGAAATCAATCCATGCAAATAAAGCCTTGTTATAAAGTTTATGTGGTGCTTAGGCAGTGCATAATTCTTTGCAGCAATAACTTGATCCTACACAGGTATGTTTAGGTAAGGTTTCCACTGCTCTTTGTCCAAAGTACACTTAAATGTGTTAATGACCACAAAAGAGGGATGATGCAAAATAAAAATTATTTATGGGAAGGGTAGGGGGCAAAAACAGGAAGAAAGTACAATTGAGCAAAATTGAACATGCAGAGTGAGACTAAAAATGGATCCTGACCAAAATTCCTAAGGCACCTCATTTAGGAGAGGAAAGAGTCTGCATGGTCTGCACTGAGCAGCTGTGATACATCACTAGATGAAATGGGCTGTCAGTGAATCCAGCACTGAGTTTATGTATCCTGTGGCTAATAGCTGAAATAAACAGGAATAAACAAAGACTTAGAAATCTATTTTTTTTAGTCAAATAATGGTAAAGATGAGAAAAGAGAAATGTAATATACTATATATATGTTGTTTTCTCAATTAAAAAAATTTTTTTTTTTTGCTTGTGCTCAGGCTTTTTTCATGGCTGCTGATCTTTAGAAGGAAAAACCTTGTGTAGTGCTGGTCTATCCTAGTGCCACCTTAATCCTTTTTATTACAGATTAGAGAAAAAAGGAAATGGGTGAACATTGTCAGAACACTGGCAATGCTTGAGCCTCTCCTGTTTTTGGATAGCACTGTCACATGGAGTAACCTTGTGGCTTCTCTGTGTGAGGCCAAACACTGATTTAGTACCTCATGTCCTCAGCAGCCGGGGGGAAAGAAATCATGCCAAAGGAAAATAACTTTAATGAAGTGTATTAATAGGCTATTGTCTTGGTCAGCCTTAATGCTATAAAATTCTGTTATTTGGCATGGCACCTTGCCATATGCCAATCAAGAAACATTTTTACTTGTTTCTTCATACATTTTGGGGAAGTAAATGGTATCTTCTGTTGTCCTGTGCAGAAATGTTTATTGACTAGAGGCTAATCCTTCTTTCCTTTCAATTAGAACAGCTTGGCTCTGTTAAAAAAGTGGTAGCTTTTTAATAAATAGTCTGTTTTCAGACAAGTATGGTTTAGGGAGGAGTTAACTTCTTCACGAACAGAGCAAGAACTTCACCCTTTCAGCCCACCTGTGTAACCAGCTGTGTGTAAAGACTGGAGAAAATCAGTAAGGAAGTGCTGGACATAAGGCTGGGAGTTGCTCTCCACCATTTCCCTAGGATCTGGGATTTGGAAACAGGAAGAGATGTGGTGTGCTTGGCTGAGTCACTTCACTGTTACTGGAAATGAGAAATTAACAGTGGGACCACTGGCTCTAAGGACACTTTTCTGAAGGATAGGCTAGGAGGTGGAAGAAGCCACCAAGCTTTATGGGGACTGAGGGCAGGATTCAGGCTGGCCAGGCACTACTGACACTGTGCAGGGATTTAGTATGTGAACATCAGAGTGTCACTGATCTCCTGCAGTCTGCAAAGTATAGTAGTTATTTATAAACCCTTTACAATTTTTCCTTGATGGTGTTAGTCTGCCTTTTTAATACTCCAAACAGAACAGATGGGGCTCTTTCCTCAAAATGCAAGCTATTTTTATCTCTGCAATGGTGTTGTGTTTTGCCAATGCTCTTTAATACAATTAACGAAGTCACTGATTTAGGATCACTACAATATGTAATTTTTCTGCAACGACCCTTGAGACTTCATCCAAAAGCTACTATGCTGGGTTTTTCTTAGCCAGTCCTGATTTTGAAGACAGACTATTTGGTCTCTGATCTTTATACTTTTCCTTACTTAGGAAGCATTCCTGATCTTATGGTATAAATGGCCTTTAAATAACCCATCAGTAGATGAGCAGTCTGACAAGAACTTGTGTTTACAGATTGTAACAATTCTTAAGGAAAACTCTTTCTGTCTTTACTAAAGTTCTGGCTAAGATTCTTAGCCAGATAATGAACTTTTACTTCGTTTACACTATTAAAAAATATTTTGAGTCAATTTGAATATTCTTTTTGTACCAGTGGAGATGTAATAACAGTTTGGGCAGTCTTAAAGGAGTATTTGTACATAAACTACTCTGCAGAAAGAAATCTGAGTATAAAGACATAAATTAGTGCATTTTTATCTAGCTGTATAATAAGGAACCTATTCAGTAAAGAAACTTTTGCCTGTTTTTTTTTAGAGGTCCATGTTTCTTTTATGTCCAATGTTTTTTTCTCTGAAAGTTTTCTTCTTGTATCCTTTGGTATTCTAGCATGCTTTAATTTTCCTGGTTGGTATTAAATATCCATTATACAGTTACCCAGATTAAATCAGCTGAAATAGATTGTCTTTCATATGTCTAGTCTATATATCTATATAGTTTAGTCTAATTCTGGAAGCTAAGAAGTGTGAGGAATCTTTTTGAACCTTGTGTGCCAAAAAAACTTTAAAAACCTGTCAGAACACTTGCTACCATGCATTCTGCTATGCTTTGTCTGCACATCATGTCTTGCTTTATGAAGCTTTGACTGTACACCTAATGGAATAAAGGTATATTCCTGGATAGCTAAGGGAGCCATGATTCTATTAAACCTCGTGCTCTTCCCCTGCAGGTAATCATGTTGATGGCAGAAGTCCTTGAATCCCCTCTTACTATGCTCTAGTTAATGTGAGCGGGATTTGCTTTTCATCACAGAGCATCTTTAGCTGTTCCTTTCTGTTGTGCATCAATGCAAGGTAAGACTTGGTGTTAATTTTCACTCCTCCTGAAACATGTGGGACTCTTTCCTGACTTTTGTGCACAGAAATGAACTGTGTTCTAGACTGGATCTGTCTGAAAGAAAAGGAATGGCAAAATGGCAAGAAATGTCTTGTCTGCTAAATCCATTAGTTTGTGTCATTGTTCTACCATGGTGCCAAAGATCGCGGTCTTGGTCCCCTGGCAAATGCCATGTACTGTCAAATTCCATGGAGCAGCTAATGTTTTAGCTAAGGTATTTTTATTTTCATGTAATTCTGCAGACGTTAAAACCCATTAAGTATCAAAAGTAAAAAGCTTTCATATCTTAAGGTATGAAAATCTAAGAAAATGAAGGCATTAGATTTTTTACTTTTACATTCTAGATACACCAGCAGCAGGTGGTAGCTACCTAACAAAGGAAAAAGTTTCCTTTTCAGAGCCGCGGGAGCATCAAAGCATTTAATAACAACAACCTCATGAACAACAACAATAATCATGTTTTCCTTTTTGTTTGCTATATGGAGAAAAGATTTGCAAAAGGCTTTGAAAACTCCTACTGGCTCTGTTGCTGTCAAGGAGACAGGTATTTAACAACAGAAACCAAACAGGTTTAGTGCAGGTGCAGTTGTTGACTGCTCAAGTGCCCCTTGCTATCCTGTTATATCCTTTACAGCAAACATCTGGAAGGTAGCACTTGAAATTCCCAGGTACTTTACTTGAGCCAAACCTCCCCAGAGCCACGGAGGAGTTTGCTATTGTAACTGCTGTGTGTTGTTTCCCTGAACAACTCTTACTGCAGGTTGCTAAGGCTGGTAACTTCACCTTACTTAGGCTTCTTCATTTCTGCCGTCGAAACACTCCAAGTGTTTCAACTGAATGCTCTGGATGGATGAACATAGAGAGTACATTGCTCCTTTACACATCAAGTGTAATACATGAAGTCATAGGCAGAACCCAAATACGATTTCCTGTTTCTTCTAATGCAAGTCACTGGAAGCTGCCTCAGCTTCTTAAAAGAAACACTGCTCCAGTATTCATTTGGAAGCAAATCTACAGCTGGAGGATGCCAACCTCAGTATGTTCATAGGAGTCCTCATCAGCCAAGAGTGCTGCCCCATTCCTGCTCCTGGATCCCAGGGAACATAAGATACTGTGAGGCCTGGACTTCTCTGGGGTGCCAATATGGTTGTTATCTTTTGAGTCCATACACTAGAGACAAAGTCCAGGTTATGACCCTGGTTCAGGCAACATTGCAGTTAAACAGATGTACTTTAAACCCTCTAAAACATATCAAATTACCTTATTGTGGGCTTGTGTCAGGTCTCAAGTAAATACGATAAATGGTCCTGTTGGCTTTTATCAAGTGCCATAATTAAAACTCTAATAAATTAAAACCCAACTGAATTAAAACCCAACCTATTAGATTCCCATAGATTTCCAGTTATGCCTTCTTACATTTATTTTGATTCCAATAAGGTATTTTTTAATTCTGCCCACCATTTATTCTGCTAGTACTGTTTCACAACTAATCTGTCATGTTAGGAGTGTGGCAAATACCTTTGTTTCCACTATTTATTATTAACTAAGAGAATGAGTGGTCCTTCCGGAGGTTTCCTTTCATCTCAGAGGGCTAAATTTTGTTTCAGTTTAAGTCTTTTGTAACTGAATAAGTTCAGTTGGTGATCAAATCAGAGGAGGATTTTGCTTCAGCCAATTTTTGTAACATCAGGTTGTATTACTTTAACTATAGTTTAGTTGTTCCTTTTACACACTAGAAATCCTCACTCAGATTTCCTTTTAAAAGAGAAACTGAAAATGTTTTCTAATGTCTCCAGCATAAACTTCACTAAGTCCATCCTCTGAAAACTGACAGGTAGGAATTTGCTTAATCTAAGCTTCTCCTTTTTTACTTTTCAGACAGCAATACTTATGACAGATCATGAATAATTTAGAAATTGTATTTAATTCCACAGTTCAAATGAAAAATCTCTAATCTTCCATTGTGAAATGTGAAAATTGATTTGTTCTGGAATTCTATGCCTTTTGACCTTCAGGCAAACATTCAGTAATGTGTGTTTTAGACTGTCCAGTAGTGATTTGCACACATACTTTACTGCTTTGAATTTAAAGTGCAATACAATCTATAATAAATTCAGTACAGTCAACTTAGCTGTCTTAAAGCAGTATCTTATAAACTAGAATTATCAAATAACAATTTCAAGCAGACATAAAGTCTTTTCTTTTTCTGTCCTGAGCTAAATCATTATTCAGCAAACACACAGCAGCTCATTACTAATATTACTTCTAAGCCTCTTTTATTTTTTATTTTTTTTTAATAGTGAATTATAACCATGAGCACTTACGGTTATGGCCTGGAATCTTTCTTTCAGCAATTCGGCTTCCTCCATTCTACAAATCAAAAACAGGCAGGTAGTGAAGGCAAACAGAATGAGACCATAAGCAAAAAACCTCCTGGTGGGGCTACAAAAAAAAAGCTAAGGTGATTTGATCCAATTCCAGAGCAGAAAGAGGCAGAATTTTTGACTTGTCAGAAGAGTCCCTGAACAGATGAGCAGATCAGTCCAGACAGACACATGTAATGAGGGTGTGGAGAAGAGGCAGACAGGGAGAGTGCTGGCATGAGTTGACTGACAAGTTGGAACAGTGGAGCACAAGCTCTTTTCCTTCAGGAGCTGCCAACTCTTTGTTTTAATGTGCTCAGTTAGCATGCCACTGCTTCTTTAACTGTTAAATGCCCACAACAGACTCTTACAGGACCATGGTTGAAGTAAACTTTTATTATGTTCCTATTTCTCTTTCCTCTTTTTTTCTATGCTTCTGGTGATAAACAGATATTAAACTTACTAAATTTATTTAAACTAATAAAGCTTATTATTTAAATTATTTGTCTTGTTTCAGCAGTATGTTTTAACCTGTTATATTAGCATTGTAGATGGCATGGAGTTTTTTGAGATGGCTGTTTCAATTTAGTTTTGTAGATGAAATTTTTAGAAAAGCTGTATTCATAGCTGGAAGAGTTTTAGAACTGCTAACCTGAAGTAAGATAAATTTTAAGCAGTCAGGTCTTTCATTAAATGCAAATGTTAATCTGTGCAATTACTGGTCAGCTATCTGGGACTCAGGGGAAGCTTTGTCTAAGTAAGGATTTCAGGATCATCATTGCAGTTTTACTGAGATGAATTTAAAATGCTGGTGGCTCTCAGCTGGATTTTTATTCAGTTGACTTGCTGCAAATTTCTGCTGTAAACAGCATTTTGTGCCTTAAGGGATGGTGTACATTTTGACCTTTCCATTTACCTGAGTGAGAGTCAGCCGTCCAAAATCAATCTAGGAAACTTGCAGAACAAGTGGAACTGCCTTAGTAAAATCCAGTTGTGGAAAGAATTCTGAGCAAATCAAACAGCATAAAGGTGTAATGTGAATCTGGAATCCCTTTGTTACCTTCGGTATCATGTAACTTAAGTCTTTGTAAGGACACCAGCAGAAGAGCCAGTCAGCACGTTTGGGTTTTTCCTGCTAATTCACTGACATGGCTCAACTCAGCAGAGTTTATTTTACATGTTGGTACGGTGACCTGAAGCTTAGTGGAAAACCAAGCTCATTATTAGCAAATTCTAAGATGCTACAGAATTGAGCACTTGACGGTGAAACTGCAGCCTTACAACTCAATAGAAGCCAATATTTAATTTCAATTTCCTCCTTTCTAGTATGTCATCACTCCTCCGTATACATGAGCAGATTTCCCCCCTCTGCACTGGTTATTAAGGGTTCATTAATATTTTCTTTATACTCTGATCCACCCTGAGGTTTTGTTCAAACTTGCAAAGACCCCATTTTTAATCTCCAGTGAAAAGTTAATTTCTATTTTTAAAATATTAATATATGCTTTGTTTGTTCAGCATCTGAAATTTAAAAAATTACAATATTAAAGCAAATGCAAAGTTCAAAGGCATATTGAGGTGTATCAAGAGACAGATTACATGGGAGTTTAAATGGTTTATGGATAAGAGAATGAATTCAACCACCCCATGAAAATAAATATATTGTTGCTGCAGAAGTCACTAGAGAGACAGTCTTTCTGTTTAAGCTTTTACAAGCTAGTATTGCCTGCCTCACCAAACATTGAAAAAAACCTGAAACCAACTTATTTTACCTTTGTCCTCTGTGAAGTTCATTTTAAATTTTAAGTGTGTAGGTGGACTTCAGAATGTTTAAAAAAATATTTAAAGCAGCAATGGATTACATCAGAAGCAAGGATGTCTGTTTTGGGCCAGAATCTGTATTCTGAAATAAATGGGACCTACACTCAATGCGTGGAGGAATTAGATCTGTATTTCAAGATCAAATTAAAATCAATGGGTTTGCATTGCTTGGAATTTTTATGATCTAAAACATTCTCCTAAATTTATTCTTGAAAATTATTTAAGTGTTTTTTAAAACTCTACTTGTGGATGTTTTATAGTTACAGACTGGAAAAGTATTTAACATGTCTTTCCTTTATCTAAATCAGTAAGCTCAGGTAACCTGGAGAAAGTTTCTAGAATGTTGCTTCTGTTTTTACGTGACCATTATTAAGAAAATATTTAAAACCCACTTTAAATATTTTAAATTGTTTGAATCATATATATCCCCTTGCTGGGCAGGATTTGTTGTTCAGTCAATAGGTTGTTTTCCAGTTATCTTAATCCTATTCTAAATGGATTTATGTGCAAGAGAAGAATGGACCAGCTGTCATTTTGTCTGCCCAGTAAGCCTGCCTTACCACTAGTAGTATCCATGGAGTAAAGGTTAGAGCAGTGAATCTAAACAGCTGTGTTTTCAGCCTGCAGGATTCTTGGAACAAGGTTTCTCAGAACCTGCCTGCCAGGAACATATCCAGAGGAAACTATCTATCTGTTCTGCAACTTTAAGAAAAAGTTTATTTTTATTTTGGTTGAACAGATTCTCTGAGTGATGCAGAAAATGTTTGTGTATCATGTAATGAGTCATACAGGTTGGATTTTTTTGGCTTCACTTATTTCTTTGTTCATTTCCTTTTTGCACTGTGTACATAATTTAGGAATAATAATGCAAATTTACAGCACAAGGTGAGAGAGTTCCATTACAAAGCCTTACAGAAAAGGAAGTGGTAATTTAGAAGACTGCAATATTATGAACCAAAATTTAGAAGGACCGTAGAAGCACTTTCACAGCTGAAAATGCAAGTTCTGTTGTCCATTTCTGGAGCAATGTCTGACTCCTGGAAAGATCTTCAGACCTGTACTGGCTTTCCCTGGCCATACTCTACATACAATATCAGCCTCAGTTCTACTCTTGCTCATTGTACTGGGATTTCCTTTGAAACACATAACTAGCCGAAGGTACAGTGAGATATAGATTACTGTAGTAGCAAACAATTGCCTCTGAGAAGAAACATTGCTTTAAAGGTAAGGAGAAAGAAGCTTTCACTTTTTCAAGAAGTGAGTTTGAAGTGGATAGAGTTGATTGGATTGTTATCAGCTGAAAACACAGCCTACACTTTCTGGACAGAGTGGTTACTGAATTCATGAATTCACATTTTGTTCATCTTAACTAGTTTGATAATTTTGCTTTGTGATGAGCTGCCTTTGGTAAATGTGTTTGAAACATGAAAAGGGTGTTTTGGACTCAGTAAAAAAAGGAATTTCATATTCTTACAGTGAGCAATTGTACTGCCCCTATGCATTTGTCTACATGTAGCCACATGTAGCCTTGACTCTGGCAGCAGGAATAGGGAGGAGGTAAATTTCATTGAAGGTCTCTCAATATAAATGTTTACTGTAGCCATCCTGTCAATTGGCCCAAAAGTCTGTTATTGGGGGTGCCTCAATTGATTGAGAGACAGTCTCTTCTCCAGCTAGAATCACAATTTTGCATTTTATGGGTGGAAAATAAACCAACAAGAAATAGAAATTTGAAAATCTAAATAAGGCTCACATCCCTCCATCAAATTACACATTTAAAATTATTTTAAGAATGTATACATTATGTTTATAGGAAGTTTATAACAAAACATCTGCCAGCTCTCAGGAGGGATTAAATTTTGCTTTGAAGGCCAGTTTTGGTGAAGTAATGCCCTACTAGGCAGGTCTTTTAACATAATTAATTTCTTGGGTCCTCTCACTGAAGAAAAACAATAACCAAGTATCTCAGATTTATACAGTTTTACGAAGCTAAATTCTACCTCATTTACTTGTTTGAGTAGATACACACCCTAAATCTCTGGGAGGAAAAGCCTTGGACTATTATGTTTCAGTTGGTACAACTCCCTTCCTGTTGCTATTCATAACTATAAATACATTGCTTCTTTAAACTCAAACTAAAAACCCTGCTATTTGACATTATCATCAGGGGTTTTTTAACACATTGATTTTTCGTTTTATGGTACATCTGCTGCTCAGGCATCTTTCAATGCTATGGAGAGGTTTTAGAATGCAGCACAGGCTTAGGTGTGCCTTCTGTGGTAGGGGTCTATCTTATGTTAATAAGACACAGTTAAACCCAGCTAAAAGTGCAACTGCATTAAATATGGACCAGCCTGCCCCTATTTTCTAAAATTACACATTGAACTCTGTTGAAGTATACCAATTATTTTTTAATCAGTTAACAATGTTTTATGTAGCGTTTTTCATATTCCCAGACTTGCCTCTTCTTAGTCTTGTGTATTTTATGAACCTCTGGATGTGAGAGGCTTTCCAGAGCACCTTTAACACTCTGCTGTGTCTCATCTAAAAATCCCACTTCAGTGAATAGCTTCTGTATTTATTGTGGTGGTATCAAATGAGAGACTCTTAATAGAATGTGTTCAGGTGCCCAGATAAGTGATAGGAATGTGTTTGTTTTGTGATGGTTTGGGAAGTTTTTTCAGGTTTTTTTTGTTTGTTTGTTTTGTTTTTTAAATGCAAACTGAAAAAACCCACAAAGAATCTGAAATACTCAGGATGGGTGCCTTAAACATGTTGTGGAACACATTGCTCGAACCTAGCATTTTCCAACTGCTGCAGACACACACTTCTAAGAATAGGGCAGTTTTAAATCCTACCCAGCCAACTGTGTGGGGAATTTTTAGCAGGGATCTGAGAACCAGATTTAGTTATTACATAGTTTGGTTATGTTTTATTAAGTGAAAACAAAGCACCTCATAACCAGGGTCAAATCCTGCAAAAAATAACAAAATGCAAACAGGAACTGTGCTGTCCATAGTAAGGAAACTACATCTCATATTCTTCTGATTCTTATTTTATGATGCTCTTGGAGAACACAATGAGAACAGTTGGGATGTTTGGATCTAAGAGACTTCAGTAAGATGGCAGAGCAAATTTAGGGCCTTGCAGACATATTTTTGTGAACACTTAGTGCCAGGTGTACCAGTGCCACAGTACTGAGTGCTGCTGGTGAAAGCCTTAAAAGTACAGATAATTTGTGCTAGAAGATGAGCTGAATTTGGAATTCCTTATGGGAGAATCTCTTTCTGCAGCTGGAGCTGGGGAGGGTGTGGTGTAGAAGAGGCAGGGACAAGACTGGAGGTGGTGAAGCCTTTCAGCTGCCTGTGTGGGTTACGTCAGCTGCTCCCTTCTCCTGAGGCATGGGCAGAGCTCTCACGCTGCTGCTTTGAGCTTTGAGAAGCTGCCTAACTAGTCTGTGCCTGTAGCACTGGAGCTCAGGTGTTCTGCAAGATGAGATGAAACTTATCTGATAGCTCCCAGCAGAGCAAAGAGGAGTTACTGCTTTCTCCTCCCACACTTCCAGCCACATTTTTCCTGTCACTTCCCTTCATCTGATCAATCTGTGAAGTAATTATATTTGCTAATCTGTCAGGAAAGTAATTAAAAAGAAAACTTGAAAACAAACCTAAATCCTCAAATCCATGAGTATCCACTATGTCAGTGAGCTGAATAGGCTCAACAGGAGATGACAGGAACAGTAGTATTAGGGAGTAATAAGAACTCTAATTCTGATCAGGAGATGAGCAGAAAGAGGAGAAGATGTAGGAAATGTGACTAGGAGATGAGAGATGAACTCAGCCACTTTGCAGGCCTCAGGCTTACCTTACTGAGTGGTCCAGGGACCGTGAGAGACCTCATCTTGACATGTATGATAAGCATGTATGCCTAGCTGTTTATCTGAAGCTTGAAACTGCTGTGAAAACATGATGACTTCAGACTCTGGCAATCCTTCCTGTGCTTCCAGATATTCAGTGCCCACCGCTGTGGGTGGGCAAAAAATTTGCCACATACAATTTGTTTTGCGTAAGCCTTTCCAAGTATTAATGGAAAAAAAAAAACCATGATAAGGTTATGCAAAACTCCATTGTTAGCAGAGGTGATAAGATTGTTTATGTCAGATGGTGAGTGTTGCAAATACAGGCCTAGCTTCTTCAGTGAAGATCTTGTTTTTTACTGAGGAGTTTGTTATTTGGAAGCAGCGACTGAGGAAAAACTCTCAGCTTGCCAGTCACTCAAACTGTGTTTATATCAGCTGTCCCCTGTTGGTTCCCAGTGCCAGGGAGGTCATCTCAATGACACAGGGCTCTGGCCAGCTGACGCTGGCTGTGTGGGGTGCCAGCGAGGCAGTGCAAGCAGCTGAGCCTGAGGAGTCATCCGGATGCCTGTGACAGTATGTCACCAACTCATATTTTTCAACAGATTCAAATATTTCACTACTGCTTCACACTGCACTGTACATTTACTTAACCCTTTACCTTAGAGTGGTGATTATTAACTAGGAGCAAAAAACTTGGTATAATACAGTTTCCTTATTTTTCATGTAAGTTTTGTTTAGATTGTCTAGATTTCAGACCTGTTTCATGGCTACATTTTCCAATCAGAAAGATATTATTGTCCTTATTTTCACCTGAATCTGAAGTGGTTCTTCTTAGTGATATTCTGCTGTTTGCTTGATATTTGCTCATGATGAAATTTTGTAGGAAATTTGAACTGATATACTGGCTCTGTGGAGCTGGAAGAAGACATCCTGCTTCTGTCTCTATATACCATATTCCCACAGTTAACATGGCTGTCTGCTCATCGAATCTGCTCACTAAGCTGGCTGAGAACTAACCAAGCTGAAAGATGGTTGTTGCTATGCTGGTGAGTCAGATCATTGCCCAGGGAAGCCTGATGAATGCCAGAATGTGGTAAAGAGAGAGGATAGAAGTTGAAACTGTGGCTACTGCAAAACACAAAGGAGGAGAAAGAGCAGTGGAAGAGGAGGGACAAGTAGGAAGAAAGGGAAAGTGGTAAACAGTTAGATAAAATAAGCTGTTAAATGTAAAGTTACCTTTACAGACTATGTAACACAATGTGTGGTAGCTTTCTTTTTTTCCTTTTCTTCCCCACTGGAGGCTGAACAGGCCTTTGAAACACTTTTGTCAAATCAAAGGTTAATGTCTTCTTACTATTCAGGAATGCAAAGAATAATCTGGTTGTATGAAAGAATATTTTGGGGACTATAAAAGTTCTTTTCTAGTCATATCTTCTTAAGATGTGAATGGGCTCTTTACCCAGTGATTTAAGGAGAGCCAAGCTAATCTGCATGTGATGGCACTGCTTCATTAGGTATAATTTCTGAAATGTGTCTTAGCAAATTTCTCTGCAGCCTGGCAAGTAGGACCTGTAGCTGGTTTGGAGATCTATTATGGTCTTTACAGATTTCTCACTGTCCAAATGCACTTGGAGACCGGCAGAGGCTGGAGTTAAATACTACTTTAATAACCTATTTCAACAAAATCTTTTAAAATTTGGAAATGCCATTGTGAAATTGTGCCATTGGAAATCGTGCCATTGGAAATGCCTGTAGGTGAAATGACTATTTGAAAAGGGTTTGATGCATTGTGTTAATCTGGGAAAGGGGCTTGTCAGGTAATTTCTCATTTCACTGAGTATTATAATAGCCTGCTGCCAAATGGATCTAGCTGCATTGTCAGATATACAGCTGATGCAATTACAAGACATTTTAAGAAACAAGTTACAAGATATTAAGAAACTTGGGGTTTGAATTAGAAATTTAATCCACATTTCTTGCTTATAGTCACACTGAGTTGAACACAATGTTGCTGTTTGAAAGAAAAATCAGGAATGCTCCAATCGCTCTAGTTAACACAAATCATCCTCTAATTTTGTTGGTCTGTTCTCTTATTTTGACTAATGCAGTTCAGGATTGTAATCAAAAGTTGTCATTATGTCGTGACTGCTCAGTGCTTGTGTGACAAGTTTTATATTCTCAGTTTCCAGCGTGCTGTCATTAATGGAAGAAGAACCAAAACATGGGTAGCAGGCACAGCTATCTGTCCTTTCAGTGAAGGAGCACCACATATCAGTGTAGGTAGTATCAATGTCTTTTCACATAGTCTATGCTTCAAAAACCAACATAACTTCATAATGAATTTATTTATCTGTATATATTCTTTTCTGCTGAGATTCAGGAACATTCTTTATGGAAATACCCTTTCTCCAATTGTATGAAGTAATTGGTATGTTCATATTAGTACTTGATTCTCTTAGGAGACAGCCATTTAGATTAATATTGCTTGGAATTTATACTATAAATCTCAGTAATTGTTGCAGTGGTTTGTTGTTGATTTGTTTAATGCCATAGCTCAGAAATGGAAAAGCTAAAAGTTAGGTGGATCAAAAACTTTAATAACACAAATTGAACAGATTCTGCAAATGAGAGATCTCTTGGGGGGTGGCAGTTCTTGGCAAAGGCAGTGAATTTTAGTAACCATTTGACTTCACAGAACTTTGGAAAAAAGCTCCAGTTACTGGGAGATCTGATCACTGGCTTTCTGCAGCTAACTGAAACAATTCCATAAGATATGTGCTTGAGTTCTCAAGAAGTGAAAAACAGATTAGAAAAGGAGACATTTCCACATGTTACGACCACAACTCCTATGTAGTTTTTCTTTGTTCAGATAGTGATTCAGGGACTTGACCTGACAAATAGTTATGTTGGGGGTTTTCAGAGCTGTGTGAGTATCTTGTACTGGTGCTAATGAGGTTTTCCAGAGCTGATCTAACACTGCAGCTATGTGCTACCATATGCAAATTAGCAATTGGGATTGGCAATGTTGGTAGTGGAATGGCTCTCTTCGGTGGCTCCCACTAGAGGCTTCAAAGTAACTCTTCCTCCAAATCCTTATTCCTTCAACTGCAATATTTTTTCTTAAGTGCCTTACTATTATGATATCTTCAGCAGAACTGACTGCAATACCTCAGGTCCTGGCTTGTACTTTCTCCAAACTGACAATGCCTGCTTTCCAAAAAAACCCTTGTGCTAGCCTCAACCCCTTCCACCTCCTCCTACTTCAGCTAGACATTATCCTAATCCTCAGTATTTCTGCTATCCTATATTAATCCCATAAACCCTGAGCAAATCTGCCTACCTCTGTCAGTATTTGACGAAGAAGGTCTGGGGTGACAGCTCCCAGTGTGCACTGTCTGCACTGGTAGGCTGCAAGAAACTGATCACAGCTTTAATCTCCCCATTTAATTGTCCCTAACAAGCAGTTGTGAAATCCACAGAGCAGCTCTAAGTGCTCATAAGATGTTCTGAAAATGTTTTCCACATACTGGTCCTTTTGGTTGTGTTGTGTATAACGCTTGTAGTATAGGACTGTCCTTGAGTTCGTGAAATTTGCCATCATGAAGATTATTCCTGAGCAGTGTTTCATATTTATTCACTGACAATAATAATGCCTGAACCTGGCAAATAGACCTTTGCTGTGGCCCTCTGCAATACAGAAATTATAAACAGCTCTATATGTGTTCTGTAGTTCTAAGAAAGTTAATCTTATTTCTTTTTGTTAAGGCTCACACGTGTAAGAATACTATCAAAAGCAGGGCTGTGTGTTTAGGAAGGATGAAATTCCTCAGACTAAGGCATGCCCTGAGACCTCAAGATTCTGAAGAGAGTTTGGGAGTCATACTGAATCATCAGATGAATATTAACTCTGATAGCAAACCTGTAGCTAGAATGACTAATATTCTAAAGAGTTTGAGAGTTCCTCTGAGCTGGGGATGAATGCAACACTTGTGGGGAATAGATTGTCCAATTTTGCTGGAAATATTTCAAGAAGGATACTGAAATCTGACTGGAATGTTATGAGAAGAATAATAGAAGAATTTAATAGAAAGTACATTCTACAAAACAAGTATAACTCATTAAATAGAAAGCTAATTGGTTCTTCAAGAAAACACAGTTTCTTACTGACTAAAATTTGACAGTAAAAGGCAAAATGATAATAAAATTCAGTGACTGGATGTTGAAAGGTGAAACTGCATGCGAGAAGAGATTTTTAAGAGAGACAATAATTCCCAGGCAGTGACAAACAAAATGATGAAACCTATCACAAAACCTGAGAACATTCTTAGCATGCTCAGGAAAATGACTAATTAGATGATACAAAAATTGCTTAATCAAGGGCAATTTAAAAAGATTTCTTATTGATATTTTTTCAATTTCCTTTTGATTTTTCACATTTCCTGAAGAAATTCTTAAAAATTTTAACAGTTCAGAATTTGCTGTTTGTCCTGGGTAGAGGGTTATTTTGGCTGTCAGTATCATAATATCATCTGCAGTCCTACTGTGCCAGTTGCAGAATGTATTTACAAGACACGTGACAGTTGCTGCTGGATCCACCTGCTTGCAGCCTTCCTTTTGGAACTTTGTACATTTTAAGCAGTAACCTTATATAACCAAGAACCACTGATTTTCAAATAGGGACTTAATTTGCCATTCTTCTTGGTGTCATGAATCAAGAAATGTGAGTATAAAGATGGTGTCTTGTCTTTTCACTGCCTTTTCATGAGCCAAGGCGAATTGTGAATGAATCTGTGTAAGTCAGGAAAATTAGCCCTGCTTCTCTGTGTAGCTCCTGCTTCCCATCTGACAGATGGGCAGAATGGAACTTTCCTAGCTCACAGAGAAGTGTGCCATTGTTGAATATGGACTGCTTCTTGCACAACCATTTAGATGATGCTTGAATTTGGAACGTACCTAAAATGGTTGGTCATTTGGTAAAATAAATGTTGGGAAAAAAGATTTTTAGATTATGGATTTATAGATTTCCATGCAAAATAACAATTGCAACTAGCCATAGTAATAATGGAATTGTGCCAAAACTCTGCCAAAACTCAGGCCAGCCCAGCCCAGAAGAGAATGGAAGCATCTGCTTGATTTTTGTTGAAAACCCTGGAACTCATAAGCGAGTGCTCACCATGAAGTATAAGCTGCCTATTTTTCGAAGTATGTCTCTGTTCTAATTTGTTTCTGTTGCAATAGGCTTCTGTGCCTTATTCATCTCCAGAACTTTGCCTTTTAACAAATTATTTTGGATGGCATGGACCCAGCAGCAGGCTAATGTGCTGTAGTCATCATTAGCAAATGTGCTTTGCCCTTGAACAGTCTCCTATGCTAATCATTTTATGCCATCACCATCCTTTTTCAGGAGTAACTGTCCTTGCTAAAAGCAGCCTGGCCCTGTTGATTTGCCGGGGGAGGTCCTGTCATGTGATTTAGTCCCTCTGAAAAAAGGTCTCTGTTTGTGGCTTGGCTGGCTTCTCAGTCCATTGCATGCTGACACTGAGTGTAGCAGGCTGACTGTCTTCACAGAGGGCTATAGTTCAGCTGATCTTAGAGGTGTTTTCTAATGCTTAATGACTCTATGATCTCATCTGCTGCCCTTTCTAAATGAGCAACCAGACTGATGTCATGCACTAAGAGATGACAGTGCTGGGTTTGGTGATGAGGCCTGCATATTACTAAAATGTGTACATTCCTCTAGGAATGTAAAATCCATAAATATTCTTCTTACATGTGTATCTCTACAAATTAACTTCTCCTTCACTCAGACATCTGACCACTGACAGAGCGCAGTCTGTGCAGTCTTTTACCACCAGTGTTGCATATTGTGGTCCCATCATACTGGGGGTTTTACAAACATTTGGGCAGTTGTGCCAGTGATGAGCTTATAAACTAAGAAAGGGAAAGGGGTCTTTGTTAAGGTCTTGGCTTTGAATCTGTGATGCCTTTTGTGTGCTACCTTTTCTGATAATGTTGGAGACCTTATCAATACCAGGCAAAGTGGGCTGTTAGAAAATGTGTTTAATGTACTTTAAATAACATAACATGATTCAATGTTTACTGTGACCAAAGCTCACATAAAACTAGCTGGAATTACTTTGCCTTCTATTCCCTTAATTTTAGCTGTAACTAGACAATCCTTTTCTACCTCAGCTGTCTATATTTATTCACAGCAATAGCCTAGCTTAGGGTGTTTATGGTGTTTTTTCCTAAGAATATCTTCCAGTTTGGGATAGATGCAGAACATTTCACTGCCTGAGAGGTTACAAAATTTAATGGGAGGGGTAGAACATAGTGTGTCATGGTCCCAAGCCCACAAAATATGTGAGCAAACTAATGTTTCTAATGAATGGTCATAGGCAGTGGGACATTTCTTTGGGCAGTAGTAGTAACATTGAGCAAGATGAGGGGAGCATTAATCTCAGAAAAGTATATTTTAGACCAGAAAAAGAAAAAATTAGGAAAGCATACAGGAAGCCCCCTACTCACTTTTGATTTGGTTTCATTTTATTTGCAGTACTATTTCATGTCAATGACTAACTTATAGATGTACCCTTACACCTTTGGAAACATTCAAATCATGCTTGAAGTTCTGGAAGATATCTGATTGTAACTGGAACCTCAACAACGCCTAAACCAGGGAAGAAATCGTGAGGTTCAGAGATCGTGATGAACACTAGGAAAAAGTTAACTGATACATGAGAAAGTAAGTTGCTGAAGAAGCAGTTTCATGATCTATAGTTTGGCCTTTTGTCTGGCCTTCATCAGGTATATAATAACAAAGCTTGAAAGCTCTTTGATCAGCAGTTTAGCTCCCACACTGGGAATGAGGCAGGGCTTGCTCAGCTGATACCTCATTCTGACAAAGAAATTGAGTTACAGGAGGGGCACAGAGCAGGAGCTGGTGTGCCATCAGTGAAAGCAGCAGTAGAGTAAACTTGTATCAACCACTGTTTGCAGGAGAAGTAAGAACATGGACAGGTTAACCAACAGCACATCTAGTATTACTTGTTCAGTTGCAGGGAAGGAAGCACTTCCAGAAAAGGGAAGGCAGAAACTGGCACTCCTCCCGGGATGAACCTGCTAGGGCTTGTAGAACTTGGCTGTCTGTGGTGGGTGGGGAGATCCTAGACATGTTCTGTCAGACCCTGGCATCTTCACTGCCTATGAAAGAGGCTGTGTTGTGTTCTGACAGGTAAATATGGGATGACACAGTAACTGTGTGGAAACAACATAGTGACACAATCACCAGACCACATGAAACTCATTGAGAGCAGAAAGACGCTCTCGATGCTTGGGATGGCACCTAATGTAAGAGAGAGTTCTTCCTCTTTTCAAGTTCTTATGTGATAATGGTTCTTTCTGAGGCTACCAGCAGTCCCCTTTGCTTTCTATACTGGATTAAAATAATATTGCCAAGGAAATGTCTCTGTAGGTGCTTTACACCATTAATCTGTGAGCCATGTGGGTACTAGCACACACTTCATAGTGACTGATTGTGATCCTTCTGGCCTGCAGCATGGGGAAAGGGTTATTAACAACTCAATGTGTCTAGGACTTAAATATATAGAACCTGAAACTTAGGAAACCTCAGTTTACACAGCCCGATTCTCTGTGTCTGTTCACCAGTTCATATCTACTCTAAGTCCCCTAAAATTCATGTGAAACCTTCAATTTTCTGTCAACATTGCACAGAACCAGGCCTGTTTGTGAGCAGCTTTGGGGGATTGTCAAGCAGCATGAGGTTCCAAAGAGCTTTAGTCCTCTGAGGTACAGCATAAAGTTTGCTCCTGGGGTTTGGGGTGAGGGGAGTAGTTTAATTATTTGTAGAGATCAAATTTATTAAAGAAGAGTGTGGCTGTGCAATGTAATTTCTTTATAGCATCTGTTGAGATATTGCAAGCTTGGGCTGTTGGAGGGGCCAGCCAAAGGGTTTAGCACTTTATCTGCACTGAGGTAGTTAGCCAAAGGAATATTACTCTTTCAGTAAAATTGCCTGGAAAGCTGGAAGTAATTTTCAGTGGCATGCTAAAGGTAGTTTTTGGCTCATTCATAGACTCCTGTGGGTAGTTTTCTAAAACAATGTTTCTTGTGAATGTTTTTGTAAAGACACATACAAATACAATTTTACTCCCCTAGCATTGACTTGGTAAGGTAATTGTCATTGTCCTTTATTTTGAGAGATCTTCTAGAGTTATGCTGGGAGTAATAACCTGGATTTAGCCTTGGAAGCCCTCGAAAAGCACTGGGTAGATGGGAATTATCTCTTCTTTCTGCAATTCTTACTTCAAGAACGTAATTTCTGTGAACATTGTGAATGTCTTGAAAATAAAGTGTTTATTTTGAAAAAAAAGTTCTTGAACTTCAAACAAAAATACCACTTAGGGAATGGACTCTCTCCATCTTTATGCTCAGTTTTGCATGGATCACAATGCAAGTACCAAAACAGCAGTCATCCATTACTAGTTTAAGCATCTCTGAATTTTAATTCTTAAATAGAGTAACATGTTGATAGTGTTTAGTTATATTTCACTATGCAAAACAATGTCTTGAAATACAAGGATTAATTAGAAAAAAGTCTCATCTTGTAAGGAATTTGCTGACTCTTTTTGGACTCAATTGAGCAATCCCAGGGCATGGTAATCTCTTCGATGCAGGAGATGAGGAGGTAAAGAGCACCTAGAAATTAAGCATTTGTTGTTCAAGACATATAATTACGAAATCTGTCTGGCCAGATTCAAGTTCATGCTTGTTGCCTGGAGACAGAGAATATGGGAAATGACAGCTAAGTATTAAGTCTATAGAGGACTATTTGGGCAGGGGGCAAATACACAAATCAAACTGCATTGATGTGCTTCAGTATATTGAATTACCCTGCAGTGCAATTGGGAGTTTCTGCCAAAAAGCTCTTTTGAGAACATAAATCTTTGATTTATAGCAGCAGCAGCAGCATTGACAAATGACAGTCAAGACACACACCGTCCTGGGTATTATGTAGTCAGCTGGGAGCTCTGTACTTGCTGTATGAGGGAGAAAGGAAATAAGATTACCCTGGCATTTCCTGAGCCTTTTGGGCTTTGTTTTTGGCTAGTCACCCATTACCAAACCAAACAGGGCTGAATTAATTCTTTGGGTATGTTTGAAGTCAGACGAGTCCCAAGCTTCTTAGTATAAAGGCTGTGCTGAATCTCACAGGAGAATCTCCTTTTCAGAGCTTTTCTGTAATGGTTGCAGTGTTTAGCATGGCTTTTCATTATTCATGATGAGTCATGCTGCTGCCTGTTCAAAAGCTGCATTTGCTAAGATGTGATTTTGCCTTTTCTCAGTTTTCAGTGAAACATGAAAAAAAAATCTCATGAAACAATTAAGAATCATGCCTAGGCCCATCAGCATGCTGTGGGAAAATTAGGAGATGGGTCAGCTAGGGTAACAGGCATTTCTGTGACAAGGTTTTGTTTCTACCATTGCATTTAAAGGTCTCTTGATGCCTAGAAAACTTCATAGGGTTCCTTTTACTATTTGATTGCTGTGTCTTTACCTCATCCTCTCTGCTCTGTGTAAAAAGTCATGGTAGGCTTGGTGTCTACAATCTTTCACCTAGGTTGCAGTCAAGGTTACTAGCAGGGTAAAATATTTGTTCTCCTTTCACCTAACTCTTAATGTAGGGACTTATTTTATCTATACCTTAAGCTGATACAAAAAGTAGTGGAAGCTGTTTGCATAAACATTTGTGTGATCCCCCTAGGAAGAACAATACCCATGTTCAGATTTTTTCTCACTAGCTGCCTGGAATTCCTTGTGAAGGCTTTTCTCTTGGGGAATTGCTTTTTCTGTACCTGATAATCCCCATGGTAGTTGTCTCCAATACCCCAACTTTAGCACCATGTTTTAATGACTTCAACAGCACAGACTCACATCTCTTGCAACCTAGAGCAAGTTGCAAATACTTGGCATTCCAGTTTATGTAGCAGACAAACACTTGCCTTCAAGTACTTGCTTCTGGGAGCCCATCACAGTGAAACTAGCTGATGGACAAGCCCAGGCTTGGAGACAAATGTTTGTTAATTTTCCTACTTTATTTTCTCTCATGTAACATCTGCTGTATTTTTCAGTTTACAGTTTGGTCAGCTAGCACTGCCAACATTGACTGTTTCCAGACTAATGGAAACTTTCTTCTGAGTGAAGCAAGTTGCAATGTCATCTATTTGAAAATGGAAAGCATCTGTAATCTTTACATACAAAGATCTTACCATAAATATAGAAACAAAGCACTGTTTGTGCCCAGACCTCATACATCTTTAAAATAACCTGTGAGCTGGAAAAATGTTTAGTAATGTGAAGAGTGCTCTAAACATCTCATTATGAAATGCAAAAGGTTTTTATTTTATTTTGCTTTTGAGCTCTTTATTCCCACAGGATGGCCTTTTAAAAAAGGAAATGAGGCCAACAGGAAAAGAAGGCATTTAAGTATAAGCACAACTGTAGCCTGAATTGATGGCTTGGTCTTATCACAGTCTAGATAGAGGAATTGAAGATAGAGGAATGGATTAACACCCAAATTCCATTGTAGTCATCAGCAGAAACTTTAGAACTGGGCTCAAGGGCCTCTTGTCCACCTCCATGTACAGCTGTTTAAGTGCAAGGATCTCTGAGCCTTTGTCCTGATGTACTTTTAGTTGGTTGATCCTGTTCTATAACTGAGTCAGGTATTATGGGTGCAACCACAGTGACACAGATGTCTGTAATCTACTTAAGAGAAGTCTTGTGTAGTTTTTCTGACAGGGATTCTGGATTCCACAAATCTGGCCTTTTTTGTTCTCAAGGCAACGTTTTCAGGCCTCCCAAAAAAGCACAACTAGTGTTTATTCCTTTCCTGCCATTTGCAGCCAGAATTGCACAGAATTTTGTTCAGGGTAGAAAATGTTGCTATCTTGAGTTGTTTCTCAGATTCACTGACTGTATGGAATAACTGTATAGTTAAGGCAGTTGTGCACATTTAAAAACAGAACTGCACAAATGAAGCTATAAGTAAATGGATATGTAAAAAATGTTCCAACTTTCTGAAACAAGCTTTAGACCAGATTTCATTTTAAATATTAAGATATTTTGATCTCCCTGCCTTAAAATCAGAATAGGAAATGGAAATGGACTATTCACTGAATGGCAATTCTGTTTATATATATATATTACAGAGGCAGCCATGCTTTTTGTAGCTTTCATGTGGCATTTGACAAAAAAGTACCAGCAAAAAGTCCTGTTTAATATAAGTTTATTTGCATATTTATATAGATTATTTAATTGCTAGAAATGGTTGCTTTGTAGGAATAGTGTGTGACAAGTCATCCATCACCTGATGTCTGGACCC
This sequence comes from Irena cyanogastra, assembly GCA_013397155.1. NCBI lineage: Eukaryota > Metazoa > Chordata > Aves > Passeriformes > Irenidae > Irena > Irena cyanogastra. The sequence goes on along the minus strand of VWZV01007560.1, from coordinate 1,202,918 downwards.
CAGCAGACATTTTGAGAAAGAACTTCCAGTAGCTTCTATCTGTTTGTTTTCATAAGAACGTTCATTGGCAGGCCTGTCAAGTGTTTGCTGTGTCTATGATCTCTCCAGAGTTGTTCTTATATGTGTTAATTGCCCAAAAAATTATTTTGGTATGCTCATTTCAGGGACTACATTGTAAACTGAAAGTAAATACAGTAAACCTGGAAAAAAAACTCACCTCCTCTTCCCTAATTTTGTTTGTTCATCAGTCTATGTTGACTATTTCAATCAATGCCTGGCTCATCCAAAGTAGAAAATTACATATGAATTTGAGAATTAAGCTATCAGCCTAGCACTACTGCGTTAATTTATACCTCAATGAATCCATAATGAAATATTTTAACCTGTTTGCACTGCTTGACATACTTTAAATATTAGACATCTACTAAGCATGAGTCCTTCTCAAGCTGGGAATATTCCTTATCAAATGAGGGTAATCTTTCCATTGAAATCTCTCTCAGGCAACAGATGGAGTGGAGTCTCCCTAGCTAATGGCTAATAGGTAAATGCTGCTCACTGGCAGCTTCCCTTTTACCCTCACTGCCTGCCATCAGTCTCCAGGGAACCTGGCTCTTGGAACCTCCTTAGTAATCAGTATGGACAAAGGTTCTTCAAGGTGTGCAGGAATTAAAATGAATAGGAGAAGTGTGTTTGCTTTAGCATAAGCAGAGGAATACTTTCTAAAATTATAAAAAGTGAAGGTAGAAAACTATAGGTAGGAAAAAACCCTATAGCCTCTCCTTTGTAGTGTTTGCTAGGAGTCACATTGTCCTTTGACATGTATGGAAATGCACAATACTGGAGAATCTGACACTGTATTTCCATTGCAGATTGTGAAATCCCACTGCAATTTCAAAACTTGAAGTGTCTTTAAACAAATAGAAGCATCTCTCTTAAGTCATGATCATGTTCAGTGAGCACCAGTTTACTCTGATTCAAATGCTTTCATAAAGTTCCTGTGTTTTGTTACAGAAAATACCACCTGGAAACAGCTGGATAGGTGTTGAGCTATGATTACCACTGCTGAGTCCAGCTCTGTAGCGCTGCTGGAAGCTGTGTGCACTGGCAGACTGCAGTGGAACAGACTGTTACTGCTGTCACTCTGAGTCAGCCCAGACTTCCCTCAACACCCAGCCTTCCTCCCCTCCCCTGATCCCTTTTACCATCAGACTTTCATGGCAAGACTATTATGCCTTTTTTTTCCTGCTTCCAAGTACTTAAATTAGTGAACTCCTACAGGCTTCTGCTGCTCTGTGTGCACATAAACCTTGCTATCAGTTGCAGAGCTGGTTGTGACTGATTTGTACAAGTCCCAGGCTGAAGGTGACACAGACAGTGCCAGGCAGTCACAGGGCTGCTGTTTGCCCTCTGCCTTTTGCTCCATAGAGCCATGTTCTGTCACTTCTGACACAGTCCCACCAGGAATTTTTTAAAAAGCATTTTTTCTGATGCAAACTAGAAAAAGAATGGACTATAGCACTGCTGAAAATCTGGAAAACATTTATATTTGTCTAGGCCATGGATTTCTGAGAGGAATTTGCCATGATATTTAGCCAACAGCAGCACATAAATACTGAGACAACTCTATATGTCCTTTCCTCAGGAGAAAAAGGCTATGGAAATCAATGGCCGTTCCTTGGACTAAAGTTGCCAGAATTTGATTTCAGCATTCTCTGTGCCTGAGGTTGGATATATTGTAATTTTTAAAATAAGTGATATTTTTAAAACCATAGTCAATAAAAATCTTCACTACATTACCCTGCCTCTGCTTAATACATCTCACAGGAACTTAGTGGAGGAGTTCTTTGTTGAGATAGGTATCCTGAGATTAAACTAATTTAATGCCAATATTTTTTAGAAGTTTGTGCAAAATGTCATTCCACCAATTCCATGTGCAAGCTTCACCATAAAAGTAGGGTAGATTTCAGAGTTCAGCCAAGTGCCCTAGAATTCATACCACATTGATCAGCTTTGATTTTCCTTTCTCATCTTCATGTCCTCTCACACAGTGTTTGGGTGCCTTGTGTAAGCATCGATATTTCTATTGTGGTGTGCATGGTGAGTTGATTGACAGTGGATCTGAGATTCTTCATTCCTATGCAAGCTGCATGGGAACACTCTAATTTGATTTGTAACTTTACACTTTAAAGGAAAAAAACTCCATATTTTATGTTATGTGTATGACTTAAATGAAATAATGAACACCAACTGCTATAGTGAAAGCGTGGGAGAAACTTGGTAATATCTCAACCAGTTCCTAATTCATCTTCTTGTTTTCCTAAAACAGACAAATATTTCTACCAAAGCAGATCCAAAACAATGACTGTCCAAGGCTATCATTTACACAAGCAGGTAAAAATCACTGTGGTTAATTTTCTTCTCTGAGACTTAAATCTGAAAAGAATATTCTGCATATCACTATTAAATCAGGGCGTGACAGAAAGGTAAATGGTCAAGGGTAATGTCTCCATGCAAAAGAAAAGCTCTGTCTGTGCAGGCATCTACAGACAGGTTGGGGGCTAGGGAGGGGCAAAATACAACAGAGAAAATTGAGATAGTCCTATTATTTCAGTCTGAAGATATAATTTAGAGAGTCAAGAAGGAGAAGATTCAAATTACCTTTTTTCAGCAACTTAAAGAGAAGGTTAAGGTGCTAGAGTGTTTGAAAGGTGAAATAACCAATTCAGAGAGTGCGAAAAGCTGAGCAGGAATTGTAATCTATGGAGGTTAGGGACTGAGAAGTTAGGTCAGACAAAACCTTCATGAGAATGTGACTTCTGATAATGGAATCATCACAGGAGACAGCAGGAAACTCGGTGTGGGGGATATTTAATGCAATCCATTGTTGGGTATAGCTCTGAGGTCTGAAGAATATGCACAGAGCAAAGCAGAAGTAGTATTTGTTTATATGTTTGTTATACATAAATATATTTGTTACTTGGTGATGGCGCTCCTCACAGTGCTTTTTGATGCCTTTCCTGATGATACAGAATGTTTAAACAACTAGAACTGGCCAACTAGACTCACATATTAAAATAAATTATTCTAGTTCTGACAGTGAAAAAGTCTGGTTTAAATTAAGGCCCAACGACAGGATCTGTGTATCTATGTAAATTGGAATTATTGCTGTACATTGCTGCTTTGCTGATGGCCAAATCAGCACAGTGACCACTGTATTTTTCTGTACTCAAAGTCATTTTCTAATACTATTTCATGTCACAGAGGCAGATTTAAAACAATTAGATTAAATCCACCTACATTTCAATAACACCATCTTCTTTCTTCTCCATCTTCTCTTTCTATCCTCTCACCATTTCCCCCCGTCTCTCAAGGATAGATGCAGTCACAGGCACATGCATTTTAAGATTTGTGTAGCTCTGCCTTTGAAATAGGTACTCATCCATTGTGAGCTGGCACAAATGCATTGAAGTTACAGTGCATTCATACAAATAGTTCTCTGTCCTTTCCTCCCACGTCTGAAAGCACAAGAATTCATACTCCAGATCCACATCATAACTGTAGATGTATAAACTAGGAGGGTTTTTTTAGTAAGAAAAGCAGAATGAAGAGCAGGATGAAAATACTATGTAAAGACAGATTTTGATAGACACATTTCTTAAGAAAATAGATTTTAAGAAATAGTGACCTTACCTTTTTTGTTGTTGATGTTCAGAAACCAAAGTTTGAGACTGCATTTTGATGTCACATTTATCACAACCACTTTGCAACTGATGACAAGAGGGCTGGAAGCAGCAAAGTCTGAGATTATAAATCCTTTTGATGCTATGTTATTGTGCTTTCTTCATGCACGTATCTGTCCAGGTGAAGTCTTTTTTGGGGCTAAGATAAACAGATGGAAACAGATATTTTAGAAATGTCCATGGTGGGCTGAGGAATACTTGCTAAAGACTTTTCCTTTGATAAATCAGTTATCATTGAAGGGACCTACTTGTGTTGTATGTCAGTTAAAATCTAGTAAATTTTTAACCTGCTAGCTAAGGGACCTGGGGCTGCGTGATTTATACGTGGGTGTAGCCCTCACTTTGGCATTTATTGTGGCCCTTTGTTCTGGACATATCCTAGCTAAATTAGCAGGTGAGGTAAAGACTAGTGATTAACTGTAATTTCTGAACAGATAAAAATGCTGGGCAGGTGCTAAAGGTTGTTCTTTTAAAAAAAATTTATAAACTTTCATGTGATGAACTGTTTTAAATGAAATTGTGTCTTGACAGTACTCAAGAAAAATACAGCAAATGGATTATAAAATGGAACTTCTGTGATCAGGAATGCTGAATTTTCTTAGAGATACAATGAGAATGCTATATTGGATATGTAATCAATACATGTTTTGTTTCATGCAAAATTGCTTTGAAAGCAATAATTGCATGGCACCTGTTGGATTTTCCTGTGTCAATTTTCATGACACCTCGATTTATCCATTTACTCGTGTGGGAAGAATGAGAGGGAAGGTGGTTCTGTTTTTGACAGAATGCCCTCTGAGCCATAGCTCAGACTCTGCAAGATTCAACATACACTTCCATAACAGAGAATATCTTCATCAGCTCTGCAGGAGATTTAGCCAAAGGAATATTCATTTTGAACTGTTCAAGCTGTATATGGGACAAATTGAATACTCTGGAAAAGCTGCTTCCCTAAACAGATATGTCAGGAACAAAGAGCTAAGGAGGCAGGGGGATAGTGAATAGGTCAGAAATGTGAGGGGCCATAGCCCTTTGCAGTGGAGGTTTCAGGGACTGGTAAATCTCTGAACTATAATGGAAAGACGTGGTCTTTTTAATTCTTTCCATTTTGGCAATGTGGGACCTCTTTGCTCTGTGGAAATATTCAAAGGCCAGCTGGGATATTGTTATATGTTTTGTAATATGAGTAAAAGTAGGTTGGCACAGGTTTTGGTTAGCACAGAACACCAGCTGTGTGGCAATCTGTGACCAAGTCCATGCAACTTGGCTGATCCCAGCTATGTTCTGCCAGCATAGTGCCCCAGTTCCCAGAGGTAGCCCCTGCTGGCCGAGGTTACCAGCTCAAAGTAAGGTCTGCTCCTTGCTGACAGGGAGATCTACTGACTTTTGAGACTCACTAGACACAGAGTTTGGCCTCCTACTAGCAGAGACTGGTAGGAGGCTAGTGAACTCTGTCATGGTACCACCTCCTAGCTTTCCTTCTCGACTTATTCCCATCTTTTGGATAGGTAAACATAAAATAAGTGGAAAATATGGTTTTGGAGGTGTCCTTTCTTCACTTGGCCAGGTAGAACTCCTACAGATTCTTTTATTCTCCTCTCTGTGTTGCCCTAGTTATTTTTTCTCAAGGAAAAGATAGAAAAAGTACTTTAAATACTAGTAAGGAAATAATTTTAAAGGAGGTTAAAAGACTAATCTTTAACGGGACTGAGCATCAACTCCTTTAGTCGAGATTTGCATCTTTAGATTGCATAGAAACCCGAATGGTGCGATTGTACAGACATTTCCTTTGGAAAGAGTTCCGTGCACTGGAGTCCTGCCGGCTGTCAGCAGTGCGTGTGCGTGTGTGCGTGTGTGCGCGCGTGTGCGTGTGTGTGCGTGTGTGTGCGCGTGTGCGCGCGTGTGTGCGTGTGTGCGCGCGTGTGTGTGTGTGCGCGCGCGTGTGTGCGCGCGTGTGTGTGTGCGCGTGTGTGCGCGCGTGTGTGCGCGTGTGTGCGCGTGTGTGTGTTTGTGTGTGGGTGTGTGTGTGTACGTGCCCGCGTGTGCGCTGCGGGCCGGTGATGCTGCAGTCGCCGCCGAGCTCCGGCTCCCCGCGCTCTGGCGCGGCCAGCTCTCCCTCTGGCGGCCGCTCCCGCCGCTGCATCTCATTAGTGGACATTTCTCTCTGCAATTGTTTTTTAAATGACCTCTAAAAATACACACGTGTAATTTTTTTTTTTCTAGAAGCTTATCAGCATATTTAAAAGGGGGTGAGAAGTTAAAGAATGATATCATAATATAATTTTTATGCATCCCTTATATATACATCTTTAATAAAGTCTTATTGTGTGCCATATTCAAGTGTTACAAAGGTTTCATTCTGGTCTACTGTAAATGGTTTGGTCAATTCTGAGTAAAAAAAAAAAAATCCTGAGTATTAAAACCAGGATGAAAATGTAATGAAATTACAGAAATATTGAGAAAAGACTGGAGTGGAGATGGACCTGCCAGACTTTGGTAAGAAAACTTACCTCCATAACATACATTTTTTTTTGTTTATTCATGAAAGCATTATCTGCATCTATGTGGTGCAAAAGGCAGGATCATGCAGTCAGTACTCTACTATCAAATCTATGCACACATGTACAATAAGGACCACTGACCACTTTGGCTTTATGTTATACTGAGACTTTCATCTCAGTATAGTAGTGTCTGTAGCTTGAAATTAATATTATTTGCTGGACCACAGGAGTTTTTTTTGTTTGAAGAAATGATTTTTGTTCCCAGAACTGCTACACAGTATTATAGATGTCATGATACTTTCTTGATTGCTTTCTTTTGACACTTGCTGCTCTTGAATTTTAATCCAAAACCACTTCAAAGTGAAAGAACACCTTTTCCTCCTCTGTTATGGTACCATCTTTTTCATTGTTGTTCAGTTTAACCAGAACAGGAAACAACTGAACCGTTCAGGGCAGCTAATAGATTTATGCTTCATTATTTTTTGTTCTGCTGGCCGGGTCTGAGAGACAAAAGCAAAGTGTGTGAAGTCTCAACTTTTCTATGTAGTTCTCACGTAGTGCCGCCTAAATCAGCCAGGAGCTGTACGTATTTAGACTTTCTCAAAATTGGGTAAAAATATTGAGATATTGAAACTCAAGTTCACAGCTTGACTTGAAGTCTCTACAGATTTGCAAATATTACCCATGATGACTAAGAACTGAGCAACAGCAGGGGATAAAAATTTTGTTTCATTTGGCACCAGATCACCATTGACATTAGTAACTTTGAAATTCCTTAATTAAGAAAGAAATTCTTAAGTATGTTGTAAACATTTCCAGATAAATATACATAATTGCTATTGTCTTCCAGCCCCTCACAGGGTGCTGAGAATACATTATTTTGGAGTTTTGTTACTATATTTAATTTCTGTCTGAATAAAAAGAATTTTATTTCCATTGAAGCATGTCAAAATACCTTTAATTAATTTTGTGTGATTAGATTAAAAAAAAAAGCTGAGAGTCAAAGGTCTTAAGCCTGTAAAAAGTCCTGATTTTTCTTCTGTCACCTGAATGTCACTGAAGAAACATCCAAGACACTAGAAGATACACTGGTTGGTTGCTTCTGTGGCTTATGCTGCATAGATGCTCTCATTTGATTGAAATGTAAAAGCAATTTTTACTCTTAAAGGGAGTAAAATTACCTCAAATTGCTTCCTTCCATTATCTTTGATTTTTAAAAAAATTGCCTGCCTATCTGCTTGGCTTTTACATAGCATCACTTTACTCTGGAAGATGCATCCTGATTCCACTTTCAGGGTCTCTGAGCATAGTACAAAATAATTTTTTTCCCTCTGTATATTGTGCTGTTGAGATCTCATGTAGAAGAAGTTATAGTGCGTCTAGATTAGCAGTTTAGTTCAGATCAGGAGTGTGCTTCTGGAGCTAATCTGCTTGTCCCTGGTAAATGTGCTTTGATTCATACCATGGAGCAGTCTTGGGGTGCTTTATTGGATCTCTTTCAGATTAAACTGAAAGGACAATGTTTTCCAAGAGCATTTTCAATGCTCACTGACTGCATTCAATTCCTAGTGAGACCAGATTTGTTCTTTTTTGAGATAAGCCCTAATGAAATATTCATGGTAGCATGCCAGGTCATCAGCACCAACTGTCTCATCGCACAGCTCTGTTTCTAGTGAACCCCAGTCCTTGCTGATGTGCACGTGGCCTCTGGCTGGTTATGGCTCCTTTTAGCAGAGGTGGACTCTGACTCTTTGGCCTTGAAAGTACTTGTGGAAATGTCTCCTAACAATTACTTTTTTGTGGGGCCACACACCCAATTGCGCTCTTCTATATTAGGAGGGAAGAAGGAAGGAAATCAATTCTTTGCCAGAGCCCAGTTTGAGGTTTTACTGTATACATGTCAGATCGTCCAGTGCTGAGGTTCTGCTTTGCTTAAACTAGACAAGCTGGAATCAGCTGGTTTTGGGTTCAAATTATCCCCAGAATCACAGCATTCCCCAGGCACCTTCTGGAGCTTAACTTCAGGTTTGCCCCATCTACAACAGTAAGGGAGAGGAAAGAGACACAAAGGGAGATTTGCAAGTGACAAAATAGATCATCCTCTCTTTGTCATATAAATGACTGTGTCTGGAGTCTTCTGGGACAGATTTTCACTTCCATATTCTTTCTTGCCTTTCCAAAAATCTTCTCCAAAAAAGAAGTGAGAGAGACTGAACTTCAGACACCATGTTTCTTCATGTAGTATGTTTTTGATAAAGCTTGACTCTAGTGAGACTAAAAGAAAAGAATATTTCAGTAATGAACTAATGCAGTCCCAATGGAATGCTTCTGGACTGACACAGACTTAATGGCAGGACAGTGTAGCAAATTTCTGGATTTTAATGAGATAAACAAAATGCTGCCCGTTATATGAAACTGTTAATAGGCTGAACTTGGTCAAATTAGGACAGAAGCAGTTTGAAGACTGAGATGTAGGTATGCTGTAGACCGCACTAAGCTCTACACAAGTGACATAGTAAAGATTTTAGGTATAAATCATAGCCACACATGAGGAAATCAAATTGTTAATGCTTCCTCAAGTCTAGTTTTGGTGTGGGTATTTTGTGTTTGTTTGTTAGTTGGTGGTTTTATTTTGTCCTGTCTATCCTCTGTGTTGTCTGTGTCCCCTTCTCACCTTCTCCCCCCACTTTTCTTCCTGCTCTGTAGCAGGTCTCCGTAGATTGCAATGAACTCTGGAAGAGAAAGTGCATAAAATTCAAATCTGAATAGATTGAGATCAAATATCCTCATTAAATGGGAATACCTGGTGCCTATAGAGAAGTTCAGAGAAGTTTTGAGTTGATCCTGATTTTCTAAATTTTATCGTGATTCAGCACTTGTACTTTTAAACTATGTTTGAAGCTAGCAGTCATTAATATATCTGAGGTTAATGTATCTCTAGAAATACATAAGAAAATAAAATGATACGAAAATGATCCTCCTTAAGATTTTAGGTAACTATTCTATAGGATTAGGATAATCTGTGGTAAAACTACTCTCCAGTTACAACTTCACTCCAAGCGAGTGGCTTGAACTGAGCTCACGAAATACTTGATGTGCTTCAGATATGAACCATGCTAGTAACTTTTGTTTCTCATTGGAGCTCTCAAGCAGGAAATAAGTTTCACAGAGATGCTATTGTAGCAGTGTGTTATTAACTCCTCTTTGCAGTCGAATGAAGCCTTGAAGAATTTGGAACAAAACTGAGCTGTCTCAATGAAACAACATTTTAAAAATTGTATTATTTACCAACCTAATAGTTGCTTCAAAATTTTGCTTTGTTAACTGGAAAGCACTAAAAGCTTGAAACCACTGTGAAGGATGTCATAAAAATATTAATGAAATGTGCCGACCTCCAGGAATATGTTCCTGTGTATAAATATCAGGGCTCTTTAACTAGCAGCTATTAAATATTGTGGTTATAATGGCTGAGTTAGCAGCCTCAGCTGCTGGCTGGCATTCAATATCGCCAATATATTTCTCTCTTAGCTATAAAAATGGGGGTGGAGGGAGCGAGAGAGCCTTGATCCTGTTTTTACTAGTGGGAAGGTGCTTAATATGCAAATGAAAAACTCTCCTATGCCCTCTTTCAATATGTATAGCAAGTGTATTCAGCCTGTCCTTGCCTTCCCCTGTAAAAAGAAATTTGTTATTTGAGACTGAGCTGTGCAGATTTCTGTGCATCTCAGTGGTTGTGCTACAATACAAAGATCATAGATCTCATTCTCCTGTAAGGACACCTTTTTCTTTCTGCAGCAGAAACTCATTAATTTTAATATACACCAGTGAAGCAGCTGAGTGTGCTTTGAGGTCTCCTTCATAGCAGCATGTTCTGTTGCTTCTGCACCACTGAGTTCATTATTGTTTTATTAATAAAGCAAGGAGGAATACAGTGTGTACAGTCCTAATGCTGTCTTGCTCAGATATCACAGGGCATCAGCACTCTTCAGAAACATAGAGAGCCTGCTTGAAAATTGAAATGAAACATTCTTTGTTTTGTTTAATCCCCGAGTGAGGAACATAGGGCACATATTTCTATGTGGTTTGCTTCTTTATTTTCTTCTTACTCTACAGTTACACAGGTCAAGGCTATGAAAACTGGTGGTGTAAAAAATAAATACAATGTTATATAGTGCCAATATAGGGCTTGTCTGCATTTCTTCTACCAGCAACTGTATGAAAAGTGTTTCCTCAATGCTCTAATATTTAACTGTGCTGACATGAGAACTTTTAGAGGTACATGTATCAGTTTTGATTCTGTAGATTTTCTCAGGACTTGGATGTGGAAATTAAAACCAAGCAGAAATTTGTATTGTTTCTAAGACCAAGTTTCCCATCTTCTTTGCTCTTTTAAGGTTCATCTCTCCTTAGTCCTCACATAAATATGCCTTTATTTTTTTTTCTGGTTTGCCCCAAGACTTGTCCATTCTAATTTACAGGCCTCAAAGTCTCCTTTGTATGCAGTACTTACCATACCTGAAAAATGTGCATTACAAGCTCCGGCAGAGCCTTATTTAACCTGCCTCTCCTCTTTCAGGAAAAAGAATGAAGGAAAACATATTGAAATGTCTCCCCATGCTGCTGTCTCCCTATGGTGATTGATTAGTATCCTGTCAAGAACTGCATGCCTTGATTGATATGTGTTGTGACAGAGGAATGTGCTGTGTTTGCTTGTTTGCAGTCCCATGTATGACAGAAATGTTCTATGTAGCATCCTTCTATTTTGCACTTGGAACTGGGGTGTGGCTGGGCAGCAGAGAGGCAACCTTGCTCTCCTGTGCTTGTTACCAACAGAACAGGTTAGGTGAATCCTGTAATAGGAAGGCAAAGCAGCTGAGCATGTTTGGCTAGGCAGGCTTTTGTCTGGCATGCACAGAGACAGAGGGCTTCTCTGAAGATCAGAGTAGACAAAAAGCCAAGCATTGGAAACACTCCAGGAAAAGCCTTTCCTCAGAACCCAGAGTGGTATGCTGCAATCTAAAGATGAAGCAAAGTTTATTGCATGTATTATTCTTCCCCATGCCTGTATTAGTGCCAATGCTTTCACGGTTCCCTCAGAGTTTTACCTGCCATCAGAAAACTAGAATTTAGCCAGATGAATGTTTCTGAATCTTCCACAGTAGTCTGGCTGCCAGACATACGAGAAGGAGATGAAGGCTGTGATGTCTTGGAAGCAGCGTGGCCTTGGATCCGTGTAAGCCCATTGGAAAGCTTCTGTCACCTTGTATCATTGCCCCATCAGGCAGAAGGTAAGATTTGCCTTGGAGTAAGTAAACAACCTGTTTATATTTAAGTAAATTACTGGGAGAGTAGGTAACACCCTTTACTGTAGGAGGAGAGGTGTTTTCCATGACAAAATGTCTGCATTCCCTAAGTTAGGAAGGCATAGTCAAGATGCTGGTGGCTGGCAGGCTAGATGTAACTGTCTGGCTATCAAGAAATCTCTGCTAGGTGATTGAAGAGATTTAGAATCAGAATAGTACATTGGTGTATGAACAGACACACAAATTAATATCATCCCTCCATCTTGAGTACTCAGTTAGGCAAAGGGAGCTGCATGCCCAGCCCAGAGTCTGGGTAAATGTTCTGGCAGTGGTAGCTGCAGAGAGCTTGCTGCTTAAGAAAAGGTAAATTCTTACTGTGAGATATCATAAAGAAAAACATTGAAGATTCTTACCCAAAGAGAAATTCAGGCCTGGAGATAACTGAAATTTAGAAAATGTCAGATTTTATGAAAAGAGCCAGATGATGGCAGCATAGAATGCAACAGAAAACTGGGGAAATTCCTGGGTTAAGTAGCGTGAGACCTGCCCTTGAAAACTGAGTCAGAGATCAACCTTTTCATCTAATCCTCCACTTCAACAATGGCTTTTGAAATATAGGTTTATAGTTCTGGAAAGAAGAAAAGAAAACTGTGATTTTTTTTCTATGTGACTGTGTTGATCTTTCAAAAGCTAAGCAATAAATCAGCTCAGAAATCTTTTCTATGTGGCATGACAGATAAGCAGTTCTGCTTCACCCTTTCAGACCCTGAAGTCTTATATTCTGTCCTCAGCTGCATAAATTCTTCTAGCAAGCACTACCCTCTACTTTCTTAATTTCTTGTCATCAAGACTTAATCTATAGCTACTGAAGCCTCCCAAGGAGAATTCAGAATATATCTCTAGATATAATAGGAAACATAAACAATGTGCATGTTATTTTTTCAAGAGAATAGCTTAAAAACACATCTGAATCAAAGATGATTGACTTGGGCATCTAAGAAGCTAATGTCTTTGTTGTGTGACAGAAAAGTGCTGTCTCTATGGCAAATATCAGCCTGCTTCTTCCTGAAGCACTGTTTAGTGGTATTGGCAAAGGTCAAGCTGGTCATTGGGTAGGGACTGGTTTCTCCAGATCTATGGGTCATGGAAGAAGAGAGTTGAGTTTCTAGCTCTTCAGAATGTTTCTGTGGAAATATCCATGCAGTCCTGGGGGAGCAAGCACGTGGCAGCGCATGTCCAGGACACACACTGCTAGGAGAGAGGAAGTGAAGTCTGTGAAGCAACACGAAGTCACAGCACATTCACAGCTGCTGTGAATATGACTCACACCTGTGCTGATACAATTTAGAAGTGAGATTGCACCTCTGTTTGTTGGTAATTCTCAGTTTGGGAGGATTTCCACAAGCCAAACTGCTCCAGTGATTTTATTTTAATGTTTATTGAAAATGTTCCCATCGCAAGCTTATAGAAATAGTTTCCTGAATAAGCAAAAGATAAATGGCTGTAATGCACTTAAACATTGACTGCTTTTTTGACAGCAGAGACCACTGAATTAATGCTTGTTACATCTGCAGATGCCTCAGTCACCCTGGGATTTAATTAGAAATTTCAAGGACGTGAGTGCTTTACAATGGTGAACATTTACAGAAAGAAAAGTTTGTACAAAAAGGAATGGAGCAGCTTCTGGGTGGAATGGGAGTGCAATACGTTTGAAGTTCAACTGATTTCTGGAATGGTAAACTCTCACTGCTGCTGTGACAAGCTCTGGATCTACAGATCTTGGTTACTGTACTGTTGACCCTTGGTTCTAAGCAGAAAACTGGCTCTTTTGCTTGCACTTACCTCTGCCACCTAGAAATGAGGTAGTCTCCTATGGAAAGCGAGGATCGTCAAACCCTGTTTCACTGGGCTACTTTGAAAAGCACTAAAAACAATGTTTATCCTTGTATTTGTGAAAATACCATCCTTTGGACTCACTGTGAGTTTTTACCCCAGCACTTGCAAAAGACAAGATTCTTGCTTATTATGGTTCTATTAGTTGTGATAGTAAATAAGGAGATTTGAGCTAGGAAAAAGAAAAAAAAAAAAAACAAAAACAAAGAGGGTATTTCGTTATGAAACCTACCCAGGACAACTCTATGTTATGGCAAGAGAGAAGGCTTCAAAAGGAAGTTGACTCTCATTTCTGTTCCTGAGATAGCTTACAAATATTAGGAGTCTGATGGATTGCTCTGGCTGGTAAAAGCAAATTCAAACCATTCAGTAGCACCAGTAAGGAATTTCTAGAATTCCCATAAACAGAGAAGTGACACACTTCTAGCCTACGGGGAATAAAACAGGAAGGAGAAAATAATGAAGAAAAGAAAAGAAGAAACAAGGTACCTGCTGATACTTACTGTCCAATGCATACTAAAATCCTTGCCAAGAGAGACAAATTGCTTAATACCCATAGAGTGCTTTGAAGATCTAAAGTACAGTAAGTGTTATTATTACTACTTTTACTACAGCTAAGAAGTGAGATTGCTCTTCTAAATGGATACAGTGAGTTTGATCTTAAAAACATTGTATTAAAAAAGACCTGCATGAAATTTTTCTGAAAAGGATGAATGATATGGTACATTTATTAACACAGTAATAAAGCATTTGCAATTAGACCCTCAGCTTTATATGGGCTTGGAAGAAAGAATTTCTGAGTCAGCATGTGGTGCCATTAAACATATTTAAGGGTAGTTTGATAATAGTCTTTTCACATCCTTTTAGTGCATACGACTATACAAATGAAAAAAGGAAAATTGCTCCTGGGGGTAGGAGCGCGCTGCGTTCATGTTATTCCACACCTCTGACTATAAGTAGTGCCATCAGGAGGGTGAACAAAGCATGACCATGAAAATGGGCATCATAATTGTGGAGGGATACTGCTAGTACCCATTTTTCAGGAATGCTAAGTGGTTGCATGTCAGGGCTAAGCACACAGAACGTCCACACATGGCTGTGCTGTTCCCCCTCAGAGATCTACAGTTCTAATAATGAAATCTTTGGTGTCTTTCCTAACCTATAATTTTCAAGTACTGTGTCTGCAGTACAGTTTTTCTCTGCTGTTATTCCTTTGAAGTGAACAAGAATATCTGGACAATGGCTCTTGGCACAACCAATTTTTAGAGTTTGAACAGCTTCAAGAAAACTCTTTAATCCTAATTAGCAGCTAGTTTAATACATAAAAAATTTGCAGCTGTCACATGGTTATACTGAAAATCATTGCACTCATAGCTACAAAATGCTGCAATGCTGGAATCGGGAAAAGACCTGCTGGTCATTTACTACAGGATCAGTAACATTTGTCTTTATCTTTTCTGGGACAGGAAGGACCACTATGGCTGGGTTATGAGGATAAATGTGATATTAAGACTGCTGTGACTTTGTGTGACCAGGCCTGAATTACTGTGGATGAGCAGAAGTTCTTAGAAAATCAAAATATAGGACCTGGAAGCTTGAACTTTCTGGATTCTTTGAAAATTCTTGTTTCAAAAGTATCTTTACACAAAACTATGTCACCAATTTCATTTTAAGTGCAGTGAATGATTTTGTAGTAAATTCTTCTGGGAGCTCTATAAACATACAACAGAAATTATGTTGTATGTCCACTTAACATTAATTTGATTTGTTGAGCAGCATTTAGAATTGGCTTCTTACAGCAGATATGCACAATATGAATATATCTACAGCAAATTAGACAGATCTGGGACTGAAACAAGGTTCAACCTAGAAATAAGGTTGGAAGAAGGTAACATTTTCAAATAATAAACCTCACTAAAGAATTTTACATAGTTTAGTTTGAAAATTATGACTGTTTTCTTTGCTGACCCTGATGCACATTGCAATCTATCACATTTTATATCTCCTACTGTTCATCTTCCCTAACATGGATAGAAAGAAAATTATATTGTCTTTGAAACAAATGTTTTTTTCTTGATTATTCTTACTTCAGTAGTGTCATAAATGACAGTATTGGAAAATGTCCAGAGCCTCCCACAGTCCTACCTATAACAAATATAAAAAATAGTTTTAACTTTTCTTGGCCACATTACCTACTGGGACACGGAGATTAAAGTGAGGTATACACATTTACTGTGCATATGTACAGCAAATGTCTGCAAAACTGAAATGAAGTTATCCACTTAGTATTCTGTTCTGTTTTCAATGTCTATATTTGAGGATCATTTTATCAGAGTTGCACTTATCAAAAGGAATAAACTACTTCTCATAAACTGTTACTTCATGTATAGGGTGAAACTGTGCAGATTGCAACTGATTAGTAAATAGAACTCGTCCACCTGTGCTCCTCTCACGATTTCAGTTTGCTGTGACTTTATTTTTCACAACTAATTAGAAATAGTTTCATAGCATTACTGTGTGCTATTATGTACTTCCAGGTTTTACCCCAGAGGTATTTGTGTTTCAGTTCTGAGTGAAATTCTTTCTGTACAGTAGGTGATTTGCAAGGTCCTTTGTAATATTTGTTGATAAAAGGTGCTATGTAAATTATCTTTACTACCATATGGCCTCTTCATGTTCCCAGTTCATATCCACTGGGAAAAATCTCTCAGCAACATCAACAGAAGCACATCTGGTCCACACACACAGTCTATGACAGAGTATTCTTTTGGTTTGATTAGTCTTTCTATGCAAGTTCAAATGTATTAGACATAAGAAGAAGAAACAAAGCTTCTCAAAAATGAAACCCATTCTACAATGTGTTTGAGATATGCCAAACACTGTTCTCAGCAGAGACTAGCATTATGGATTTTAAAGGGACTTGGTGAGAGGGAAAATTGCATGTAAGGGCACAGCTTACAAACCATCTGGACTTTCAGGTTCAATTTGCTGCAGAAATGCTCCAGACATTGCATATTAAAAGACAACATTATATGTTTTACTAAGTTCTCCTTTTCCCCTGCTGCTGACCACTGGTGCACTGATACAAAAGTAAGTGGTGACTGTTGGTATAGTTATGTTCTGTGATGCTTTCAAATGAGGGAAACAAGTACTTACCCATGGGATATGCTGATTATCATGCCTGCAATGCAGGCAGAATTTTCTTCACTGCTTACAGAAAAGCATGCCAAACTTGTGTCAGTGATTCTTTCCATTGCAACCTCTTGCATTCTGAAAACATTTTCAAGATAAAAATGACAATGCCAGTGAGAATGAATCTTGACAGCAATATAATGAAATGTGTGGGAGGGAACACTCAATCTGCAGACTTTGAAAGAAAATTTTATTCCACCTCCAGTCCTGCAAGATGTGATATTGGACCAAGGACTTTCAGTACAAGCAGCAACAGCATACAGTCTAATTCACGCACAGTGAGAATAATCACTTCTGGTGCATGCAGTATTAATACTCCAGGGTTTTCTCCATCTGTTGTCATGTATGCTTAAAGTGTACCTCTTTGAGGCAGGAAGTGACTTTCTTGTTTCATGCATTTACTTGCGCCTAGCACAGTCAGGCACTCTTAGGGGGATATAATCACTACTGTAGTACAAATAATTTTTTTTCTCTTGAAGAACTACAGGAACGAAGAAATGATATTACCCCAAAGTGGAAGAGTTGGACTTGATGGCCCTTTCCAATTTAGCATATTCTGTGATTCAGTACCAACTGCTTCCTGAAAATAGGTGTGTTTTTTGTAACTGAATGCAAGTATAGAAGTTACCTCATTACTTTGCTTTAATGAAGGTCCAGATTTTAATGCAATATATTTTGCATAAATCTACTGAAAAACGTAAAAGAGCAGCAGAAGAGACTTTCTTTCAGTACTGCTGGGAAGACAAAACCAGTAATAATGGTAAATGTGGTGAAGGTAGGAAAAGGAAACTGGGCTTCCTGACAGCTCTTGGCTCTGAGGGGATATGCCACACATGATTCAGAAAGCATGATTTCTCCTATAAAACCCAGACAAAAACTCCTTAATCAGTTCTTTAACCCTGAGTACTGAGAAGCTGGACTGTAACTCTAAAGCCATGTTAAGAGGAGCATTTCCTGTTTGTAATCCTGCTGCAGTAAAGAGGCAACTCTCATGATTATATTGCTATGGGTTAATAGTGTTTCAGGTGAATTTTTTGTAAGTTAGAGATATTAATGACTAAAAGGAATCAGGAAAAGGCTGATGAACTTTAAACGGCTTCAGGTAAAAAATGGAAGATTGTGGGTTTTGAATAAATTCTGTGGGTTTCTAAATGTAAAATTAGAGGATTTAATGGCCCTTTATAGACCGCATGTATTAACTATATTAAAAATCTAGCAAAGATTAAAAAGCAGTTGCACAAAAGGAGGGGTTTGTTTCTATATAGCAACTTCCAGAAGAAAATTTGATCCAAGGCTGCCTCTTTTTTTACCTCTTACTATACCGAGTACCCTAAAAAATTAATTCCAACCTGTTACTTTTTATTTTATGAATAGGTCATAGATAAGAAATAGATTAGACTCCTGTTTGCATATTCACTTATCCTTTATTCTCCTGCTAGCCTGCACTTTCTCCAGTGAGCATTTTCCCAGCAGTATATGCTGGAAAAGCAGAGGTAAAGAATGTCCAGCTTGTTTGCTGCTCTGTTGAAGTTTGTTTGTGTTTGGATGATCTGAGAGGAGAATTACATTGCTCATCAGGGAAGCTAAGATGTGTGCTTGTGTCTTTTGGGTGATGAACATGCATTTCAAACGTCTTCCATTAAAATATTCCCTCCTGGGATAGAAGTGCTTTTGCAGAGAGAGACTGCTCAAAGGAGATAGGAAATGGGAAAATGGACATTTCTTCCAGGAAAGCATTCAAGTGATTTTTTGCCTTTTAAATTTTTTTTTTCTCATCCTGAATTAAGATAAAAAGCAAGAGTTCGTAGTTTCTGTTGGGGTAAAAACTCTTTTCTAGGAGAACCAGATTGGAATTTTTGGTGCTTCTTTAGCTGCTAACAGGCAATACACCTGTCACCTGGGAACGGTTTTATTTCTCAAATTCCATTCATTTCTTTCATGCAAGTGATTTTGAGCTGAGGGTGTATTTCTTTCATTGTAATTTTGACCAGCTCAAATAGTTAGTCGGGGTGGGATGTGATTACGAAAGTGAGCGAAAGATTGCAATGACTCATTTCACTACGGAGAATTCAATTTCAACTTCCTTGAACTGCAAGGGATCACGAAAATTTCAGAAAATTCCTACCCCCCCCCCCCCCCCCCCAAAGAAAAAAGTCCTTCTGGGAGTGGGGAAAACGGGCACTTACCATCGAGGAAAACCAGAAAAGTTTTGTCAGTCTGAAGCGGTGCACGTTTCACGGCACTGGATGCCCTCAAGCGCCCGGGGTGCTGTCTGTGCTGACCTGTCCGGACCCGGCCCGCGGGGCTCGGCGCTGAGGGCGGCCGCCCTGAGGGGAGGCCGGGCCGGGTCCGCAGCACCCACAGCCGGGCCCGCCGAGCCCTCGGGGAGCGCTCGTGGGGCCTAAGAAAGGGGGAAAAGCCGCAAAGATGCTGAGCAGGAGGAGAAAAGTGTGGGAAGCAGCCCTGCGACCCCCTAGGTCAGGGCAGGAGGGGAGGAGCAAGCAATCCATGAATTGGACGGGAGGTCCACAACGCAGCCAGCAGGTTCCCTCACGTCTCTCCGGTGAGGTGTTGCGAATGTCTTTCTAGCGCTTGCTTGTTACAAGCCATGGCAAAAAAATATCTCAGGCATGGAGAGTACATGTCCTTCTGGAGGAAATAATGTGTGTTCTTGCATGAATCTTTTCATATGTGTGTTTGTATTTTAAATCTTCTGAAACAAACAAAAAAGTGTGGTTGCCTAGGAGACAGAAAATATACAGATATTAATGATATTTCGTTTTTGAACTGGGTCATTCACATTTTGGTCATAACTCTCAAAGCACTTGGAGTCTGACGAGATAGTCATCATCCACACTAGGCATTCCCACAGAATCTCTGCAAGGAGCTTTTCCATAAGGTGAATTCTCTTCCAGTCAGGTTACAGAGAGAGTGAGAGCCCAGCTGCAGTGAAATCACAAAGCATGGCCCAGCACTAGCAGTGAAGTGTTTTCCTTAGTTACAGTTTCTGGTCACTGGCCTGAGTATAGATAGCCCTCAGCCTCCTCTCATCCTGTTTGCTTTTCCAAAGGCAGTGTGATTTTTAATTAGCTACAAATTGTCTATTTTTATAGTGAAAACAAATATTTGCAGTTTACATCATTTTTACATTTACAATTACAACATTTAGATCTGATACAGCCTAAAAGAATGTCAATGCAAATGGTTTTTATAAACTTCTACGTGCAGCTTCTGCAGAATTTAACCTGAGCTGAGCCCTGAGGGGTGCTTTCTGCAGCCCAGAGGTGGGACAGACCTGTGCTATCTCTAGTTTGCTTCAGGAAGCTTGCTCCAACTTCCCGGGCTGTTTGTCAGTAGGCAGGGTTTGACTGCCTCTTCCCTGATCATGTCAAGTAAATTACTTATGGAATGGATGGCCCAAACAAACAACTTCTAAGCATGGTAGTGTGTTCAAAGTATCACAAAAAAATAAGCTACTTTCTCACCTTGCAAAGCTTCCTACTTATTTCCTGTCTGCAGTTACAATATTAAAATCAATGTTATTATTCACCTGAGTGTATGCTGTTTGACATAAACAGGGACTGCAGAATCAGGTCCTCATCTGAATTATTAAGAATATAAATTGTATAAATCAGGGACTAAATCAGTTACAGTCACTGGACATGAGCCAAAATCCTTTCTGTTTTTCAATGTATAGAGGTTTTTTTTTTAATTAGACTTTACAGCTCTTTCTTGTACCCTTGACAATTTAACTGAACTGAGATATCATTAGATTTTAATTTTGTGGTGAGAGCATAATTAAGATAAACCATCAAACAGCCCTAAAACCACAATCCTTTCTAGCCCAGTACTTGGAGTTCATAAAGACATACAGTTCCTAAATGTTGCATCACAAATTAGTCTGGATTAGATGCTTAAGTAGAGAAAAAGTTGTGCCGTGGTAATGCACAGTCATAAGAAATTCTTCTTTAAACATTTTGGTTTTAGATTGCAGCTGGCAGTTCATCTTCATCCACAATCTACCATTTCTTGCTGGGTTTTTGATCAGTCAGGGACATTATGTAGTTCTGTGTCACATAACCCGAGGCATTTTCACAGGCCTCTGCAGGGTAGACCAGTTGATTGCAACTTGTAAATTCACCACTTAGGCAAACTGTTATGTAACTGCAGGAAGATGTCTAATCTCCCTTTGGGCTAAGCTGTCACATATGGCTGGATTCTGGGTGGCTGGAGAATAGTTATTGAAGGCAGTGGAAATTGTGCTGCTCTACCTGCTGAGAACTCAGGCCAAAATACACCTGGGAATCATAAAACCTCTGCTACGGTTTCTGATATTTTCTGCTACTTTGATGTTTTGTCTTTCTGTATGCCTTTACAGTAACTTCTGATTTGTATTGTCTGAGTGCAAACAGGATTGAGCTTTTCTATCTAGCTTGCATGTATGGATACGTGTTCGAAAGTAACTCTTGTTCTCTCTGCAGTAGGAAACCAAGGAAAGGTGTAAGAAGCCCTTTGGTTTTTGGCAGATGTACCTGGAGAAAGTGGGGTGGGCAGGGCTCTGGCTGCTGCTGAGGCTGATCTGGTTTATCAAGATGCTAGTGGTGGCTCCTGAAGCGCTGAGGAGTGAGTGTACTCCAGTGTCACACCCCAGCCAAACATTATTACCTCAGTGGCTCAGGTGTGCTCAGAGACTGCAGCGCTGCTGTTTTCACTGTCAGTTCAGTGAACTGAGTGGGGCTGAATGATTTTTCCCACCTTCACTACAGCTTTGATATAGACAAGAGCAGAATGTGCTGCCTACAACCATTAGTGTCTGTAGAACCTGGAGTTTGGGACAAGAGACACCCGAAAGGCCAGTGGGTGACCAAGCTACCTGAAGGAGTTTAAGAGTACATGGAAGTGTTTTGAGCTTTAATGAGATGAAGGAGTTGAGGGTGCAACACAGGTGTGTCAAAAATAATCTAAACATGGCTGATGAGGTTAAAATTAGCATTTTCTTGCACTGGTAGTGTCTTATTTTGCTGCTCTTAGAGGATATCATTCAGTGAGAGTAGAATTGCAGCAGTTAAATGAGTGGCAAGTGTTAACACTTTTAAGGCCTTTTATTCTGCTTTTTTCTTCCCACCTGTTAGAGCTAAAGTATATTTTGATGACTGAGCAGTAACCCAATGCAGGCCTGTTTGTTGATCCTTCTAGAAATAAAAGAAAGGAATTTATCTAATTTTTAAGTAAAGAAACTCTAACGCTATAGATATTGCTATATCTTGAGCTCCTACTAAAACAGCACTGAGAAATAAGCACTGTACATTTATATATATATATATATATATAAGATTTGTTATCCATTCTCATTTAATCATAAGTACTAAATGTCTATCTGGAATAGAAAGGGTATTTTTTGCAGTGCGAATATTCTGCAGATGATTTTTTAAGTTTTAGAGAAAGCAATTATTTAATTATTTGGATAAGGCAATTATTTTATTAAATAATAATACTGTTTTATTTCCGTTTGTATTCAATTAAATAATTCGTATGTTAATTGACACACATGCTTTATCACAAAAAGCAATGTAAGAAATGCAGTGTCGTTTGGGGTTGCGCTGTAGAATGTGTCTCTGTGAAACCAATAGACCCGCGGCCTGTGCTCCCACCAGGGGGCAGGACGAGACAAAAATTAAGGAGCGTCGAGGGGACAAACCCAATAGCCTTGCTCCCCCCAACCTCAATTTTTGCAAAGGCAGAAGGAAGCTCTGCAGCTGTATGACTACCTAAGTGAAAGCAAGAATTCTCGTTTTTGGTTTGCCTTTTGTTTTTTTTCGAAGAGGAGTTACGTAAAAAATGCTTGGCTCCTGCTTTAGTGAATATATACATCACTGCTTCTGAGGTGCTGTATGTCCTCAGAAATAGAACTCCTATGGTGTATTTACAGAAGCACTTTTTAAATATGTAAAGCTATGTAATAAATCTGTTTCACATCTTGTAAAAAAGTTATTCTTTAAATTCCCTCTGCAGTCATCTATCATTTTAGGTATCATTTTTCTTAAACAGAAATTGGAAGATAGACTCTGCAATTCAAGACTGTAGCATTATATTGTTCTTTGTAAAAATAACAGAGTAGGAGCCTGAGGCTTATCATATGCCCAATTACAGGAGAAATCTGACATTGTAAGTGCTTCTTGTGTCTAGGAATAATGCAGAAGGCAGCCTACTTTCTAAGACATTGCAGTGACCCACTTGTGCTCTGATGAGAGGTGATCACTGACTGAAGGCTGTTCAGCCCAACCATAAGTCATGCTTAGCTATAAGGAGCAAAACCCAACGGAAAAACTAGGTTTGTTCATGAAAGTGGAAGTGTTTGTAATGAATGCTGTTCATAATTAATTATAGTCTACTCCCAGATGATTTGAGTACTGATCAGAGCAAGAAGACGGTGAGAGATTTTTTAGTAGTAACACCACAGAATTTAATATCTGGTAAAGGTGAGAATTGTCTGAGACTAGAAATGTGTCATCTAGTTACCAGGCCATTCCAAACCCACAGCTGAGGTGTGAAGCCTGTAGCAGGTAGCTGTGGGTTACTGACAGTCATGATTTTACATGTATATTACCAGAGGTACAAATTGTGATGCACCAGCAACTGTGCTGAGAGGAAGTGGGTTTTCATCCCTCATAGCTTTGAAAGTGAAAAAGCAACTTAAAATTAACAATACGCTTAGCTTTGCCAAAGGAAAGGCTTAAGGAATGTGTTTTAGCAGCTGCCAGCAGAGCAGTGCCTTTGTTCAAGAGAAAGAGATTCTCTTTATGACCTATAATTAAAGACTCAAATAACTTGAGTATTAAACTTTATGCTTCAGTGTTGCATTTGGCTTGAGAGATAAGTTATTCAGGTAGGTCAGCTGTGTCAAACAGGTACTTAGAATAAATGCAAACAGATGTGGAAGGTCTGAATGCTCAGGGGGTTAAATAACTGCATGGAGGCTGATACATGCTATTTCTTACCTATCACTTCTGAATTGAAACTGTGAATCTCAGCACTATGCCCTGCCCTGTCAAAACCTAAACCACAGCTTTGAGTGGTGGTGGGTTGTATTGATGGAAGTATTTACAGGAAGTGACCACAGTGTGAGAGTCAAGTAGCACCTCTGTCACAATGACGTGTTTGTGATCATCTGCCAGCTCTCTTCCAAAGCTGCCAGAGACTTTGAGTATCTTTCTTCTATATATCCTCAGAACTATAGGAAAAAAAATTAAAAGTCCAGAGTCTGGAATGCTTCAGAATCTGTACTTTTAAGTGTACACAGACTCACAAAGTCATGGAGGCCGAGTAGGACCCAGCATCAAGGCCGACTCACTTCTCAGAGCATAATCTATACTGAGTTCAAAGTAGGCTCCTCAAGTTTTTGAGGCCTCCAAATCTGGAGACTTGGGCTTCCTGGACAGTCCATTCTACTGCTTCCTGTCCTGTCACTGTCAAAAACTATATTCCTAATCAAGTCAGAACCTTCCATTTTAGGTCATGGTTAAAAAAAGGCACAGAGAAGTTAAGCAGTGTACATAATGTTAAATACTTAGGTAGCATCTTAGTAGTTAAAGTGAGAATTCTGACAGAGCTGGGATATGAGAACAATCTGAAAAAATAGTCCCCTTCAGAATATTTTTGATTGAGAACAATAAATAGCTTTTCTAATCTTGATAATCTTTTTCTTCTAACTACTAGACTTAAAAGCTGTCAAGCATGAGTTTAAAAAGAATCTGGATTTCAGTAGCTGTTGGAAGATAAATACAAGTATTTCTTATGATGAATTAGCTTCGAGCTGATATTTTTCTAAACTTTATTGGATCAAAACATTTTAAGAGAGTCCTGGCTTCTCAGGTATTTTTCTATCATTTTTAATATAGAGAAAAGGCTTAAAGGATGATTACACCTACGGGCTTATATAATAGTAGGCAACATTTCCTCAAAGAAATCTTTGCTTTAGAGCAGTGCCTTGGGGATGCCTAAGTTGTTATTTTTAATCCTGGTGTTGATATTACTATGAACTGTATGATTTCTTCCTATGAAAAAAATATATGGGAAAGAATATAAGAGGTTATATGTAATCTGATGTATTTTAATGAAGAAAAACCTCATAGTCAGCACTCAAAACTTGTGTGAGGATAAACCAGGTCCTGCAGGAGGAATATGGAGGGTGAAAGCAGGTCCAAAAATACCTGTAACACAGCTAAGAATAACTATTTAAATTTATTGTTGCATTCAACGACCACTATTTTTATACTGAAAGGAAAAAAAAAACAAACAAAACAGAGCAGGGATTACTCCTTAGGTGCTTATGTTTGAGTTTTGATTTGATGCTTTGACTCACTTCCTTTGTCTCCTAAGATACAGGCAGGTTGTGAAAGCTCAGTCAAAGAGAAATTCTCTGTTTCTTTCCATAACTATAGACTGATCTTGGAGTCAGGAGGCTCTTATAATTTGGGGCTAGTCACCTGCAGCTTCAGTGGACAAAGACAGCAGTACAGGCTGTACAGTTTGCAAGGAGGGCCTAAAGCCTTGGTATTCCTGTGGCCAGGAGCAGAAGGAGGGAGTACTGCACACCTCCAGCGTACATGGACTCTCATGAACTGGAGGGTCATGAGGGAACAGAATTCGCTACATTTCCAGATTATCCTTACTAAGTCCCCTTGCTGAGCATTACTTTTTATGGTTTGGAAGTTAGCTGATTCTCACTGTTTGGGAATTAGCATGAAGGCTTGAAGAGCAGATTTGCACTTGGCAAGACTGCAGTGCATTCCACTGTGTTCAGTTCCTCCCTTTGTGGTCTGATGTGGCTGTGTCAGAGCCCATCAGCTGTGATTTCACGTATATCTACTACTTCTCTGCTTCATCAAGGTGTGAATTACAACACTCTTCATTAATGATATTACTATATACCTCTTCATGCCTTATGACTTATTGAGAATGCTTCCCTTTGTGAAAAAAGTGCAATGTGGATGCAATGTACAATTCCCTTGTACACAAAGTGCAATGTGGATGCAATTTCCTTGGGACAAAGGGGAATACAGGATATAAAAATACTCTATAGATGCATACATATTGTGGAGTAGGAATCCCCTTTATTTTTTTCCTGCTTTACCTTTCATTTCTTTTATTACTTTAGCATTGTGTGTAACAAATTTTATAGAAAGAATGTATTTAATGTTGGTTTAACTGAGAAAATGTAGAGGATAAAATAAAAGACATAAATCCAGCAGAAAGGCTATAGATATCTTCTTGGCTTGCAGATATCTTCTTCAGCGCTGTTTCCATGGAAATTATTTATAGTGCCTGGAGGGAGTGAAGTGCAGGTCACAGATCTGCAGAGCTACAGTAGGCTTTCAGCCCAGTTAGGCAGAAGGTGACAACAACAAATGGGCATGTCTTTGAATGGAGCTCCTCTGCTTTCAGAGGAAAATGTAATCTCTTACAAAAACGTGGCTTTGAGAGAAAAATACTAATCTCTATGGCAGTTTGGGGTGAAAGTGGAACCAAGAGCTGTCAGTTTTCATTATGAAAACAGCTTCAAACTCTCTTCTTCACTTCCCCTCCCCCCGCTGCTTGAAGTCATTAAGGGCTTCATTACATTTATTAGAGCAGAATTCTAAGTACCATTTCAGGTTACCACTGTGTATTCCAATTTGGCTAAATATTTTACATCTTGAATATCTACCAAGGATATGCTTAAAAAGAGCACAATAGACAAATCTGGCAAATGCTGAGGATATTGCCAGTCATCAAGGAGTATTTTCTGCATTTTATTTACATAAAAATACATTTTATATAAAATAATAAGCAAATATGGAACATTTCATATGTTGTATTTCTGTATATTGCACATATGTGTATTTTTTCTTCTCAAAAACTTACAAAAGTATGTTGCATAACAATTTATGCAACAGCTTTTTGTAGAAATGAATGTTTGTACAAAGATTTTTTAAAGAAGGGTATACAGATATATGGACTGGAGTTTGAATTAAGAGTATCACTCTTGTTTTGTCACAGATTATTTGGCAGTACTCTCGTTAAGAATTTTGAAATCAAAATGAATTTGTTATCCTCTTAATTAACTTTTTTTCCTTTTATTAAGTTAGTAATTTGTTTCTTCAACTCTTTCTTCCTATTTTATTAGAGAACAAGGAACACTCTCTATACTCTTAAAGATTAGGGTATGCCTAGGCTCTCTGTGAAACTGATACTATGTAAACAGCTACAGTGTAAGAGTGTGTGACCAGGCAATGTTTTTTCCATTTTGCTGGAGAAATGCAGGATGTTCAATATATGAACAAGTCACTTCAGAATGACTTAATCTATATTCCAGAAAAATAATGTATTCAGGAGGAAGATAGTGAAATGGAATGTCCTGATAATTATTTTTTTAGGATGGTAAATATTAGCACTATGAATGTTACTCTTTCTCATTTGACTTTACTCTCATTCACCTTTGAACTGCTCTACACTGTGTTTCTAGTAGTTCCTTCAAAATACAAATAACAGAATATTAGTGATCACAGTGAAGTGTTTAAGTAACAACTCTAACAGATATGGATCAAATTCAAACTGGTTTGGCTGCAAACCCTGATTTTAGGTCTTGCTTCAAACAGTTTTTCAGCTTTATTTTAGCATCTGAAAGGTTCTATCTACTGTTGTGTGATACACTTTATTGTAGCTTCTTAGCCAAACTGGGAAAGTCAGGAGATAATGAAGGTATTGAAGCAGTCCATCTCTGCTGGTTATATCAAGCAAGTAACTTCTGTGATATCCTGAATGCAGTGAGCAGACTCATTACTGCAGATGAATCACAGAATGGGTATGAATGGGAGGGACCACAGTGGGTCCTCTGATCCAACCTCCCTGCTCAAAGTGATCCTAGAGCACTTGGCACAGGATTGTGTCAGACAACTCTGGAATGTCTCCAGTCAGGGAGACTCCACACCCTCTCTGGTCAATCTGTTCCAGTGCATGGTCAGCTGCACAGTAAAGAAGTTCTTCCTCAGGTTCAGGTGGAACTCCCTGTGCATCAGTTCCTGCACATTGCCTCTTGTCCTGCTGCTCAGCACCACCGAGCAGAGCCTCATCCATCCTCTGACACCTCCCTGCAGATAGACATTAATGAGGTCTCCTCTCAGTCATCTCTTCCTGGCTGAACAGCCCCCGCTCCCTCAGCCTTTCCTGGTGAAATGCTCCAGTCCCTTTTTTGTCTTTGTTAACCTCTGCTAGACCCACTCCAGGAGGTCCCTGTCTGTCTTGTACTGAGGAGCCCAGAACTGGTCACAGCTCTCCAGATGTGCCTCACGGGGGCTGAGTAGAGGGGCAGGATCACCTCCCTCAACCTGGGGCAATGCTCCTCCTGACTGACAGAGTATAATATGAGCTCATGTAGTTTGTATGTCTCCCCTTAGCTTTTCAGAAGGAAAATAAAGTATTGAAGTTCCATTTCTGTACCAGTGTTGTGACAAGGTGTCTCTAATCCCCTCCCCACTTTGCAATATTTGTTAACTTTCTTTTTCATTTGGTAGATACTCTTAAAATTAGCACAGTGTTTCTAACAGGTCAGTTAGATAGGCCACTTGACAACTCAGGTGTAAAAATCTTAGCGGTGTCTGCTGACTGGAGGTTAAATATTAACCACAGCCTAGAAATTCAGCACTCACCTCATTAATCCATTTGAAACCATCTGTCATAAAAAGTTGCAATATGTGACACCACTGTTTTCCCCTTTTGGCATCTGCCAATTGCTTTTAATCTCAGGCAAATATGTTGTTAAATTCAGTAATTTTGTAGCCGTGCTTTTGTCAGTTAGATATCTTGGCTGATATTTATTAATATTGCTTTCATTAAAGCAGCTCAATTTGAAATCTCTTCTATATGGCAGTAAACAATTCTTCCTTGATGTCATTTTTCTTGTTGGGACGGACTGTTCTGAACAGCAGTAGGCACAAAGCTGTTGTCCCTAGGAAATGCTCTGGGGGAAAAAAAAGAGCAAAACAAACCCAGCCCATATGGTCCCTTCCTGTGCAAAACGTGTTCAGATTCCCACAGTGGAGTAGGTATGGAAAAAAATGCCTTAAATATGCAGGAACAATCCTGTGCATTGGGATCCATTGTGGTCCATTCCGATAGGCATGGATGGGATGCAGAGAGCAGTAGGAGTTGTGAACTTTCCCTAGCACACATGGTGAAAGGAAGATTGAGTACTGAAGCACATTCTGTACTACTGAGGAGAGTAAATATCTGTTTCTAGGATATCATGTTGTTACAGACTGAATGCTAGCCTTTATCCCTCTAATTGTGGTAAGAAATTCAGCAGCTGGTAATTTGCTCTTACCTATGGTGCTGTTATGAAGATGTAGAATACTTAATTCTCAAAGACTTACTTTAACATTGAGGGAAATAACTGCTGTGAGCAAAAGCACTGATGCACCATCATGGCTGTCTGAACAGGGCACACTTAGGCATCACAATACTCCTTGACATGCAGTAGCCTGCTTAGGTCCATGCTAATCCTTCTACATAGCTATTAAAACAGTCTTTATTTTTCATCACAGTGAGCAAGATGGACTCCTTCACTCTCTGAGACATGTTCATTTATTAGTTTTTCTCATTGTGCGTTGAAGCTCCTTTTTGGTAAGTGAAGGCTTAAGACAATGACAGCCTTCTGAAAAATAATTTTTTAAAAGAGCATTAATCAGCAGTATTGGTTTTGTTGCACATCTTTTATATAGCCTTTTCCAGCACTGTAAAACAACCTTTGTTTTCTTTCGTAAATGGAAATAGAGATATTCTTTCTGTCTCTATTTTGCCCTCAAATTCCCATGCATATAATTGCAGTAGTAGTTTCCTAATTTCTTGCTTATTTTTTTGATCTACAAACATCCTGAATACACGCAGTCAGAACTCAGAGTATATCTCACAAGAGGAGCTCTAAAATATTATTTTGTAGGAATGAAGCAATATCTTAACCCTATGAGATACTTCTATTTTGATGGGATCCCTAGTCTTTCAATTGTGTAACAACTGTATTTGTATTTAAGTGTAATAATATTATAGTAAAACTGAGTGGTTTAAACTCCATTGTCAGGATAATGTTTTGCCATAGTACATCTTATTTATCTTATACTTTGCTAAGGACTAGTTTTTAATTGCTAATTGGTTAACAAACAGGCGTCTTAGTTTAGTAGCCATTGTCTGCTCTTCGTTGGGGCTGAGAGAAATTGCCTGCTAGACATCAGTTCACTGTTTAGTTGCACAGTGACAAGGGCAAGTCTTCTCTGATGAAAAATTTGCAATGAATTGGTTTCGGTTTGTTTTTTCTCTCTGAGGTACTAATTGAAGCTTGGCAGTAAAAATACCAGATTGACAGTGATTAATGCAAACTCCTATATCCACTTCAGAAAATTTTACTAGTCTAAACAACTTTCTTGGCTTTTGTTTTCCATTGCATCAGATTAATATCTTTATTCTATTTCACCAAACAGAAATATGTACAAAAAATGTAGTGTAAACAGCTTCTTTTCAGCCAATGACTAGGAATGTTCTTATCAGCCGTACTACCCATTAATGTGAATAATGCTTCTAGACCTAGTTTTGCACACTACTGTGGTTTTTTTTTTAATTTAGGCAAGTCTTCTTGAAATACATCTAACAGAGATTACTTTATAAATTAATTTAACACAGTTGTTCCAAATTTGTTAAGGATTCTAAGATTGACGTCCCTGGTGAAATATTCAGGAGAGATTTGTTGCTTTGTGAAGTTGTCTACTAGTCATTATTGTGTGGTAGCTCTACTGAGACATAAAATATACGATGTATATAAAATATATGATGAGATTTTCATGTAGCACTTTGGCTTCACTACTCTTTCTCTAGAGCTTATTTCACAGTAGCTTGTGCAGAACCATTTTGAATAAATATCTACTCTTGTGTTTGCACAGCCAATTCATACGAGCATAAATGAGAAAAAATTATAATTTTTCTGCTAGTTACTGCACTTGTGAGGAGTACTTGTTTCTATCATAATTCTTTTCTTTTCTTTGTCTCTATAGGATTTTAATGTATCAGTTCAGCAGCTCGTACACATGAGCAAGATGATATATAGTGTGCACTCTGACTTATTCTAGGCAAATAAATATTCAGATGTCTTTGCAGAAATGTGTGTCTGAGAGGAAGAGCACCTAGTGTAATCTGAAGTGACCACAGGTAATGCAGTTACACGGATGTGTCAGTTGCCTGTTGTCCAATTGACACACAAAGCTTAAATTTTCTATTACAGTTTCAGGATAATTGTGCAGCTCCCTGACATGAATGGACTTGTTCAGTCCCAAAACAGAGGTGTTTCATGTTGAAATTGAATGCAGTCTGCAGTCAGTTGCTCTTGGATTCTGTGCTTTAAGGCTGTCACTGAAGGCATGAGAGAGAAATTGTAGATAAATTGTATAACTGCCTTCAGCTCATGTCTGTAATAGTAATTGCATATGGAAGTACATGAAGCAGAATGATTAATTTTTCTTGCTGACTCAAGCCTCACTCTGAACTCATCCTAAGGACTGTTTTCCATGAGCTATCTATGGGTGTCTGGTTTATGGTGAATAGTTATCTGGGCTGGGATGGCAAATGTGGCCATCTGTGATGCTAAATGGAACCATTCCTTTGGATGAAGTTGGCTCTACAGGCTGTTGTGTCTTAGTTGTACTGGTCTAGTGACCTAGCTAAGATCAGGAGAATTTTTTGCCTTTTGAATTTGGAAAATTTTTGCCTTTTGAATTACAATAGAATATTTCAATTGGAGAGGACCTATAATTATGATCTTATCTCTATGCCTGGCCAGCTGAGGGCTCACCAAGAAAGGTGTTAGAAGCATTGTTTGTTTATTTCACCAGTGTCCCTCCTGAATGTTACATAATAGTATGTGAAACAGCATTTGTATCGAACAAGATGCATTGAAGCATCCTTGAGTATTTTTTATTTTTAAATCTCAAACTTTCATAAATTCAGATTTTATGGTAGATAGAAGGATGGAGTATTTTTTTTTCCAAGCTCCTGAGTGTGTCTGAAAGAAATGAGACAGAAATAGAGAAAAAACCCAACCCACAACAAACAACCAAAATCCAACAAAACCAAAACAAAATCAAAAGTTAAAAGGTAAGTTTTATTTTTCTTGGATTTGTGATTCAATTCACAATAACATTTAGTCTGGATATGAAGTGCGGATGAGGGGATGTTGGTGAAATGCCTCGCGTAACAGAGGTATTGGGTTCGCAACCAATGAAGTCTTAATGCTTCCGTTTCACATTGGGAAATATATACCTGAATATAAGGGTGACTTTAAAATTAGGAGGTCAGGTACTGCAAAGTAAGGGTTGTTTTGTAGTTATTTACATGTTAACTCTCTAGATCTGTTTGTTCCTTGGTAAAAAATGTACAGTCAACTAAGGAATAACACTAATTCCAGGCCTGAAGTTTTTATATCTTTGTTTATAAAGAGTGGTAGTGAAAGCGGAGTGAGACATATTATGTCACACACCAGTGGCTGACTCCCTACATCTGTTATTAATGAATTGCAACTCTTAATATCAGCACTGGGTATAGTATCATGAGTTTTTGAATTTATTTAGCAAATTCAATATCTGTTGGATGAGTTTGATATATAGCTAGACATTAACTAAACAAAGATACGAAACTGTGGGAAAGTAAAATAGTGACATATATATAAATATGTATATCATATGTATGTATACATATGTATACACGCACCAAAAGACTGGAGCAATGCAAACAGAGAAGTTGTGTATCAAACAGCCCTTGACCTCTTAATTTCAGTGGAAGTAAAAATGGGGAGCTGGAAGATGCTCTCACTTCTTAGCATCTGGGCTTAGACCTGGATGCTGATTGTTTAGATGTCCTTGAATGAAGGTTTTCCTTCCAGTCTTCAGCTGGCTGCAATTATATTTCTATCATCTTTATTTTTAATATATGCTGATTTTTAACTTTTTAAAAATCTTACTAAATATAAAAGCAGAGGCAAGGAAAAACATCTGCTGTAGAAAATATTCTGAATCATAGTTTAGAGAGCTTATGAATACCATAGGCTTAACACTTGTACAAAAGTGTGTGGGTGGCACACTGTCAAGTGCAGACAGTGGTGGGAGATACCAGTATATTTTTTCCAGTATATTTTTAAATGGTTGTGAAAAGATCAAAGAAAAATTATTTTGAGGAAAAAGGTTTGATTTGAAGGGAAAAAATATCATGTTGGACACAAATTAAATTACCATATGGATTTTGACAGAAATGACATGATTAAAAATCCATGTAGTTAATCCACCAAATCTTTAATAAAGCTCATTACCATCATATGGGAAAATTCCTGCTGAGAACTTTGGGCTGATTAAGTATTAACCTATGGATAGCAGGGAGTTGGCCTTTTATTTCTAAAATCTAAATTTCTCATGCTATTCAATGAACCAGGAAGGATTTGAAAGTTCAACCATGCTTTTTCTTCACTAGTGAACCCATGTATTTTTTGATGCTGTTGTCGTTTCAGCTCTTTCATTAGTGCTTCTACCTGGCTTTAACGTTGCTATGTCTACCAGCTGGGTCTCTAGTCAGGGCTCAGGATATAATAACAGAAAGTGAGAAATGGATGATTTGGCTGTACAGCATAAATTTAAGAGTCTGACAGAATGTAAAAGATTGTACTTGTTACCAGAACATTCCTCTGATTTCCAGTATAAATGCCAGCTAATATGTGTGTTCCATAGACCTGCCTGCCAAATATGTTGGATTTGGAAAAGAAATTTTCCTGCCAGTTGCTGTATACTTAGCCTGCCTGTCATTATCTCTCTCAGCTTGTTTTTTTTCACAGTGATTGTGCATTTTGCAGAAGTACAAAAGACAAGCAATTTAAAAGGCTTTTTGTGTATAAGATACTCTACAGGCAACTTACCTGCTGGAAATGAAGTGATTTTGTGCAACAATTTTCTCCCCTGCATATAGTGTTTATGCCACAAAAGTCATGATTGTGACGATAGAGTTCTTATTTACTGATGCATTAATTAGAGTGAATAAAAGCATGATTTTGTATACGGTTTAAAGCAAGCCAAGCAATTTTTAATAAAAACAATTTCTTTACAGCAGGGCAGGAATTTTTTTTTTCTATCCCTATAAATATTCACTATTTAAATACCTTCTT
Source organism: Irena cyanogastra (assembly GCA_013397155.1). NCBI lineage: Eukaryota > Metazoa > Chordata > Aves > Passeriformes > Irenidae > Irena > Irena cyanogastra. Next base: position 1,169,065 of record VWZV01007560.1, on the reverse strand, counting down.
TCTCATAATGAAATACGGACCCTTTAAAATAGTAATGAACTTACATTGTGGAAAAATGCAATCAGGGAATTTGAAACATCTAATTGAAATGACTTTGAAATATTGGGTTTATTTCTTATCCTCATTTTATATGCTAAGTTTATATGTACAGACATAAAAAGAAATTCTAACCAAAAATAGTATTTTCTGTGTTTTGAAAAAGTAGCATAAACTATTTGGATGCTCATAGATATTTTCCCACTTCTTTTAACTAAGAAATCAGTTAGTATTTCTTTTTCACAAAATGTTTTAGCTCTGAAAATGCCATATTTTTAATTGAAAATATTTAGTCAAACACTTCTCATCTGCCTGCACTACAGACTTCACTCTTCTATCAATTTCTGAGCCAACCAATACTAGATTTGCTTACTGCTGTTAATTAAAAAAAAGGGAGACAATATAGGACATTTACTGTATCTTGGATTATTTCAGTAAACTGAGCATACCCACTATTTTATTGATCTTTGCAGCAGTGAAGTCACCAAAATATGATAACGAAAACTTCTGTCAGAGCTTTTACATTGACACAGTGCTGAACTGACTACCTTGGATAGATTATGCCTGTGCTGAAGGTAGCCTTATGCTGAATACAAAAAAACACTTGACATAATCAAAGCAATACAGGGGTGAGAAGGTAATATTCTGTGTAGCAGAGAGCAGGGGTCTCCCTATGTGCCATGATTTTGCTCATATGAGTAAATGTCCTCTAAAATCACTAATGAGGCGCTTCAGTTGTAATGGCAGATGTGTCTCCAGGTCAACAACATCCATGATCAGTGCACTTCATCAGGCACACCAGCAAATAGGGGCTGAGCAACGAAGGGATGTCACCCAATGTAATTGCTGGCTGGGCTGTTGGATCTCCACAGACTTCTGGCATTGTTCAAGGGGAGAGGGATAATCTCCCAGCTATCATGTTTGAGCAGAGGCTCAGGGACTGAGAATTCCCCACTGTAAAAACCTGCATTTTTCTGTCAGCTGTAGAAAGTGTAGGGCGATTTGGTAGAGATAGGACCCCAAAGGTGAGGGAATAAATATACCTATATGGATTAGCAAGCATCCTGCAGCAGGAGACCCTGACAGACTGAGAGCCTTGGGGGCCTTGTGAGTAGGTCACAAGAGAGCAGGGCCGCGTGGCAGTCCCACGCACATGAGATACACCCTGACTGCACTAAGCAGGCACCTTAGGCAGTACGGGAGCTGCTCCTCTACACCTTCACTGTAGCTATTTGCTAGATGAACTGCTGCTGTATCTGTTATCTGAGGTACATGCTGGGTCCCAGAGACTTTTGACATGTATCATGAGGCAACGCTTTTTCTCATTATACTGCCTGCAGTGTTTTCTTCTAGGTAACTACTGGAATTGCTAGTTTAGTTTTTAGATCCTTCCTAGTGGAAACAAAAGAGGCATAATTATAGATGTATTTTTTGTGTGTATTGAATACTAGATACTGTGGCCTGCAACACACTTACTTATGGAAGGCCACCTACAAATCAGCTCTAAAGTCTCTGCTAGCTTAATTCATAAAGTCCATCATCTGTCATAATTTTTTCATGACTTGTTTTCAAATTATGGTACTTCTAAGACAAGTGAAGCTTCAGACTCTTGCTTAAGCATTCACTTGAGCACTTAAACATTTTATAGGGGATTGGTCGTGTGAAGTAGGACAAGAAAGTGTCAAACATACCAAATGTGTTCTGCTTCAGAATTTTTTTTGTATTTCTAAGGTACAGTGCTCAATTTATGTTGCAATGCAGAGTTCTGGCAGTCTCCTCTAGACTCATTTCTCACAGCTCCCTTGGGCACTATGCCATGCTAATGCTGTATTGGTTGTGACAAGGAGATGATTTCAAGAAGTGCTTTTCTTTGTGGAATAACAGAAGTTATTGTAGATCAGCAGTTCATCAGGCTCCATTGGCTATATTTTCAATAAGGTCCCTTCAAAATAGACTAAGCTAGTATAAGACCTTAAAGGATCCCAGACAGACTGATGTCAAATTTTCTGCCAAAGAATGCTATTAAATGAAAGTTGTGCTGTTTTACACCATAACATAGTTAATGTTTTGTAGGTGTGATGAATCCTGATCTCCAAGTGGATTAAATTTGTGTCATGGACACCATGGATCAGAATTTGTTCCTCCTCGCTTAGAATGAAAACATTTAAGAAGAGGATTTCATGTAAATCCTTACTTAAGGGTGTTAAAGATTAAAGTGAGCTTTTATTAGCATTAATCTCTCAGTCCCAGTTCCCTGGACCCTCACAGCTACCCATAGGTGCTTTCTTCTAAGAAAGAGAACAGAGAGATTTTATTAATTCATCGGAACTTGTTGGGATAGCTGACTGTGAAAAGCAAATCTGCCATGACTTCAGGCTGTATGGTTCCTTGAGCAGGGAATTAGAAACATTGTGCATTTGCTAAGTGCTAGGAAGGTGCTGTGATACTTAAATCTTATAAAATAATTCTAATCTTTCTTTGTTTGATCTTTCCCAACTCATGTAATCCTTTTTTGTTGTTCTTTAGTTGAAGTTCTTTATTTTTGGAATTAATGCAAATTCAGGTATCTAAAAAAATAACTAAGTATTATTCAATGCTTTCATTAAATTCAATAGAATGTGTAAGCAACCAGTGCTCTTGAAGATGAAATTATGCTTCATGAGAATTGGTAGCTAAAATATAATGCCTTTAGTTGCACCAGGAATCCAAGCTGCATATTTAAATAGATGCTGGATACCAGGTGTCTGTGTGGTATTTGTGCTTTACAATTTTGGCCTCATAGCCAGTAACCCAGGTCTGAAAACGCGGGGAGTGTTCTCAGCTGGGAAACTAGACTCAGCTTAGTTAAATATCTGGAAGTGGGTTTCTATGTAAAGATATTAGAGCTTTGGTACAAAGTTGAATCAGCATTAAAACAATGATACTGAAATGTTAAAGAATATGATCATTCTACCACACAGAGAAGTGTAGTATAGTCATGGCCATCTTATGGTGAGGTAGTACACTGAAATGGGAGTGTCATTGTTACAATCCCTTTTATGGTTAGTTTAAATGTGCATTTATTCATGTCTTAAGGCACCAAGGGTAGTATACACACACACACACACAGCATTTGCTAGTATTTGCAGAAGCCTCAAATTTTATTTTTAGTTATAGACTAAAAGATAGTAATGGTTTTTCTTTTATTCTGATCCTGTGCCCTTTCACCCATGCTGGAGGCCTCCTGTTAGTTCTTCTATGGGCAAAGAATCAGAGCAAAACCACTTAATGTTAATGTTGAACAGCTTGGCTTTTAATTACATGTACCTTTTCACAGTGACTTTGATGGAAATAATAAAGATTCTTTAGACAGGCCAACCTAATATAATATTACTTTAGCTCTGCTCACTCCTGCGGTTATGGAGAAGGAAAAACACATTTCAGGCTCACAAAAGCAGAAGAGAAAATGTCTGTTTTCTTGGAGTTCTGGCTTTTCACATGAATTTGAGAAAAGTTGTGTACTGTAAAGAATTCTATTTTAATTGCATCTTAACATTAAGGGTTTCTTAAAATTATGTTTCCTTCTCTCTAAGACATTTTAACAACACCAAATGATTTTTAAAACTAATAATTTTAGGCTCTGTCACTATAGATGGGTGGATGGATGACTATATGTCATTGCATATGACAGGCACCTACTCTTACCAAGCTGTCAGCCTTGTGCTTTTAGTGTTATTGTTTGCAGGGAAGGCTGCAGTTGTAAGTGAGCTCTTACTGTAGAAGGCTGAAGAGAATGTATTAAAGATCTCTTTCAGCAAAGCTGAGGTTTCACATGACCGGGTACTAAATAACTGTACACATAAAGTACTGGACACAATTTTGAATGTTAATTTTTGGAGAGGAATATCAAAGTACTGAAAGTTTTGATGTTCCCACAGACATTGCATCTGGTTTTCTAGCATGTAATTTTTGCAGTCATTTGTGAAAATTTTATACAAAATCTGTGTTAGTTACTATTGGTGGCTTTTGTGTGACAGGGAAAGGACCTGTACAAAGTGTAAGAAAAAGGAGAATCACTGACCTTGTTGTTTAGAGTCCGTGTATTATAATTATTATTACTTCCTCATTTTGGCAATACAGGGAACATTGATGGTATAGAAAATTATAATTGGATTTTTTTTCATCAACCGTACAGCTGAATGTTGGTTATCAGCACCTACATCCTGGGCACTACAGTTTCTTATCAACTGTGTAAATTCTAAATTTTAGGTGACATACTGTAGCTTAATGACCACATGTGAGTAACTCTCATGCTCTGACAAAGAAGAGTGGACAACAGACTACAGCAGTTCAAAATACTCAAATCACACCTGCACTTTCATTTTTCAAGGCAAAAATCAGCAGGGAGCGGTATCTAAATGATGTGCAATACTCCTCTGATGCTGATTTTCCAGACATTCTGCTTTAGCTGAAGCTACTCAGAGTTTTACTACTGATGGAAGAAAATTCTATCTATGAATCATTTTCTAGTTTATGCCTGACTACCTCTGTATGTCATTTCACAGTATCCTGTTTATACCTGTATGTGGGCCCTAGCCTGTCCTTCATGGCTGAAATCCATGGAAATCTATTATGGAATTTATGTGAGCTTCTAGAAATGCTTTAAAAGCTTTATAAATTGCATTTCATACAGAAATTAGCTGTCTGGTCTGCCAAAGAAATATCTCACCTTACTGCATGTTTTATTTAGAACTAAACAGGATACGTGTTATTCTAACTGTAAAGGAAAAATACAAGAAATTACCCCAAGAAAATGATAAATAAGTTTTCAGTGAACCTCACCATCTTCTCCCCACCCCCAATATATTAAACTTGTTGTCTTGGGGTTTTTTTGTAATACATAATGTGGGCGACCAGCATGAGTTAAAATTTATTAATTTTTTGCAAAAGAAAGAAGTGTTTAAAATAGTTTTGTCTGAAGTTTTGAGTGAATTGAGTGTGACATTAACTGTTGGAAAGCAAGAAGAAATGCAGTATGCTGAAGAGAAAGAGACAGAATTCTTCATTCTCACATTATGGTGTGGAAATATTTTGCTAGGAAATGGGAACCCTAAATCATGGCTGGTTCCTTGTATTGAATGGCAACCCATCTGAAACCTGTGTTCTGGAAATTATGGTTCTGGCTCTTGTAATCAACATTACCAGCATAAGCATAGGGTTAGGATGAACCTAATGGCCATGAAGATGGAATAGATGGACAGGGAAGTAAAAAGGTCCAGGAGAGAAACCTTTTCATCAGTTGTATGAGACTGATGTCTTTGGTTTTTCTGCTATGTAGAGGACCAAGCAAATGTGATTTCAATCAACCCATTGTGAAAACACATAAAGTATTTTTATCATTATCTAATTACAGTTAGAAACGATTTTAAGCATAACTAAGATCAGTTAAAAGATGACAAATGTTGAGTTTTGTAGTTATAACAGCAGAAATTAGTCCCATGACAGATGTGATTTTAAGGTACAAACCTATGATGAAGATACTAAGAGTCTCATAAAATTGTTGTCATGTGTCATCAATTCTGAAACATCTTCAAAAAATTAAAAGGAAGAAAGGAGGCATAAATAACATTGGTGCAGGACATGTTACCCCACATTAAATCAGTATTCTGCACTGAAAATACCAAACAGTGATTATGTCAGCTAGAGAAAGATAGAAGGTTACTAGAAGGTTACTTCTGTAAGAACATTAAATCTGGATATCGTTGTATGTTCTCTTTGTAACATTTTTTTGTTTGTTTTGTTTGTTTCATTTTCTGTAATACAAAGGTGCCTACAGGGTTGCCGTAAATACATTTGGGAGTTATTGCTTTTAGCAGTTCTAGTACTAGATCTGAACAGGAGACTGGAGGATTTTGTGTTTATTACCTTCCCTACCTTCCATCCAATTTAAAGGATCTGTGGGTAACCCCAAAACCCCATTTTCCTTTTCTGTCCTCTCCCCTTATTTCTAAGTTTATTTCACTAGGGATGTGAGAAAGGTTAAAGCTGAATCTGTAGGGCATCCTACATTGTGAGTGGGATGAGGTCTGTGGTGGGCATCCGCCACACCCTCCTAATGGTGAATTCAGATGCATTACCCTACTGTTGCTGTTTGTGTTATTTTCTGTTACTAAGTGTAATTTTGTTGACACATTGTCATGAACAATGAAGTTATTAGTTGTATTTTAGAAAGAAGTTTGGAACCAGTGACATGTGCTATAAATTTGTGCTATTAGGATAGTTCCTATTTGCGATTTTCAGGCACATTAATGTTTCCCTAATAGAACCAATTGGATTCCTGTCAAATCTGTCTGATTTGGGAAAATTTCCCTAACAGGGAAATACTAGCCAAGATTTAGAAAGATTTACTTTGTTTTTGTAGAAAAACTTGCTCTGTTTCTTCAATTTGTGTAAATTTTATATGTTAGCAGTCATAGAAATGGACAGATTATATTTTCTTTTAATCTAGTTTATGTTTTGATCACTCTTTGTCTTTTAAACAGTAACTGGTTGAAATCATTTTCTTGTAAATCCTTAATTTTTCAGGCACTCGGCTGCTTTTAGTATTGTGTTGCTGCTTCAAGTGAGACATAAACTCAGCCTTTTAGTGTTTTGTGTTTCCCAACTGGCCTTTTAGAGGCTTTCTGCAGGAGAATCTGTAAACAAGGTCTCATCTGGAAATAAAAAAGGGATGTGAACATTAATATTTTGATGCAATCCTAAAGGAGTCTGCATTTTTAACCATTAGGAACCAAGCAGAAAAAGAATGTCTGCTTTGCTAATTTTCCTGGTTTCTCTCTTTTAGGTGCTTTGCAATTGCACCTTGAAGTGGAAGTTATTGCAAGAGTAACGAGATTCATCAGGTTTATCACAAAATGTCTGTATGAATTTGCGAATCTGTAACTGACATGGATGCAGAGAACAAAACCAGAAATATGGCTTTATGCCATACTTGTCTATGGAGAGGTGTGATGAGATATTTAAGGACAGCTGTTTTATAAAGCCTTAATGTATTCATAGTGGCAGCTGCAGTTTTCTTAGAAGAGAATAGCAATAATGGAAGAGCAGCAGAGCTGTATGCTTTGAAGAAGAAAGGTTTTATCCATGACCAAACTGTAGATGATAATAAATTGCATTAAAAATGTCAGAAAATTGCAAAGTAAATGTTTTTGCAAGAGTTCAAATCAGATGCTTGTTAAAGATGGCTCTGGTTTAGGAAATCACAGTCCTTTAATGTGGCTGCATTAAATCCAGTTTGCAACAGGCCCTGTGTATTACCACAAAGGTGTTGTTTGAGAACTCTCTGAACCATGAACAGTCGAGCAGTTGAGATTTTTCTTACATCATTGTATTGATATTTCTGCTTGGTCTTCCATATCCTGAGAGATTTCTGTCCATCAAGCCATTCTAGTGCTGATTTCTGTAGCACTTTTTATTTTCACTTTGAAGCTCCAGACAGTCCTGATTACAAGATACACAAGCACACAGGATTATTTAAATTAAATTATTGTCAAAGAACTTGATGGATGTCAGGAAATCTGAATATGGTACATTAGATGTGTGTGGAGTGTATCAGCCATAGCTGATGGCAAACGTAAGAGTTTCATGGGCTTTGTTTTACTGAGTTACAAGATTGAGAATGCTGAGGAGTGTTGGTGAGTCCTAGATTTACAGAAATGTTGAGTCATGTATGTCTCTGGTAATAGCCAGCTGGTAATCACAAACATTGGGGATGCTTTATTGCCAGGCTTACATTTCAGTTAAAGCATCTAGAAAAATGTGTTGGTACAATTGTAGGAGAGTACATTTTATTTGCTGTTTTTGTATTGTGCTTCTGTTTGTAACTCAGAAATCCTTGGTGATACAATTATTTTAGTCTGCAGGTGGATGGGCAGCCTTCTGTCTGTCCTGCCACCAGCCAGGCTGCTGCTCCAGTGCTGCCTAGAAAGCATTTTTCAATGAGCAACCAACACCTTTCTCAAACTGTCCAGTCTATTTCAGAAATCAGCTCTTTTTCCTCAGATTTTGTGAACATACAAGAGATATTTCCATCATCAAGTGAGCTCATTGGCAGAGGCAAAGCTACTCCAACTCTGACTGTACTTTTGCTTTGATCTCAACCAGAAATCTGCTTTTGTCAGGTTCAGTAAGCCTTCTTTTGCCAGTATACTGCATTGTGGGATTTTTAAAAATCATTTAGAGAATAAAATCTGTGTATCATGGGATTTTCTCTTCCTTTCTGGTAAGCCACCTTTCCAGTAGCTTTTTCCAGAGTGGAATCTAGACAGCTGCTGTCATTTGGCTTCATTGACATATTCAGCGAGCTGCACTTGCGTTTAGGGTAGTGAAAGTCTGCAAGATGCTTGAACATCATTTAGACTGACTTCAGGTTTGAAATAATGGAGATTATATATATAAAAAATACTATCTAAAATAATAATAAATGAGTAACAAGAAAAGTAGCAAACATATAAACTCTAAACTACAACTGGGAATGTATGTAGTTTGAATCAATTCTTCTTCTCTGACCATTTGTTTTTCTAAAAAGAAGTTTTTACAAGAGAAATTGACTCAGTTCATACTGAATTAACAAATGAGCTGTTAATGGAATCATTCAAGCCAGAGGTTTGCTATTTTAATCCTGATGCCATTCCAAGTGAACTTATTAAGGTAAATGCTGCTATTCTGTGCTCTATAACATGATAGTAGACCGCCTACTTCAACAAAATTCTTCAGAATAACTCTCAAGATTAATTCTGTTTATGTCTTATAAATAAAACATTGATGTGTCACTGCTGTACTCATTTACATGTCAAAAACCATCAAAACCAAAGGTGTGCATTTTCTTTTTTAATATGCCTTGACATGAAGATGACATACTAACTTTCCTTGTGACAATGGCAGACCTTGGTGTCTGCCATCAAGGCCAGTCTTTCCTTGGGTTCAGCATATAACTGAAAGGACAGAAGTCACTTAACAGAAAGGTAGTGTGGTAGACCTCTGTTGTTCAGCTGAAATCTGAACCAAGAACCAAAAATGAGTAAAAGGAATAGCCATTAAAAATCACAAATTATCACCTATATTTTCAGACTGTCTCATTTCAGAAAAAAAACAATCAAATAATATTTTAGAGAAAATAACGCTCAGCTGCCAGGTAGTTGCTTTGGTGAGTTGCTTTTGCTCTTTTGAAGGAGGATGTAAACATTGAGATTTTTTCAGCTGAGGTGCAATAATGCAAACAGGGGAGCCTTCCTGCCATCACTGGGTAAGAATGGATATTGTGGCAGAGATATATTGTACCAATACCATAGTGAGGTTGTGGGTGAAGTGAGGAAATAAGCTCAAGTTTGGTGATAAAATTAACAAATGTAGGATGGAGATGTCAAGTCTGGAGTCATTGTACTTCTCTGTAAATAATTTAGTCCTGAAGTAATGTCTTCTGTCTGAAAATAGCTATTTAGCCATTTTATAGCAGTAGACTAACATTTTCAGAAATAGAGAAGTTTGGAGTGATAGGTGACTCTATGTTCCTTATGAATGCATGTGTCTGCTGAAATTAGAGTATCTAGACTCTTAGTGAAATGTATCTTGAATAATTTTCCACCTTTTAACTTTGTCTCAAAGGAATTTAAAAACATAAGATGGAGGAGTTGCTGACATAAGTGATAGAACAGATGAAGTTTTAGTTATGTAAAGCTGACTCAAGTTATGAGCTCTTATGCTGAGGAAGAAATCATTGCAGGGCAGGCTGGGGACCCCTTGTAGTCTACCGGTGCTCAGTTGTTGGGTCTTGCACACATGCGCACAGAGCCCTGTATGAGGACATTTAGACCACTGAAAAAAGCCATATTAGGAGTCTTATATTGGTTTTGGTTTAAAACCAGAGGTACTATCAGAATAAAGCTTTTGCTGTTGAAGGACTGTTTTACTTTTGATTTATTTTGTTTGGTGTAATTTGATCTTGTCCTCATTTTATTTCAGTGGCTTTAGATCAGGCCCTATTACTAATTTCAGTTCCATTTGGTTTCCCTGGTAACATTTTATTTATAGCATCATTATGCTTCAGAGATCTGTCATGGAGGGTTCATTTTAATTTTATTTTATATGTTTCATTTCATGGCAAAATGGTAAAACCCCCAAACCCTAGTCTGTTCCACAAAATGTCTATAAATATCTAAAAAAATGTGACCATCTTACACGGTTAAAATTTTTATTACATCGCTGCTACCTCCCCTCATGGATTCACTGGAAGATTTTCAGGATGCAGTTTGTTAGACATTCATGCATTTTTAAATCTTTTGAAAATCATTACCCCTTTGTGCACTAGAGATGTGTTATTCTGATTTTTCAGATCTACTACCACAGCGGGCCCCAAACTCTCAGCAGCACAGCAATTATAAAATAATTGGTCTGGCAGAAAAGGAGGAATATTTCTCTCATTGCTCTTCAGCACTAGTTACCTCCTCTCTGCAAATTGGCTGGACAGAAGTAAAGAAGCTGTGGAGGTTGTATCTGTTTCCACTTCTAGGTTCTGTTTAATGACATGTACTTGTATAGTCACCTGAGTGCCTTGCCTAGAAATTTCTTCAATCTCTCAGGAATATGACTGGCTGACATTCTTGGTTTGGAGTCTCCAGCAATGATTGCATAATGGTATTATAGTTGGTTCAGGGGTTCTTTTTTCCTTTTTCCTTCAATATTACTTGCTTGTCGTTTTGACACAAAATGACTCTGACTTAAAGAACAAATGTAGCAGTTGGTAAGAAATTTTGTATATTCATTTAAGTAACAAATATTTATTTATTTTAACCCTATCTGAGACACTGGCCAACCACTCTGACAAAAAGCACTGCTTGAGAACTGAGGCTGAATTTAGTGGGAATGAAAATAACTCTGCTAAGTGTTAATTGAGTGAAAAATTATAAAAACCACACAAACAAACTACAACACTCTCAGTACAGTATCAATATGATGCATAGAGTTCAGTGATACTACTTCACTGAAAAAGAAAAAAAATGTAAAATAGTATTTTAAAGCTGTCAGTTTTTTTCACGGTAGTTTAGATTTAGAGTGCTATTAGCCCATTAACAGATCAAGGACTTTCTGATTATGTCTTTTACTCAAGCTGCATAGGAAAGATGATCTGTCAGAATTTATCAGCAGATAAATAATTATGTATCTTCTTACAGAGGCTTCATTTATAGTATTTGTGAAGCAAGTTCTCTCCTAGGGATGGATTATAATATGAGCATTCCATGGTGCGATGAAACCCTTCCCATACCTTAGGCATTGTAATTTCCTTTTAGCTGAAATAATTTCCATAATAAGACATAGGGTCTAAAAAGCTTTAACTGAAGGTCCTGTGCTATTCACAAAGTGCCTTGGTTACAAGCAGATGCCTTTATTTTCTGGCAATCCTGAAATCAGGGTTCTTCTAGAAATGAAAAAGAACCCAAAATTTTCATGGTTGCTAGGGAGAAGGGAAGAGAGAAATAATCCTTCCTCTTCCTTGAAGAAATGACCAATTCATGTCATAAAGTGTATAATTCTCAGTATTTTTAGCTCTATGTCTTCATCTGTCCAAACAATCTTGACTTAATCTGATCTAAAATAATCTGATGGGATTTAGGTGTTAATTGGGCCGATAAGATCTCATCACTATCTCTTGACAGATGAAGTAAAACAATGAGAAAGTTGCCAGTTATGGCCTTTGGCTCATCCCAGCTGCCATACCTAAGGGTAGTGCTAATGGGAGTTGATGGATTCCTTTCTGCCAAATTTGCTTGTTTTCTTCACACAGATACATTTTTTCACCTCTTCCAGTGAGCAGGAGTGAAAGGCTTTTTAAAGAAGGAATTACTGGAGCTTACATAGTACAAAGGCTCATAAAAATTGCCTGTCAGTCAATTGGATTTGATAGGCAGGAAAGACAGATTGGTGAGAAATGGGGTTAGGACATTTGCAAGGTTCCAGCTAGAACATTTATCTTTTCACAGTTTTGAATTTTTACACAAAGTGGAGAGCTGAAATGCTGCTGCTTTTGTTTGTTGGTGTGGATTAATAATTAGCCACTGCTTGATTTGATGGTTTTGTTAGTGCTGATTATTTGATCTGTTTTGGAAGAGACTCTTGTTTTGAAAGCTGGATGTGATGGTACTGCACTTTATTTGCACTTTGCTTCTGTGCAAATAGAATCTTTTTGCTCTTTCTTAGAATGGACAGAAGGAATGAAAAGCAATAAAAATGGATACTTTGAAGAAGTATTAGCCTTCTAGAAGTGTGTGTCAGTCAGCTTTTGTTTCTGTAGACAGAAGGGCACAAGGCTGCCAGTGATTCATGCTGCCAATACAGTAGGACCCAGGAGTGTCTCTCTCTCATGGGCCACGGTGTAGCAGTTTGTGTAGGGTGACGCAGTATCCTCCCTGGAGTCCTGGCTGCCAGGATTAGCCTCTAGGGTCACCTTTGAACATACATGTTTTAGCCATCTGTGCAGCTTACTGTCGTGATCTTTCTCACTGTGTAATACAAACTCAGGAAGAGATTGTACTTCCCAGGACACACAATCTCAGGAGAAAGAAATGTAGTGATGTGGTAAAAAGGAAGAAGTGGGTAAACATGACCTACTGTATGGAGTTATAGTTTGTGTGAGAAAACAAGGGAGTACATCTGTACAGCCTACTGTCATGATCTTTCTCACTGTGTAATACAAACTCAGGAAGAGATTGTACTTCCCAGGACACACAATCTCAGGAGAAAGAAATGTAGTGATGTGGTAAAAAGGAAGAAGTGGGTAAACATGACCTACTGTATGGAGTTATAGTTTGTGTGAGAAAACAAGGGAGGGTACTAGGACATGGCATAAATACTACAGTGAGTAGTGATCTAAAAATACCTGGATTTCCACTTTTCCAAGAGCATTGAAGGAGAATGGAAGAAATTGAGACATCAAAGATTTCCATAACTCATTGTCTTCCCCTCTTGTTCATATTGTGTCCATATTCTTATCCATGCTGGTGAATCACTGACCCTGCTGCTACTACTACTTCAGGTTTATAACTTCCCAGGCTCTTACTGCTAAAAATTTTCAAAGCCCAAAGCCTCACACAGGCTACTTATGCTGGACCAAGGACAGCCAGGGCTGCACTCAGCCCGTTTGAATCCACATTCTACATAGGCATACTAAGGATAGTGCAACGGGTTTCTTACTGGCAGTTATCAAGTAATGCTGGCAATTTCAAGGGAATATTTCTTTCTATTTTTAAAATTGTTTAGAAATTAATTTAATCAGCCCATCAATCATATATGTGTCCATGTGTGTGCCATATTTTGACATTATGATTGCTTACCTGGGCAGAGCTGTAAGTTGTAGAAACAGCTAGAAGATTTCCTGCTAGTTTTCAAACATACAAGGTTATTTAATCTTGATGGTTTACATTTCCTCAAGATCGATTTGGTTCCATTGGAATTCAGATGCTAAAAAGACTAAGTGATTATGTTAACTAACACACAGAGCTCCAGAAATTTTTAACATTCACTCTGATAGCTAAGAGATCTTGTTTATTGTAACTGGCTCTTCAGTGTCTCAAGAACTGCTAGGTTTTAATTTTTTTTTTTAAGGTGATGTAGATCACAGCTAGAAAACAAACAGCATTCAATACACAAATTCTGTCCTTTTGTATCATCTTCTTAATAAGTACTCATATACTCTGATATATACCAAGCACTCTCAAGGAGTAAAAACAAGGCCAACCTGAATGAAAGTGGTTTTTGTTAAGACTCCTTTCCAGCACTTAGTAGTAGAAGACATAGATTTGAACTTTCTGTTCAGTGAAGAGACAAACAAATCAACTAGATGCTCAGTGAAACATCTAAAAATATGTGTTTGGAAAGTATATGCTAAAAAGACATAAAATACTTTCAACACTTTTATGCTTAAGTGATAGATCTGTGATTTTCATATCCAGAAGCTTCTGATTACATAGGTTGTTCTATGGTATTGGCACCAGGGACATGACAATATTGCAAATATCTGAACTTCTGGATTCATAGCATCTCAATTCAATTGAATTTCCTCTTCTGAAAAAATGAAGGAGCGTTTCATTAATGCAGGAAACAATTACTGCAGTTTACATAAGGTCAATTCATACATTTTAGTAGAAAGCAGCATTACTGTGCAAGCTGCTGCCACAGAGTACCATTATGCAGTGAAAATTATGTAGGAGTGCATTTAAATGGAGCACTTTATTTTTGTCTCACAGAAGAGAGAAAAACTGAATAAATTTCCAACATACAATTTTTTTCCTATTTAAATGATAACATCAGAATTTTACCAGGAACTGGCAGCACTCAGTAAAGATTAATACAGTTGCAGGAGATTATGGCATCTACCAAATGTCATTCTTGTGCCCTAAATGTAATACACATAACAGATATTACATCTCTGCCTGTGATTTATTGTATGACTACTTTGTTTTATGTGGTCCAATCTTTTAAGAAGTAGAATCATATGGACTCAGAATTCAATTTATCAGCTGTATATCAGTGCTAAACTCTCTCTGGATAACCCAAAGCTCCATGTTGCCATAATTTAAAAGCAGAAATACATTTGCACTGTTCTAGAGAATTATGAATAATGAGATACTGACTACAGAGAAATAACATTTCAGCCTTGAACTGTTGTCATTATAATTTTTTTCTAAAAGTAAACTTTAAAGTCCTATTTCTGCAGTGATTTAGACAGCAGCTTATTTTTATTTGTTTAAAGTGTTCATTGATTCCACATGAAGCAGTTGCACTGTAGGTGAGAAAAAGAAAGTGTCATCAACTGGAATAGGAGAGATGGATTAGAAATACGGAATTTCAACTTCATTTGTTAGCAAATAGGAGCAAACACTGCAAAAGTAAAGCACTCTTTAACTGCTATAGGAGCAACGTCTGGATAAAAAATGAATGATCAGGCACTATAGCTTTTTTCATTTTTCTGAGAATGCAAAACACTATGAACGTCAGATTAAAGCTCCTGAATGATATTTATTCCTTAATTTTTTAGTTTTTCATCTCCAGTTTTCCACTAGTTATTAAGTCCTGATAGAAAGGATGCTAAGGCCTATGCAGCTACGTTATGTTATAAATAATAGCTGATCATAATTTATCTGTTTCAGATTTTAAATTCTGATTGAACAAAGCAAGTTAGATGCAGTCTATGGTATACTGCTGATCAATGGTTTTTCCTCAGTGTAGCAGTGATGCAGCACATCTAGCAGCTACATCTGTTTCTATGGCAGCAGATCTCTTGCTGTGTCTCTCAACATGTTTTCCTTTATAACAACAGACTGTTTATACAGTCTAACAGGGCTTAGTGGCATACAACTGATATTGTCCAACTCACCATCCTTGCTACAACTCCACTCAGTGAGCTTCACTGGTAATATGTTCCTTCAGAGGTTCTGAAGTATTTTGGTTGTGTTAGTTGCATGTCCAGTGCTAGATTAGCTACTCTTGTTCTAATTTTCAAAAATTTTGATCTTGCATATCATGAAGTATCCATGTAGCTTCTGTATCACTTCACAGATTAAGATATACTCTCACCAGTTCCTTTGGTTCCACCCCTTACTCTTCTCAATGACAAGAGCTCAGGACTTTGTAAACTAGGCACATTTTGTATCTTAAGTATGGGGAAATTAATTGTGTTGCAGTGACCCAGTCTTCATTTATTTGATAAATAACTGAAGAGGAATTAAGAAAGCACTGATTGTACTAATTAGCTGCCTACACTTCTTGATAAAAATCACAGGCAAATTTTAAAATTATGATTTTGTTCTTTCAGTGCTGTTTACTCTTCCCTTTTGTATAGTGTCTTCAACTTTCTCCTGACTCAATTTTTTTTCTTGGGTAAGGTATAAGTTTTGGGGCTTTTAAACTTATATCTGAATTCTTGCACTTGAATCATAAAATAAGTTGGTGAATGGAGAACTCATTCATAAATCTCATTAAAAATAAAAGCGTTTTAAGAAACCTCTTTCCAGACTCTGCCTTGGTTTAGCAGGTTAGACAAGTCTGCAATCTGTTAGGCATACAGAGCTCACAGCACATTTGTTTTGTGTTACCAGCCAGAATGTGCCATATGAAGCTGTCCTGACCATTTAAACTGCATGCTTCTCGTCAGTTTTTCTGCTCATTCTTTGGTAGTAAACCAAGGCATTAGTTTACCATTGTACCCGTAGCAGTTCTCAGGAAACTAAAGCCTGGAAGTGGCAAAGCTTGCAACTATTCCCTGCCAGGCTGGTTCGCAATCAGTGCTGGGAGATGCAGGATGTTGGAATAATTTCTGTGAAAACTCTCTTCTCTTATAAGAGCAAATATAGTTTTCTCAAATGCTACAGGAAGTCAAGAAGTATCAGAGGAGGCTGCAACTGATACCATACACAAGTTTTCAGCCCCTGCTGATGCTCTATGAGAAAAGTGTACACTTGGACTCTGGTAAGTATCCACACCTCTCCTTCACTAAAGCAAACAAATTTCAGGGTCATTGGCTCACAGGATCAGTTACGTAGCTCAGGCAAAGAATATCACATCAATATGTACGTGAAAGAACACCAAAACAATGCATACTGAGAACTTTGATAAACCTAGCTGGTACAAATTGAAAACATTATAGCTAATTTTAGAGAAAATTCAAACGTGGCTATTGTTTACAAAGCATAGTAATATAGTTTACAGGTGAAAATGAGCAAAGCTATTGCTCCCAGTTGTGTGATGTCATTCACATAGCAGAGACAGTGTTCTGGCCCCAGCACAGGCTAGGAACAGACATCATAATCCACAAGCTCTGTTTGGAGCAGGAGCAGAAACAGGATCACATTGCACTCAGATATGCTCCAGTCTCCTCTGAATGATTTGGTGAGAGACCAGAGCTTTTCCTTATGCATCATTTAGTAGCTGCAGAGATTTGACAGATCCACAAATGCCCATGATTCTCATTTCTTTCTGAGCAGCATTGGAAAAGTAATAGGGTAAGAAAAAGCTGAATGACACCTGGCTTTGAAGGTAGGGAGAGGTTTGGAGGGGGGCTATTTTTTTTTCCCTTGAACATGAGAAGTGCTTTCTAGGACTGAGCAGACTTGCTTTAGTTATGGGTAAGTTCTTAGCTTTTTTTTTTTTTTAATTAAAACAGGAACGTGCTCATAAAGCCATTGATTGTGAAGATTTGTATTATCCTTTATGGCAAAATCACAAATTTCATATATGGGAGATATAATTAAATAATATCTGTATGCATATTTGGAATGTCTGAAGAGATTACTGCAGGCAAAGCAGAAAATAATTAGAGAGAGTATTAGCAGCCTTGCCACAATTTGTTCCTTGATTTAAATTGTAGGTTTAGCTTTCTCCTTCTAAACCCTGGCTTGAACATGTTAACTTTGTGTTGTGTGTGTTTGTATGCATATGTATGCAGCTGGAGTTCCCTTACTCTCATTTTGAATGTGGAGTATGAAGACACTTGCAAGTTTTATCCTGTGTTTGATACATTCTGTGCTTTAAGGTTTGTGAAAAGGTTTTATTCATGACTTTATGAACAAGGGTTCTAATGCCTTTAAAATGTTCCTGCCAAATTAGGTGTGCACTGATTTGTCACACAAAAGGTCTTCATAAATCTATACCAAACTGATTCTGGTACAACAGTCTTGTCTTACGTGACTTCTTATATCAGGCCTCTGAAGCTCTTATAAAATCCAGCACAAAATAGATTTAAGTTTCAGTTTAATCAATCATACCTTTGTAAATCCCTTTGCACGATCGTATTTAGTCATCAATCTGGATCACAGCGAGCCCTCTTAAATTAGTGACACCCTTGCTGTAGCCAGAATGGTCTAAGTTGATGTGACAGAGTTTGTCACTAGAGGTGCTTTCTAATCTTAGATGAAGTTTTATAATATAATCTCTACATCAAAGATACTCTTCAGACAGAGACTTTGTTTTTCGCCTAAATTCAGATGTTTAAAATGTGCCCTTTGAAATGTTTGAACTAATCGTCTAGGCCCCTTTGTGATCCATGGAAGGGGGCCATTTCCAGGGGAGATTTGCATTACATGTCAGCTTTCAGCAGTCCTACCCTAGTCTTTCTCTCTTGCATCTTCAAGGGTCTCTCTCAGCCATACCAGCCATCACTGTCTGTAGCTTTCCCAGGCTACCAGCACATGTCCCAGAGGATTGGACATCTTAACTTTGGGCCACAGACCTTATGCTTCACTCAAAGCATATAATGCACTGCCACAGCAGCATCTGCTGCTGGCCAGAAGGAGAGGCCTCTCCTGAAACTGGCTACTCATTTCATGGAGGCAGGACATTCTTCAGCCCAGCCACAAGAAGAAAGTGCCTTCTGTCACCACAGGAGGAACAGTATCACAACTCCACAGACACTTCCCTTTTTTTGAGAGACAACATACTAGTTTTTGATTCTCTTTTGCCTGAGGGTTCCCATCTTAACTTGTCATGGAAGCCATGGGACAGGGATTGCCAAGTGACCCAGATTTGCAGCACAGCTTGAGGCGATGTCTGCCCACCCCAGGTGCCTTGCCGTGGATCACGGCACGTGTGTGACGTTGTACCACTCGGCACTGCGCTGCCTGGCTGCAGTCAGCAGTGACAGCACTGCCCAGTGCCCCCAGCCACAGCAGGTCACCTCCAAGGACACACAAGTACAAAGGGGCAGCCTGCACCAAGGCCCAGGCACACTTGGGAAAGCTTCTCAGAGTCAGTTTGCTACACTGCCATACATTGCAGGGGCTCTGCTACTCCTTGTGGTCCTTAATTAGGCCATTGGCAACGTCAGTGCGTGCCTCAGCCACAGCTGTGTCCTCCACCCCAGGCACCTGGGCCCTGCTGTTGCCATTTCAGGGTGTTTCAAGAAAGGCTTGGAGACAGCCTTTGCTGTTTGCTTACCATGCTACCTTGTGTGCCTTCTAGGTAAGACTGCTTTTCAGTGTGCTGTTACACATAAAGTTTTTCACTGCTGCCAGCAAAGGGTGTACGACACCTGCTGACTCCTGTGTCCTAACTTCTTCCCCTGAGCAGAGCCTGTCCTCTCAGGTTTGCCTCTGACATCTGCCCTGTTCTCATTCACAAATCCCAGGCTGGCCTCACCATGTCTGGCAGCTCTACCCAACACTAGCAAGGTGGTTTAGGGGCATTAGGGGCTTAGCAATGAAGCAGGTGCTACGGAATGATTGAGCAGGCATGTCCTCACGTGGTGTGCAGTTCCAAATTCACTTGGGGATTTTTTGTAAAATGTTTTTTAGTTACAGAAAAGTTTGTTTGGACACTGTTCCTCATAAATTCTTACCTCTGGTCTCGAGGTTTCTCACTGATGACCACTTTTACACATCATGAGATACCTAATATTAAAAAATAATTTGGGGGGAAGTGCGATTTTGCTTCACCACAGAGATAAACAAACATCAATGAGGAATTTTATCTTTATTTCATGATGTTAGCACAATAAACTCACACAGTAGCATTGATCTGTACTTATTTAACAAAATACATTTATAGCAATTTACAAATTATTTTCCAGTTGAAAACATGGCATAACATTTTATTAAACACAATACTTTATATAGAGAATTCTCATTTAAAAACATATTTTATTTTTAAGTATTTTCTTTTCTCAGTAAAGCATAGCCTGACAAAGAAATTCGTGCCTGTTAGCAAGTAAGAAAATCAGAACACTAAGAAGATGTCACCTGTCAATTTATTTGATTAATTTTAAATTAAGGTACCAGTGGAATGTAAACAAAGAGTAATTTTACAAAAGGCTCCTTATCAAATATACATGCAGAGGTCTGAGTTCCAATGTATATATTATTACATTTCTGCTCTCTAACGTAATATAATTTGATAAGCCATTATTAAAAACAGTAGCCTTTGGCACTTTGAGTAAAAAAGAATATATCAATATTTATGTATAGAACATAATTTCAATGATTACACAAGAGCTTTAAAATCTTTTCTTAAGAAATAGGAAACTTTAGGAAAAATATCACACTGCACTTGAAATAGTGCAGCAAGTTTTAGAGTAATAAAAGTAACATATATGCCAATATATATCTGACTAAAACCAAGGAATAAAGAACAAACACTCCCACCAGGAATCCTGCTGTTTCCAAAACAGCTAAATTGCCAGAGGGAACGTTTTCTAATCTTTGCTTTATTGCCATTATTCCCCATTTCAATTTTCCTTTATTTCCAGGTTCATCTACTTATGTTCTTTTCCCCTGCACTTACAAACTAACAAATGATTGCATCTTATTCCCTGCACTGATAGGCCAACAGTGTTTGTGTCTTACCCATTCCTTTAAAGCTAATCCTACCTCCTTTACCCTGTACCTAGACTAAATCCAAAGGGTTTTGCTCATGACAGTCCAAGTGCTTTTAATTCCTAGGAATCCTGTACAAAATTTCATATTAAATACCAAGGACTAAAGATACATCCTTTTGAAAAGAAAAAACAAATCCTGACTTGTAAATAGCATCTGAGAACTTATTTCTAAAAAATTACTTTTTTTTTTCTTTTTCTCCTGGTATCTATGATTATTTTTCCCAGCTGACGTGACTTAAAGTGTGTCTTCAACATACAGTGCCTTTAATATACACAATATGCTGCAACCCTACTGGGTAGCTTCTTACATGCAACCTGCAGAATACTTTCTCTCCCAATCATCCTAAGTGTGATGGGTTCATCTTGTATCCATAACAGAAAGAGTGTGGTGATTTCCTTAAGGACTGACACTCTTCCACAGCACTGGGTGATGGGCAAGTGAGGGAAGCATTACTTGGCACAGTTGGCTTGATAGCAAGCATTCAGCTACGCCTGGAGCACCTGTAAAACCGGGAAGTACATATAAAGCTTTCCATTGACTCGCAAACACCATCCTCATACTTCTGAAATTACTTAGGTTTGGGGTTGGGTTTGGGACTTTGTTTTGGTTTGGAGGTCTTTTTTTTTTTGGGTTTCTGTTTTCTTGTTTGGTTTTTCTGTTGTTGGTTTTTTTGGTCTGTTTTTGTTGTGCTGTTTATCTTCTTGAACATGATGATTCTTCCTTCTACCTCCTACCTGGCTGGGGTAGGGTGGGCTTTTCCTTGGAGTTCTGTGGGGTAGGGTCTGTAGACAGGTTCTGACTATAGAGAATGTATCTAGTTCTCTGATACCCGAAATGAGAAGAGGATATAAACCAAAACACTTCTCTCAAGAAGACAGAGAACAGACCTGATCTACATATTCAGTGAAAGGACTGCTAATCCATTCCCTTCCCCTCCTAGTAGGGGAGCTGGCAGGTGTCTGAGAGTAGTTCTCTTTCAGGTAGAAATAGGAGAGAATGAAGAGCTGCAGTGGGTGAGCACTGCCCCTGGCTTCCTTCAGGGTTTAAGTCAGAGCCAAATGAAATGAGGCATTTCTTCTAGCAGGCCCAGTCTAGAACATGCCATGTTTATTCCTTTCAGAGCTTATCCTTTCAATAATTTTTGGCAATGGAGATTTTTAGCAGGCAAGTTTTTTCATTATATCCAAAGCTCAGTTGACTAAAATAATTCATGTTCTCTCAGGTGCAGAGACCTTTTATATTCTTAAGTGGCAGTGGTGGGAAAAATATCATGCTTAAGAAGGCTCTGGAGCATGTCTCAAGCGAGGTGAACTGTAGTAGTGGCACAATGCAACACTTTTTCAGTGATCCTGCAATACCAAGGCATTCCATTCTTTAAAGTGAAGCCCAAATCCCCTGCGTGATGGTGATTGGGGTGAAACTTGTGATTGTTCTTGTGGCATACTAAGCAAGTGAGGTGAATGACTGCTTCTAAGTGTGAGCTATGGTATTAATTCCTGTCTCCTTGGAAGTTGGTCAGGAAAGTTGCCATCTATTTTTATTTACTCACGGCTCACCTTTCACATTTGCACATCTTGCAGTTATTGGTGTCCTGCATTATTTGTTTAAAAACTAATAGAAAAATGGAACGGTCACTGAAGGACAGAATAAGACATTCAAAAATGTAAAATCTGAATTACTTGTAGTACTTGATAAGACCCCTTAAAAATGTAATTTAAAACAATTCTACAAGTTAGCCCACTAAGAAGCAGCCTCTTCATTAGTAGCACCTGTTCTTAAACAAAAGTTGAGCAGTAGCAGCAAAACTATTCAAAATAGATAGTCATTCCATTCTAATGGAATGTCACCCACACATTTTTTGTTGCAGTAGACATCTTAAAGAACTACACAAAACCTTTGCAATCTTTGAATGTGACAGATCCACTATAACAAAGCTGTAAATATTTCCTACGCTAAATGAATGCAGCCAGCATCATCATAGTATTAGCAATATTACTTGTAAAGTAACTGCACATCAATATGTCATGTTTGCAGAGTCTAATAATTATGCATTTTTCAAAACATGTAAAGTTATCATCAGCACCATCCTGTATTAAAGATTTGGTGCAAACTCTGCAAAGGTGAATATATACCACTGATACAGCCTTTGCTGTGAAAAAGTCAGTCAATTTTGGACACAAATATAAAATAAAAAGTTGGCACATTCAGGAAATAGTGTCTGTGTTCAAGACCATTCTTTTAATTGACATCATCACCCTCAGATAAATGTTTTGAATCTGAAGAAACAAGTTGCATGAAAATGTTTCACATTAGTTCTGCCATTGTGCTTTTCCCCCCACCACATGCTTTTCACAGGCTCATGCCCATTGCACATCAGCAGTGCAGGGCTGCTGGTCAATAATTTGGCACATGAAGGTATCAGCTCAAAACAAAGGGAGAGCAGAACCTGTGTCAAGATGTGTTTACTTTGTGGTGGTATGGACCAGATGATATGTCTCCTCTCAGTCCTTGTAAGCTCGTGTGGGGGATGTGCCTTTATAGAAGATGTTTCTGGTGTTCTCCGGACTGCTCCCTCTCTCAGGGATTAAAATGATGTTACCTTTTCTTCGAAGTGTTGAGTCCCGGCTAGAAGAAATGGACAGAGTCTCTGAGCCAATCTCACTTCCCTCCACTGGTGTGACTCTTATCGTAGTGATTCCATGATGGTGATGCTCTGTGTTATCTATGTTGCTTCTTTTCCTGTCACCTGACCCATAACTGTCTTTTAAGGAGTCACAGCTCTCAGAGTCTCTGTTAAGATCATTTAGCTCATATGTCTGACGAAGAGTGACTTTTTCAGGACCTTTCCATTTCCATGAACCACTTCCTTCACCTTCTGATGGCATCTGAATTACAGGTCTGTTATTTTCTGGATGGGCCTCAACTCTAACAATGCTACTTGGCTCATGGTCTGTCAAGGTTTTATATCTGATGGCTCCTGTACAGGTCACTGTGCTTCCCTCTGAACTCTTTGGACTGCTCTGAAGCACTCCTTGCTGCTTAGACATAGCTATTACTTGCATGATTCTTGGCTGGCTATTGCTCCTGCATGCAACACTCTTCTCAGCAGCTTTCAGCCATTTAGCTCTAGCTGAACTACTTTTGGGTGATGTGTTCACGTTCTCCTGAGTCTCTTCAGGAATGTGTACTAGCTGGGATGAGCCAGGACGGGACTGAATAGAGACCCGTGGCCCACCAGTAAGACCTGAGTTGTTACAACCTGGAACACTGCCAGGTTGGATTTTCAGGTATTGGCCAGTTGGGCCATGATGATCACCATTTACACCCACTCTGGAGGGTTCTGAGCTTGACCTCATTTCGATAGCCCTTGGTGGTGACTGGCCAGATTCAGTCTCTATTACTTGCAGGGACAACTTCCGACTTTCATTCTTGTTCTTCCACTGGGACAGCAGCTGTTTGGAACGGGCAGAATCCATTGATGCGTGTATTGTTGCATTGCGTCTTGCTGGATCTTCCAAGGATGGTGTGTTGACTCTTGGCAAAGTGTTGCTGAAAGTAACCATGTTTTCCTTTCCCATTGGGCTTCGTGGTGTTATTATTTCTACATCAGCATTTGCTCTCTTGAGATTGGTCAGAGAGCCTGAATCTCTGTGGTTTCTATTCAGGATACTTTCTGTGCGGTGAGAGACAATGCCATCGCTGCTGCTGCCATTTTTACCTGGCAAGATTCTGTTGGCATCTTGACTGAGGTCTGTCAATGACCTTAGAGGTTCTCTGTGAAAATTTGGGTGAAACACATTCTCGTCACTTGGTAAGAAGTTCCCCACAGCATACAGGCCCTGATATTTGGACAGAAGCATCAACAGTCGGTTAAGAAAGTTAAAAAGGACACATTTTAAGGTACTTTAATTGCATTATTTTGCTTTTAAATAGAATTCAGTGACATAATTACTCCAGCTAAACTGACAGGTATGCAAGTAAGCATACTAGTCTGTTTCTTCACTAGAATAGCCTTAGCCCAAATTCTGTCCTAAATCTGCTACCTCTAGGTATGTATGAAGTACTCACTAGGGCATATTATTCATGGCAATAAATGTTGGGGTAAGGACTTTAGCCTCCGTGAGCTTTCTTCTTTTTATCAAGCAATAGATACAGCTACAGAAATAATGTTTTATTAGAAAAATAGCAAAATAGACGTTTGCAGTCTCTTAAGCAAAGCTATTTTACTACTTTACTACTGTCTACCCTGATTTACTGGATCTTGTTACAGCCTGAGTTGTTCTCTACTGTTAGCAGATTCTGCCCTTTTTACTGCACAATAACCATGTAATACAATATCTGCATCATAGAATAATTTATCAACTTTAAATCAATTGCTTTCTAAGCTGTGCAGAACTTTAATAAGATTTGGTTATAAAACATTTTCCTAATCAGTAGACTCGCTGCAAAATGCTGTCATTTTAAAAAGACTCCACTGGGGATATTCTGTGAGAGGGTGAAATATCTGACTCAATCACTTGAGTTCTTGTTCTTCTCCCTCCAGAATTATTTGTGGTTTCACATTATTTCTCCTCCCCATCCTCCTATTGGTGTGTAGTTTTGAGGGAAGATTTACTGGGCACTGGGTATCCAGGAAAACATACTCTCTGCTGTATGATGTCACACATATGAAGACCTAACAAAGCATACTTGTTTTTATATTTCAAACCTGGGGACAACAGCTCCATTTGGGTAAATCTACAGCAGAGAACCATTTGAAATAAAATTCTCAACAGGAGTGCCTTTCTCCTCACAGTGCAATCATAGAAGCTGACTTTAGTAGCTCATGGGGTTTCTGTTATTACCCTGACTGCTATTTCTTCTGCCACTGTGAAATCCATTTTTCCCTGGTCACCTTTGCAGACCATCTGCAGGTACATCAGGTTATGTTATCGCAGAAAAAAGGGGGTCAGGATATGAACTTATTTTAGTATTATAATAAAATTCATCATTGACTTCTTAGGGGTAAAACCATCCCACTGCCTGTTAAGACTCTTCTCTTCACCTGCCCACACTCAAGCAGTGGTGTCAGCAGCAGCTCTGATTGCTCCCAGGCACCTGTGTTGCTCTCTGAGCAGCCAGGGCAGCAAATTCCTGCTGGAGACATACTGAGAGCAGCAAGCAAAAGCAAGTGCTTGATGAGCTTCCTACTGACAGATATGACCTACATGCCTCCTTACAGGACCCTTCCGTCTCTTTCGACATAGTGCAAAGGAAAAGCATATGAACAACCTGATTTGACCATCTTTTCTCCCCTGCATGGTTTCCTTAAGAACTCCAAAGAATGACAAATGTATAATACTGCCTTTAATTTCCTGCAGATTGAGCAATTCACTCAGATGAGTTGCTCATACTAATTCAATAATTTTTTGAGATGATAAAGCTGACACTGTCATTATCAACTCAGGTCAGCAACAAATACCAATTAATCAAATATTTTTCTTGTGTTATACTTTTAAGTGTTGATTAGAAAAGATGAGATGATTTTTAAGTATTTAATAAAGCCCATAAAGTTAGAACCATTTCTGTATACAAGTCCAGATGATTATATTCCACTTTATGCACTGTTATAGAACTTCACATTGAAATCCTTGTTTACTTTTTGCTGTTTGCTTTCAAAGTCATTATCCCTAATTCATCATCTTCAACAAATATTGACTTTATTTATACTTAGGGCATGTGAGCATGATGAAAATTTTTCATAAAAATAACCAGTACTCTTATTCCAGCTTTATAAGTTTAATTTTTAAAACTTAACCATCACTATTATATTTACCAAATAGAGAGCAATTCCTCCTCCTATGAGAAAGCCACAGTAAACATCAACTGGATGATTCTTGTACTGGGTGATACGAGTCAGACCACATATAATTCCACAGATGATAAAGGCAAAGACCAAGAGTGGTTTAAGAAGTTTAGAGGAGTCTGTTAATGTAGAATTGAAGTACATCTTGAAAAAGAAAGAAATAAAGAAGCAGTTGAAGAAACCTAAATATAACTAAGAAGATTTTAATTTCTTACATTCAGTGTTTCTTTTATATACAGATCACTAGTACATAGTAATATTACAAGTAATCCATTTAATTTTACTTTACAGCCCTGTTAAAGTTTGCTCACTTTCTGCAGAAAGACCTGAAATCACAAGGAATGGATTTCCAGAAACATAGGCAGTGTTGTTAATTGACATCAATTAGGATAAACATTTTATACCTCAATACTGTACCCAATCAGCACCTAAATGTTCTATAAATGTGACTAAGGAGCCACCACTTGTGAAATACAGAAGCCAGATGTCATGCCAGATGAACGCAATAACCTGTTCCAAAAGAGCTGCCACCAGATGCTTTAGAGAGCCATTTCTCAGCCGAGGGCCATAATATCAGGAAGGTCACAAAAATTAAGTGGAGGTAGTTCATCAGTATTTTTCCAAATTCTGGCCTTTCTCTGGGCAGAATAAATACTGGCAAGCTCTCAGTAAATGCACAATATCTAACGTCATTAACTGGTCATTATTCTTGTTTTCCTCTGATTTTTACAGCACAAGTGATGGAACTACTTTTTAAACTTCAAGTAAGTTGTCTATAGTACAAACATTGTGGGCCATACTGAAGAAATGTTACTGCTCAGAAGTGCAAACTCAGCTGAGCTGCAGCATATCTCACAATTCTCTGCTAGTGACTGATGGGTTTTATTCACTTGCTTTGCAGTAACACCTTGAAGGCCTCTGGGAGTGATTGTGCCATTTCGTCCATGCTGCAGATCTCTGGGGGTGAAATCAAACTACATCACATCAATGTATGGCCCTTAATGGCTCAAGTTTAAAAGCAGCAAATCAAGTGAAGACAGCAACAAAGAAAAGGCAGCATACATAACAGTTAATTTGACTGGTAAATTAAAATATCACCCTGTAAGACAGATAAACACTGCATTTTATATGAGGATAATATGAGGCATCGAACATACTTTAACATAACACTTTTGTTTGCTTCTTAACAAAGGATATGAAGCAGTTGAATCTTCTCCTTATTCTTTAACAGCTATAATAAAACCAGATTTATTAGTAGCTTTATTTTGCTTTCAGATTGGTAGGATAAAAACATCCATCCATCCAAGATATCCAGGCAACACATAATTTTACAATACACAGCAAATTACTTTCTGACTTTTGTCTTGTATAAATGAAACCGAACAGGGTTGGTTACTCACCGAAATGTACACTGCTGCAAAGGCTGCCAGAGTGGCATGTTGAGAAGGGAATGACTTTCTGCCAAGGAAAGACACTCAAATTATACTTCTCAGTTCAAATGCACAGTGCTAGTGCCCATTGAAAAAAACACTGGGTGGTACAGCCGTCTAATACTTCCTAAGCAGCATATGATCTATTGGTAACATTTGTCATTGGGTGACATTTTTCTCAGAGAGAGGCAAACTACCTCTTTCTTTACTATGTCTATAGGCTTATTTAAAAAAAAAAAAAAAATCAGCACTTTATATCATGACAGAAGCTAATGGAGCACAACAACATGGGGAGGATATTTTAAGAATTACTGGGCCCCTTCTGGATGGCCAGAGAAAGAGAATAAATGAAAACATGTCCCAACTCTGAGACAGTAGGTGATATCAGGTCTGCTCTTGAAATTGCTCAGGGCCTTCTGCTCCCATTGAAAACCTGGAGACTTAAATGATGTGGACTGAGTCTTGAGTTACAAACTTCAGATATGAATTTAAAAGTGACAGCTTAGCTTCTACCTCTCTGACAAGAGAAGAGAGGCTTTGTGCAAGCAGGAGCTACACATGAGGCTCTGTAACACTTCAGTGTTATATTCTTCTAGATCCATTTCAATTCTATAAAAACAAATAAAAGTGATGTGAATGTGAAAGAGGTTTTTACATAGTAGAGAGAAAAAAAGCTGGGTTTAAATTCAGTAATACCTGTTCTACAGTGGACATCTAGATCACAGAAGCCCTAAATGAAGTCTGAGCTCTAGGAATGAGTCAGATACAGCGAGGATTTCTCTTTACAATTATACAGATATGTAATGTAACATGCTGTATGTCTTAGTGAAGAACAGTATGTCTACCCTGCAATCACAACAGCCTGAGAAAGCTCAGCTAAATAAAGATAAATATTAAACTATAATTTGGCTTCACAGATGGGTCTTAGCCACCCTAACTGGGCTCCACGTACAGCCAATTTCCTAGCAACACCTGAGTGAGCTAGATTAAAATAGCAGAGACTGAAACACAGTCCTTTAACTTTAGACAGACATTTGTTCTGCAAAGCAGCAGAGTCTGCTTTCTAAATTTCTTTCCTATGCATTTTGCCTTGTCTGTTCTACATAATTAATTGGCAGTTAAAAATGTGCATGTAGTTCAGTGTGAATGCCACACTGCTGACCTGAATTTGAGTCTATGGCTCCAGCAGGTTCATGACTCCAGCCAAGATGAAATCTGCACGGTTCCTTTTGCATTTCTAAAGACAGACCTAAATTCTTCTTCATCTTATTTTATATTTAACCTCCCTGAAAAAATCTTTCACAAATCGTATTCCTGCAGAACAAGCTCAGGGTTGAGGACAGGGGAATAAAGATATGAAAAAAAAGGGAAATGTTTATAATAGCTAATCAACTCCTTTACCCTGTGCAGGTTTTAATGAAGCATAAATCTGTTTAGAGTCTCTGTGGAGCTAATGTGCATATTTGAGTCTATAAACTAGTCTACCACTTGACCTTAATTTGATGGCATTTTTATAGTATATAAGGTGTGTCACAGTGGCACAGTCAATTTTCTCTTTATTCTCTTTTATATTCACATGCTTTCAGGGCAAACACAGACTAAATGCACTCTCTATACTCTCTAATGGTGTCACTGCTTTTGTTCCTCTCTTTGTTATCTTTTAATCTCAAATGAAAATAACTCCAGCTAAAAATATGTAGCCTTTTCGTATGGCTCTGTATTGAAAAGGTGAACAAAGGTCTCAAAGAAAACATGCCCTGAACTCTGATGACAGTGTATCACTCTAAATGCTCATGCCTGAGGATCTGTAGAGGGGGAACAACAATGAGAGTCCTACCGAGAGAGAGAGTCATACTGAGTCAGAACATCAGAGATGACAGAGAACAGAGACCTCACTAGAGAGCTGAACAAAAGTGACTGAAAAGGCTCTTTGAAAATAGAGGAAAAGATGGACAATAGGAACCATTGGATATTTGGGGATGTTGCCGAAAAATGATTTGATGTAATCAATTGGATAATTATGTGCTCCTCTCTAGGCTTTTCATGCAGGAGTCCAGAGGCAAATTTCTGGAGCCAAAGTTTCTGGGAAGTGCAAATAAATAATGAAGGCCATTAGCAAACTCAGAACAAGTTCCTTCCAAACTGAAATTACTGAAATCCAATTAATCTCCTGTACTGTAGAAGTTATACCATAGTTTCTATATAGGTGACTGAAGGAAGTAGCAAGTGGTACTGAAGAACCAGTAGCAAGTGCTGCTTGCTGTGGTTCAGACTGGCATAAGGAAATAACAACATAATAAAGGAAAAAGGCAATAAAATTGAATTAAGGAGAAATTGTGCGTGGTGCCAGAATATTATAGATAGCCAAATGTATCCTCTGTGATGGGAATAACTTTGAGATACCAATATATGGTAGTTTTTCTAGGGAAACAGAAACATCCAAAACCTGGTTGCTTAGTCTTAATATGTTACAACTAATTTCACTGGTTTTTTTAAAGTGATAGTATTTAAACTTAGGAATGATCAGCAATTTTGGAATGGCTACAGGCAGTTAATTCAAAGCAGCAGACATCATATTTGAGATAATGAAATGAATGAGATGTAATTGCGAGAATTTTTCTGCCTGCTCCTATGTAATCATGTCCTGATTTCCCTGGGACACCATGCAGTTGCAAGACACTGCTTGCAAGCATCAGACTTCACTGGCAATATCCCAGTAATAGCAAAAGGTTATGGGGAAAGAGATAAAAAACCAGTTAGAAATACCATGCAAGAAAAGACAGTTTGGGAATACATAGCTTTGTACTACTGTAGTATTTCCTCTAAAAAAATATATTTTTTGGAATGACATTTATATAAAAAAAATTAATTAGAGAAACAGAAAACAAACTTGTCCAACAACTCCCAAACATTTGAGCTGTAATGTATGATATATAGAAGTCTCAGACCAAGCACTTGGGAGACTTCTTCCCCTGCCTGTTACAAGGAGCTTACCCACATACCACTTCCAAAAGCAGTAGAAACTATATATAGTGACAATTGTAGAGGAAATTGCCTCCCTTGAGGCAATTTCCTATACAATTGTCACTATGTATAGTTTATAGCAGCTGTATAGAACAGCTGCTAATGACTTTGGAACCTGACAAGGTCTTCCAAAGCCCACTGCTAGACTAATACCTTTATGGAGAAAATTGAACATCACTAAAAAGACATTTATGCATTCACCTTTAACTCATTCAGACTTTAACTAGGAAAAAAAAATCTTGAAACTGGAACAGAAAACGGAAAATAAGATGAATACTTATATATGTACACAATGAAGAATAGAACCAACCTTCCAGTATTGATAATATTCAGATCAGCTCCTGAGCAAATATCTTCTACAACATATGAATTTTCTGAGCAAGACACATTTAAGGATGTATAGTTAGGCTTGCAAACAGTCAGGAAATATGGTGCCTGGTATCCTGTTGATAGCTGTATAATATCAGTCACAAGAGCAGTTGCACAAAGACCAAACACATGAACACCTAGGAAAAAAATCAACAGTGCTTGTTAATTTAATTATATGCATTAATTAGCTTGATTAATTGTGCAAACTACATTCAACAGAGCTCTGATGGCTTTTTTATTGGACTTGAGAGAATTTAAATGCAGAACAAAAGCTTATTGCAAAATTGAATTCTTTAATATAAAAATTAGGATAGTTTATGCTTGTTTTCTTCCTGTTGATACTTAAAATTTTGTTTTAATGTCTTGATGTCCTTCAACATCTTTTCATAAAAGAGAGCTGCACTGGAGCTTCAGTTTGGAAAGAATTTTTCTGAATTGACTAAAGAGTAGCCAACTATTTGAGGAGAGCATATATGCTTATCCAGTCCTTGGAATTTCCCACTGAAAGACAGGCATTTAGTATATGGACAACTGCCCATTAGATCATTGCTCTGAAGACCTATTCTCTTTCTGCCACCACAGAATTGCCAGTTGGTGATAACTTTGGCTACCTTCACACCTCTGATGTTTCTTGAGTATTGTGTCCCTGTCACTAATCCAAATATTTAAGTCTATTTCATACGGGATCAATGCTTCAGACTGATTAATAATGCCAAATTCACAAAGCAATTGAAATAATGCAATTGCTTTACTGAACATTTTCAACTGCTCTTCTCTTAAAGATTTACCTATAATTCCCTACTTTTATTCTTAGAGATAAATTTATTTTTCATCCTAAAATTGAAAGAATGTTTGATCCATTAAAATATGAAAAACTTGGAATTCAGAATGGCAATGTGGGATGAAATTCATGTACCTTGTTTTCTTGGTGATACCAAACAGGAGAAGTGGACATGGGGTATGTTTACAGTCCTCACTCATGATGTAACTCACAAACCCTCTGCTTTCTTCTTCACTGCCACTCTTATGAAGCTTTACTGGTCACAGATTGCACAACCTCGCTTGTCACTACCTCCCTGTTTGCCAGACTACCAAAACAGGGAATAGTTGTCCTGCCAGGTTTTCTGTCTGTTATGCTGCTGATTGCCTTTGCCTAGGCTGCCTTCTGTGACAAAAGATTTCTGAATCAGACGAAACCTTCTCTTTAGCCACTTACTGGGAGAGGAAATTAACTGTAAGAAGAGGATCAAAGTCTGGTTGCCTTTTAAAGTAGAGCTTTTCATAAATGACAATTAAAACAAAGTAAAAGAATTCAACATGTTCCTCTACCAATTAAGTTGCCAGATTTTAGCCCTTTTTGAGAGGCAGATAAACACATTACAGAAAAAGAATGTCAAACCTACTGAGAGTTTCTGACAAGTTTTCACTGTCATGCTGAATACTGTGACAGGTGGGTTGAATCCTTATGATGCACTGAAGACAGGCAGGGGAAACTATACACTGAAATCATTAAAAAGCAGCCAGCTTGAGGTGGGCAGAGAAAGAAAAAAAATTACATTTTTAGTAATACTGACAATAGTACAGGAGAGGAATGGGAAAATGGAAGTATAGATGCTGCATTAGTGAGTATGGGGCTACTCTGTTGCAGTCTGAGTTTCTTCTCATGTTTTCTAGCAGAAGATCTATGCTAGTGACAGCTCTGCACTGTTCTGAAAGGCTGTTTCAGAAAAGCAAACCTGCATGGTGAAAACTGAATGTATATGGAAAGTTCTTTTATTGAATAACAACTGAAACCCACCAACAAATCTGACAGCTCTTCTAAGAAAAGAATTGAAGTTGCATCCTCCTGCATTAATATTGGCCTCTGTTCCAATCCCATTTCTTCTTTTGGACAGGCAACAGTAGAGAATTCCTTCTCCTATCATTATCTGCAATGACAAAGGAGCCATTAAATTGAATGTAGCACTTACTCAGAAGATCCCGATTGAATTTAAAGGGCTGTAATATAACTGTAACACAACCAATGTCATGCACTGACATGCACTCAACTTTAAAAGATTTATATCAATATGTAAACATAAAGTAATGCAACTTAGTCTGAATGAGGGCAGGCAAGAAGATGTCCCTGAAATTAAATGCAAATGGCATACAGTATGCAGTGCTCAGTGGTATCCAGGCTGTAATCTACAGCTGAAACTTGATGCTTCTACAATAAAAAAGCAGTAATTATAAAACATCACCTCTAAAATAATCCAGAGCCACTGCAATATCTTAGTGCTCCTGAAGTGATTTTAGCATTCAGTCTCGGCCACAAGCCTAGCAATCCCGAGAAGCTTCTAATTATGTGACAGCCTGTTCTTCTCTATTTGTTTAATTTGGCTTGGGTTTTAACCAGATCCACAGCAGCAGAAAAAGTTCTGTCCTTATAGTCCCTCGCAACACACCAAGCAAAACAGATTATGACCAAAATCGTAGACAAAAGTTTATAAAAGGAAGAATATAAATAAAAAATGGTGTCACTTGCTGAAAAATCCACATTTATACATTTGAAGTCTCAGATTTTATTGTTTTTCTTGTTCAGTAGTGCAGCTATTTTGAATTCTGTACAGAATTTGTACAGAGTTCAAAGTAAGGGCTGGATTGAAATATTGCAATTAATGAGGCAGTTCTCACCACCAAAAGAAGATTCACTTTGACTATCCACAGCCGCATTGAATACTAATCCATGCAATGCACAAAGCTTATAATGCAATGAGATGCCAAAGCATCTGAACTATGCTGAATCTGCTGTAATTACTGGTGGTATTTGTCTATACTAACACCTCCACCCTAGGAAAAGGCAGGTAAAGTGGAAAAGCTTAGTCTAACTCTTCATTAGCTAAAGTTTTAATAAATTGAAATTTCTTGACCAAGAAGATCGAAGTAGTGAAGGTTCTCTTTTGACATGGAAAAGCCAGTGGTAAGGGTTATTTAAGGAATTCTAATTATCTAAGAACTATGGCCACTATTATCTCTCTACACTTGATCAATTTATTGCTGAAGCTTCCCAGAGAAACCAGTAGTATTCCAAACTTAAAACTCAGAAAAACTCTAGTAGTTTTTAGCCATGTTCTAGGCAATATTTGGTACAGGGAAAACACCAGACAGATGGATTAGCTTGTGTGATAGAGCAAAAAACAACAAGGCCTAGGTCAAGGAAAATTCAGAGGCTGGCATTTCCACAGAAAAACTCCCAGAGTAGAGTGGGCAGTAGGAGTGAAACTGCCAGCAATGCGTTTCTCTCCTTGAGAATTGATTTCCCCAATCAACGTGATCTGATGTCCTAGTGATCTCTGTTGGAAAGGACATTGTTACCTCTAAGCAGGTTTTCGTCAGTGGCTGATAAGAGTTTGAACTTTCACTGATATGATTAAATAACTAGTGCTAACATTTCTGAATGAGTAACTAGAGAGAAAAATCTATCAGAGGATCAGATTCAGAGTTGAAAGTCTTTGAAGCAAACTGAAATCTTGCTGCAATTCGGGTGTATCTATGTTCCAGACATAAAATGTCTATCTTGAAAATTTCTTCAAGTCCAAGTATTCCACACTGAAGTCTCTTGCAGTTTTTGAATACGTACACAAAATTTCATCTATTTCACAAGCTGTAAGACGTATGTCAATAATACAGGTAGTTATTTTCTGTAACCCTTCAGGGCTACAGAACAGACTTGTTTAAATGCATTTGCTACTTACTAATAATGAGGAAAAAAACCCAAAGAGAAAAACCAAAACAGAAAGCCCCAAAGCCAAACAGATCCTTGTGTAATAATGGCTTGAGAAAATAAGTCATAAAATGTTAGATTTTTTTTTGTATAAAAAATTACTCTAAAGTGAATAGATTTATATATGTTCTCCAGTTTTGGGAAAAGTATTATATCAACAAAAATTACATAGAAAAAAATCCTATTCTAACATTTATATAAGGTTTTAAAGAGGGATTGACACTGGAATTTGCTTGTCTTCTTCCATATGCACACTTTTTCTTTTTTTTTTCTTTAATATACTCTTTGGTAATATTTAAAATGTGGTTTAATCACACCTGTATTTTATTGAGTCTTGATGACCTTCTGCCTCATACTGCAGTAAGTCCCTGAAGCGTGGACAGAGGCCAGGATATGCAACATTACTGGAGATCCTCAATTCCTCACACAGCTCATGCTTTCTTATCTGTCTTTTACAGGTTTTATAATGTGTGTAATCAATTGAAATGTTTATGAAAACTAACTTACAAAATGCAAAACTCTACAATATGACAATGGCACAATTGTTATCTTTTTACACTGAGCTTCACTCACCTTTTTTTTCCAAAGTAAAAGGGAAGGATTGGACAAAAATGTCCCCTAGTTCCTTATTTCCAAAGTGGTATGGAATAATAAGGAGTCAATGCCTTCGGTGCAATGGCAGGAGATTGTGTATTTTGCACTGTCACTGCCCAGCCTCTAACACAGGCATCACATTCATGCTCACATCAGTACAAATGAACGACACCTTCCTAAGGCTTGCAGCTTTTAGACAGTTTTATTTTGAAGCTTTGGGATTTACTTTCTTTATCAAACTTTCTTTTTTATAGGCATGCTCAAGTATGGATCTGAGTTCCTCACATGGCATGCTTCTGATTAATTTTCTGTACTGCTGGTAGAATAATTTTAGCAAGAATAACATTTTATATTGCAAAATTTCATGCAATGATGAAATAATTGAGTTATACTCAAAGCCCTTAACAAATACTATATAATGAAAGAGGCAACTTTTATCCTGATTTAAGGTGTTTGTTATTACCTAGGCTTAACAAAAACTCTCTCAAGTAAAAGCCAGGTTTTCCCACCTACTGTGGCCAGAGTAAGCCTAGATAGATTTCCTCTATAGCTGTTTCAGAAAACTCCAGTTTGTTGTCAGAGAAACACTTAAGAAACCCAGCCAAACCCCAATACTAATGTTTTGCTTTTATCACAGTATTTGGTGTTTGCAACAATCATTTACACCAGGAGTCTTAGCTCCCGGTTCCTAAATGTGTAATTTTTTGCCCGCTGGTTGTGCAAAATCCTTCAAAAATGGTTTCTAAAGCAACAAAAATTAAATGCAGTAAGAACTGTTCAGTTAAAAAAAAATAGACAAAGAAAAAACATTTTGGAAAGCAAAGAGAACGGCACTTGATAATTTTTATACAGGCATCACATTTTATAGATTTTGTAACTGTAAATTGGATAGTATTATAAAATGAATTAACTGATTGAAGTCAAGGAAGTTAAGAGAAGCTAGAAGCAGACTTAGACTTATATTTGCAGCTGGCCTTCGAGAAGTGTCTAACTGAGATGCGTAGTCATTCCTGTCAGGGGGGAGAAGAGATCCTTTCCAAAGGCTGATCATGTTTTTTAGTTGCATAGAATCACCCACTCAAGGTGAATTTTTCTCTCCATTTACCAGACAGGAGTGGTGTGAGAGTAAGGCTCCTATCTGAACTGCTAAAATCAGAGAAAATGAATTCTCTCATATATATAGATATAAAATTATATTAAAGGCAATTTCTACTTTTCTTTCCTGTAAAATACTGACCCAACTGCTCATTCTGACAGGTTATTTCTGTTCTGTTGAAATCATATCCTCCCTTCGGGTGAATGATTAAACCAGCCCACTTTTGCCTGCTCCTAATGACTAACTTATAATTTAGAGGTGTTTCAGTGCTATTTGGGAAAATGTAATTGAGTTCACTGACAAGATTGATACACCTTCTCTATGAATAAAGCTAGTTCTAACAAAAGTGGCAAGTTCAGGGCTGTGAAAGGCTTGCATTCAAAAAAAAAAAAAGAAATCTTGCATTTTTGATGTATCTGAGAGTATGGAGATGCCCTGTCTGTAAAAGTTCAAATATTTGTACAGCATAACAGAATGATTCAAGCTATTCTCATCCAACTGTAGATGCTGTTTCTTAACATTAAAGCCCACCATCAAGACAGTGAGAGTAGGTGAAGTGCTACAGGGAAAGTTCTAAGGAGCGTATCTCCTTTTGTTACAGAAGAATGAAACAAGAATTTAAAATCCTAAGGAAACTAACCTGCATAACACTCTACAGCCTAACTGAAACCAAAGGAGCTATTTTCTTTATGCCAACTGAAACTCTGTCCAAAATCTTTATTAAGTCATGTTAGCACTTCAAACTTACCGTAATTGATGGTCCAGCAAAAACCAGACTAAGCAACATCAAGAAGGGAACAGACTCTTGTGTAGGTTCAATGTATGGCATACTCAGACTCTTGTCATAGCAATTAAATCCAGAGTGAACTGGCTTGAAGACATCAGTAAGTTCAAGAAAATAGAGGCTAACAACAGAAGATGCCAATATGGGCAACTAGAAGAGAAGAAAGCAACAAATTATTGTTTGGAAATGGAATAGCAATGCTTTTGCAAAGATAACACAGTCTGTTAATAAATCTCTTTGATGTTTGTTTTTTATAGCTCACTGCTCCTTGTCATGCCTCTTTTACTATCTCTAAATAATTAATTCTCTGGAGATACGGTACTGTTCAGTTGATATCAATAACCCTGCTGTCTACCAAGCTAGTCAAAACACCCAGCCCAATCTTTAGCACATATAATTTAGCCTTTTCATCTATGAATCATTAATAGAAAAACTTTGATTTAATTTTTTTTTTAAGTAAAGCATCAGGACTGCAGTCTCCCATGTGGGGCCTCAGCACTCTGCTGTTCATCAATCACCCTTTTTGGTTCTTTAGCTCTCTGTCATGTATGACAATCTTTACAACATCAAAGCCATTTTGCATTAAGTTTCAAAGTAATAGTTAATGAAAACCAGTATCCAGTCCTTCCCTAGAATCTAAATATGTGATAATGCACATCCATTTCGCAATTCTACCAAAAAAGCAATTAACTTTGGCAAGACTCAATCTGTTTAGAACCTTGATGACTGTGGTTCACAATTCTTTTATCCTCTAGCTATTTAGTTATCTAACCCTTTGCAATTACTTCCACTAATTTATTAAGAGCAGAGTTGGCCCTTCTGGGAGCTCAAATTCACCTCTGCTCACCATGAGCTCCTTAAAGCACAGGATCAACAACTAAATCTCTGTGGAAGGAAGTAATTTAAGAGAAGATATTGCAAAAAGGCATTTTAAAGCTATTCGTTTATAACTGAACAAAGAGAGCAGCCCTGCTGTCCTAGGGCATTGGGGCATTCAGAGGTGACCTGCAGGATGTGATTATTCTCTTCATCCTCCTTAGTAAACACTCAGAAACACTTTTTATTTGTTGTTTTCCAGAGTCCTTCATGAACAAGGCAATATTAGAACAACTTCCTGCTCTGCCACTGAGATGTAAGGAGGCCTTCTGGTGTCTGTCCTGCAATGAAGGTACCTATGGTTAACAGCACCTGAGATTATGAGAAACAGCGATTGTCCTAAAAGATTTTGAGCATACTTAAATTGTATTATTTTTTGCAATGCTCAGTTCACATTTACAAAAACAACTGATTGTTTAAAATCATCGTCATTCATCCCATTCTACAATATAATATAAAAGCAGAGGTAAAATGAGATTCATATGCATTTGGGGGAAATGATGAATAAAATCTGCTCTACATGGCAAAGGGACAATGGTTTCTTGCATTAAAAGGCAATTTTACAATTTTTAAGCATTGAGCTTATAAAATTCAGGCTCTTTGTGCATCAAATGTAATTCTGGGTGATTAAACGAGGGTTCCAGCTAAATTTAATCAAAACATCTTTTAATATGAGTTTTTGTTTAAAAAGAACAGCTTATCTTTGATGTGCTGATTTGAAAAGGGTGAGTTTTGTCTTCAAAGTGTTCTAAGCAAAATCTGAAGAGGGTAGTGAATGGAAGAATGTTGCTTGTCTGGTTATATCTGTGTTCAAGTTGATTGCATTGTAATGTCACATAGTATAGAGGCTGTGATTGTGTACAAAGGGAGGAAATGTGGATTGGCATCCTTAAGTGCTGTGAGCATTAAAGAAATAAGACCAGGCACCTAGGAAGTTTGTTTCAGTAAATAGTGTATGTATATGTAGAAACCAAACACACCCATATTTGCACTCACATACTATACCATACATACATATTATGTACAGCATATAACATATACAATATGTAATACATATTATGTGAATACATAATATATAACTATTATATAATCTGACAGAAATATGTATGGAATAATTACACACAATATCACTAAATTAAATTCTGCTTCTTGCCCATCACAGGAAGAAGTCCAGTTCTTTAGCAGGATGCATTATATAATATATATATACATATATCTAAAATATAATATATATAATCCTCCCTTCGTGCTGAATGCAGCCTGATTGACCATAATGCAAAAATGCAGGATTTGTCAGCACGGGCCAGACTGCTTCCAGTCATTA
The DNA here is from genome assembly GCA_013397155.1 of Irena cyanogastra. Taxonomy (NCBI): domain Eukaryota; kingdom Metazoa; phylum Chordata; class Aves; order Passeriformes; family Irenidae; genus Irena; species Irena cyanogastra. The sequence goes on along the minus strand of VWZV01007560.1, from coordinate 1,129,528 downwards.
CATAGATGTGAAGGGTGATAAGAGGACTTCCCTGAACTCTTCATATTCTGGGAATAATCTGGATTGTTGTGGAACTGGGTGCCCTTCTCTCAACACCTGCCTGCACAGAGACCCTGCTGATTGGGATAAGGGGCCTCTGGACCCAAAGGCTGCCACACTGTACCCTGTCCTGGTGTGCAGGGAGCTTGCACTGACTCTGTGCTGCTCTTGCTAGGACATTGAAATTCTGCACAGCATTTGAGCTCTCAACTTCCCTTCTGCACTACATTTAACTCTTGAAACAGTTGCAACATCATTTATTATTAACTATTTGAAAGTCACACTTAATGACTTAGTCAGGGTCCATGTCCCATTGAGCAAAGCACCTTACAACAGGACACAAACTTATTCCAGTGGGCTAAATGGCCAAAACAAGCGGATACCTATTGTCTCTTCTTTTGAGAAATTATGCCTTTTTATCAAGAGGTCCCCAAAGGTTAATTTCCCAGAACAGAAACACAGAGCAGGCCCACTCATGGAACACCTTGCATTCAGAGTTTCATCTTTCTGTTTCTCCAATATGAGGAAGGGAAAGTCTCTCCTTGAACAATAGCTTATGAATTAACCATAAGGCAAACTTTACTTGGATCACAGTGTTTTTAGGCAGGCAACTGTTTTAAATGGCAGTATTCAACTATCAAAAATAAGCAATATTTGAAGTGGTATTTTATTGCAGAACACTAAAATAAAAGGTAGTGAATAAGTTTTTCTTTAACCTACTGTATGTAAGCTGTGACTCAATTATTAATTAAAAAATCAAGTAATTTAAGGAATTGCATTTTACTGTCTTATGACTTTAGTACAGGACTCCCATGTTATTTCTGACTGTAATTATCTGTTCTGCTAAAGAAAAGATATAATTCTAAAGGATTATGAATCTCTGACATAACCGCTTACAATACTAATGAACAGGTCTGTAGTCAATTTGCCATATACAGTATGTCAGATCCCAAAGGACATTTTTCTTCACATATTTTTAAAAATACAAATACAAAATGTGTCTTCTAAAAGTCTAACATTTATAAAAAGGAAAAGGCAAATGTTTCTAAAGTCTTCTAAATAGTATAACTGAGTATTTAATATATGAATATTTATGGAGTGTTCTGCTTAAGGCAGCAGCCTTTCTGTAATTATAGACTTCGGCACCCAACACCTTGAAAATGTCAAATATAATTAGGTGGTAGAATGTGTATTGTTTTAATTACAAAATGGAACAGGAATTTTCCTGTGCCTAATTAGAATAATAAAACTCCCAACGTCAATTCTTGACTAATCCTGACTAATAAGTCTTTATACTCTTACTTCCTTGGATGGATAATGGAGAAATATCCCTGTTTAGCTTTTAACTTAGACCTGTAAATTTAAAGTTTGACCCAAATGGTCAAACCCTGTTCAACTTAGAGTCTTAAAGTTAGAAGGATAATTAGCATAGCTACTGAAAAATTTGATTTGTGATCTATTTATTTTTTAAAAAGAGATTTTTTGTCTTCTCACTCCTTGCTATTTTCTTAAACTGTAAGTTAAAAAGCCTTCATTAAACCACAGAACTTTGCTGTTAATAATAATTAACGTTATTAATATTTTAAAAGCGTTTACTGTATTGAGTGAGGAATAGTCCAAGCACCAGAAAAGATGTTCCCTGTTCCCAAGAGTTCAACAAGGATGCAAATACCCAGAGATATTGTAAGGAGAAAACTTCCTGTGTTACGTAGCGCAGGACAAACCAAAGTAGCATTTAGCAACACAACAACTTCTCTGAACTGATGGGGCATGTAACAAATCGTTTCTCTGGCCAAGAGCCCCAGGACAACTATCACAATGATAGATCACAGAGGACTGAACGAAGAGATGGCTGGGAGAGGAGTTCAGAGCTGGGGGATGAGTTCTCCAGGTTGTTCATCTCTCTTCTGTGGGACATGCTGTGATTGCTCTGGGGGTCATTTTGGGGTGCTTCTGATTTACTTGTGAGGATTAAGATTGTCCAGATGCACAGTGCAAACACAATTTGCTACAGGTCATACGATACCGCCTATGCACGGAAGCCATGCTGGTCCTGGCCAAAACTCAGAAGTTGGTATTGCTTAACCTCTGGGCTCAAAATTGCTGGGGCACCCCCAGGTACATGGAAATGCTTCTGTTAAAACTAGCCTAAAATTAGTTTTCCATGACTTTGAATGTATGAAACAAGGAACCTGTAGAGCTGCAGCCCACTATATACAGTATCATCATTCCTACTAACAAGCTACAGGTTTCGTACTGGGTTTGCAAGGACTCAAGACTGACTCTCATCAAACACATTTCATCCTTAAACCCTAAAAATCAGGCTATGGCTAATTTGTTTTATTTTCTTCTCTTTCTATGGTACAACTCTGCATGATTTTTGTATTTATATCTAGGAGTAACAAGTAGTTATTTAGTATAAATATGAGCTGTAGTGTAGCACATCTCAAATCCTTTCTCATGAGCAGTATAATGTTGATGGGGATTCTTCCTCACTTTAGGAACTACTTTGGTTCATTTTTATGTTTGCTAATGCACTTTTACACCTTCCTCTCTCTTGGCCTGCCTTTTCACATTACATCCCAATTATAGTAATATATGTATTGTATATAGTATGTAGTATATAATATAGCATATAGTATAGTAAATATAGTATATATAGTAATATATGGCATGATTCACATATGTTGAATTCTTGTCTTTGATCTCTCTGTTACCCTTCAGGTTTGCCAGGTGCAGTTCTGCATTTCTTTATCTGACCATTGGGTCAGTTGGTCATAACCTTGAGCTCTTCAGTACCAGTACATGCCCCATCTCCTATCCTACGCCTACAGCTCCACCACATTGCACTCTCTGTAATGCAGGAATTTAGGTCTGGTGTGACAGCAGCTGTCTTGCAAATGGGTCAGTAGGGAAGTCTTATCAGAGTGGATAGAGCCTGGGAATCCCTGGCTTCTATAAATTCTCTAAAATTGTGCACTCCTAGTTTCATATTTTGCTCTCATATTCATCAGCACTTAACTAAGCAAAAAGTCCCTATTTATCTTCAGGAAAATAACATCTTAAATTTCATGGGCTTCGTGAGAATTCAGCTATGGAATGTCATGTACTCAGATGTCTGAACCTGTTTCGTAGGTTGCAGTTATGTGACTTTTGCTTTGCTAAATTGCACTGTCTGGGTGTTCCCTCTTACCATGAACTCATACCCAGATCCTGTGGTGATGTTGCCTGTATAAAAGGTAAGCAGAAAAGAGAGAAGCAGCATGGATGTAGCTTTCAGAGAAAGTCAAGACATGACTTGCCAGATGCAGATTAAAGATGGCATGACAAGCCCAACTGTCAAAAGAAAGGGTTATGGCATGCCTGAGACACTGTTTGGATATTTTGTAAATAATTTTTAGACTTGGATGGCCAGGAACTTCTCAGATTCTTAGGTTGTTCTGCAACCCTTCCACAGCAAGCAAGGCGTTCCTGAGTATGGGAGCTGCCTTCTGATGTTTCTCATGTTTTCTGGGAATTGGAAACCTTTGTAAGCAATCAAGCAAATAAACAGGATTGCCTCAAAGAGATAGCAAATGAATGCCATTGGTTTCCCAGCATGAAAAAAAAATCAGCCAAGTCTTAGAGAGAAGGATGGTCTAATTAATAACTATTTTTAGTTCCCGTGACAAGGCTGTGGCATTGTGGAAGATTCTGTTAAATTTATCATAAATGTCAATCCTTGTGCCAAGGAATTCATGGTCTAAATGACAAGGCACAACAGATGGATGAGACAAGAAAGAGGGCTGTAGTGGGCTGGAGGAGACAAGGTGTTCCTTAGCCAACTACTAACAGCAACTACAGCTTTCAACAGCCCTGGCTGCTGTCCTGTTGTACTTTACTGTGAGATTCACAGTGGACAGGAGCAGTGAATGGAAAGGATTCTCTTATCCTGACAGGGGTGAATACTGAGGTCATTACTGTGATTGAACACCTTCCAGAATAGGTCAATATTAAGAAATGGCATCAGCCAAATACTGCCATTTTCTCATTTTTGAGAACCCATGACTCTCTCAAGAGAGAGTACTAGGCATGGGATGCCTATAGAGCAGGGGACTGGGTTGATAGAAAAGTGAGATTTTTCAATTTATTTTTATGTTCTAAACTTAATTCTTAAATATCTCAGTCTTATAAAAGAAGGCATTCAGTCTTTTCAGAAATTTAAGGCTTCCATCTGTATAAAGGCTTTTTGCATTTCTGCCTGAACTTGAGTTTCTGCTGCTCCTTGTCCCTTTTCTGGATGCAGGTTTCATCTGGCCTGAAGCTAGAAGGAATCAGTCTTTTCTCTAAACTTCTTGTGCCTCACCATTGTCTAACTTTTGTGGAAACTGTGTACAGATACACGATATAACAGTCTTTCTTCTCCTAGAGTTAATGCTATTTTATTTAATTTCAACTAAAAGTTGCATTTCAAATCCCAGATGTCTTTGAAATCTATTATAATTGCCATTTTGGAAAATTAAATAATCTGTATTTCCAGCACTGGTTTTAGAATTTAACTTAATTGTTTTGTGATTGCCAATTACAGTCTAGCTTTGGAAATACAACAGCTATCTTCATGCAAGTCTTCAAATTATCCTTATCTTTTACCATATCTTAATAGAAAGCTCTCAGTATGTGTAAGATCCAAACCAGAGCTGATATATCAGTGATACAATTGCTATTTATTTCAGAAATCTCAATCACGCTGAATGCACAGTAACCCTAAAAGTGCTTTTTTCTTTTTCTTTTTTTAGAAATGTATGTGAAGCAGCAATTACACAGGGAGAAACCAACAAAATAAGAATTGTTTAACAAAAATATTTTTGGGGAGGAGTAATCTCTAAATACAAATTTACTATATTATATAGAAAATTATAGAATATATAGAAAATTTCTATTATATATAATATTAAATATATGTGTTTAAAGTAAATTCTCAGGTAGAAATTTAAAACACAAACCCACCAGTAATGCATTTCTTTTCATTGTGACTTCAAACATAATTGATGACTCCTTATCTTATTTATTATTGTTTGGTTACATCAATTATAATTACAATCAATTAATAATTGATTGTTATAATCAATTAATAACTACATACAATGAGATTTAGTGCATTACATTCACTATTGATTACAACATTTATTTTATGCATCTGCTGAAATGTTATGGTAAATCAAGAACAGCAGTACTTCAACAAAAGGTGATTGTTTTCAGGTCAGTGTCACCAAATTTCAGCTAGAAGTTTCTTCCAAAACCCCATGTCTAAGGGACAAAGTTGCTAGTCCCTACACAATGCTACTTATTGTACTCTCTAAAGCATGCTGATTTCCATACATACAAAAAAAAATTTAATCCTGTAGGTGCCAGCCCTTCTCCAGTGGCTTCCTCCCATGTTGTTTAGCCACTTCTGAACTTCCTACAAACTGAACTTTTAAGTGACAGGATCATCAGACAAGATACCATGTTTGTAATAGCTCAGCTCCTGTGCATGTTAAGGTTCCACAATATGCTGGTTTTTATTAACTTTGGCTCCAAAGTAAAAGATTTTTAACAACTGTAAAAGAAGATCACAGACAGTAGTATTATAAATTTTTGGAAGAGGTAGTAATCTGGAAAAATGTATCTCCATTAATTTCTAATATATTCAGGCCTTCTTTTACTACTGGAAGTATTAGGTCAAGAGGAGGTTGCTGGACTGAAAAGGAAGCAGGGCCTTCTTTCACTGAGAACTATTCAAACTCTACACTTGCCAAGCACATAGCCAAAACCAGAAGGAACATCTAACTTGTGTCATTTGCATTTGTTTTCCAAAGACAGCCTCAAACAGGTGAGACAGCTCCCTTTTCATTCTCCTTTTATGGTCATCTCCTGCTAAAAGCTGGTATTGTTTAGGCTGTAGGCTCTTCCATAAGCACAGAAGTGACAGGGAGGATGAAACATTGATGAGTTGGCCAATGAATTATACAGCTACTCTGAATGCATGGCAGCCTCCTCAGATCTCAGATAGTCCCCTAATATTTTGGGGATATTGGTCTGTAATGCAGCTTTATAAACACAACAGACATCTATCTTCTGAGAGTCAGCCACATGACTAGGTAAGCTCAATGAGCAGAGAACTAAGTGTATTTCTCCTTCTCCTCCTCCTCTCACAAATGGCTGACTCTTTTGAGGGAAAAAGACGTATTTGGAAAATGTTATGCTTCTTTGACAGTAGCAAAGGGATATTTTCATCTTCTGCCATTGGAGATCTTTGTTGGGTGCAGCCCCTAGGTAATTTAAGTATAAGAGAAAACTAGTCTAGAGAGGAATATGACTACTGTGCCTCCAAGGCACAGCATTACAGTTTAATGCTTAGATCTTAATTAGATCCAAACACCCTGTTCTTAGGAAGAAAGATTTATTCCTACAGTCTGTTCTCTCTCTTATTCTAATCACTGCACCTCCTTTTTGTTTTTTTGTCTTTTGCAGTCACACCTGTACATGACTTGCAGGTCACTGTAATTTAAATATTGTGGATCATGCATGGTTGAACAGCTGAAAAGCATTCCAGATGTGACTAAGAAGTGCTCCTGAGTTTCAAATGATGCTTCAAGCCCAGCTCACTCCGCATATGTTAGAAACAAAAGGAAGTAAAGCATCTGTTACTGAGACACAGTGGCCATTCTCTACATGCACTTATTTCAGTGTGGTCTCATGACCTCCTGAGTTCTGCAGCCTGGAGTTCTACAATGATAACAGATCTTTGTGCTTTCTGCTGGTGAGAATTCCAACTCCTTTGGGGAACAAGGAAAATAAGTGGTCTTCTACAACTAGAAGAAGTGTTTCCAAACTGATTAAGGCCTGGCTGAGCTCTGGAAAATGTAGGAAAATAAGCTCTATCCATATGCATTCATAACACAGTGTCTAGAAGACAACATAAGAAGAAAATTTAACTTCACAAGGGACAGTGTCTAAAATAGCTCAAATTTTAGTCATTCGAAGTTACACAACCAGCAGATGAAGGCTGTGCTAGAGCAACACAATTTAGCTGGAGAATAAATGCATTGAGTTATGCAGATTGACAACACCTCGACCTTTTTAATTCCTACATATTGGGCACTGGATGAAGCAGTAATGCCACTGAACTCAAAGGCAAAATTTATGCAACTTCCATGAGAACAGGATTTAAACCAGGAGTTTTCAAAATGGGAGAGCATGAGTAAAGATAGTCTATTTCCTCCGAGAGAAATCTGTCTGTCCTGACTCCAAAGTGTGACCACTCTGCCAGGAATGGAAACTACGCAACTCTGGAAGTTTTTCAGAATTATATTAAAATTCAATACATCAATATTTCTTCTCTGAGTGAATACAATAATGATATACTCCGAATATGCTGAAAACAAAGTCAGTTAACAAAACCCAAAACTTATTCCAGGAATACTCATTTTCCAGATCTCCCAGAGGTGCACAGACTTTTTACCATGAAAAATAATTCCTACTATGCCAGAGGGACTGTAAATTTTCATGGAAAGCTTTGTCTTTCTCAGCTATGCAAATGAAATTCAGATAACCCATAGAATCAGTCTACAGAACCCTAAAATGCCGTAAGTATAATGAGGAATAAAAGAGGTCTAACTGCCTGACAGTGATGATTACCATGTCCTTCAGGTAAGTGTGCACAAGGCAATCTAAAATTATTCCGCTCTTGGGAGTGCGTGCTAATCAGAGGTTCTGCTAAGCAGAACCACTACCAGTCCTTAAAAAAAAAACTCTAAAACATTCTTACGAGACATAGCATAAGTCATCAAGTTACTTTATTTTATGAATCATGAAACTTGAAAACATGTAATTGAAAATGATAATGTTTATTTGCCTCTAATGCTTTTAGAGAATGACCTATCCACATTTTTCAGAAGCTGTCTTTTCATTTTCATTCCATTTCCCTCTCTCTCAAAGCTCTAGCCTGATTGTCCTTTTGCTTTTCCCGTGTAAATGAAGAATAGCTCTAATGATCTTAAGACAAGCATGTTAGTTTTATATTTTAACTCTTTCGTTGGAAACACCTGCCAGTTTGAGTTATCCATTGTAGGTACCCAGTTTGTGGTAACTGGGAGTGGAGCTGTGGCCGAGCCTCATCCCCAATGGGCTACAGCTGGGACAAGCAGGTGAGCAGCACTGAAAGCAATGACCTGGAGTGCCGAGGTGTGCTGAGCACCACAAAAGGGAACAGAGGGCACACAGGTGCAATGTATGAACTATGAGAGGGGGTATAAAAGGTTGGGCTGAAGAGCATGTACCTGCAGCCTTCTGAAGTGGAATGATGTTACTCTGTATAGGCAGGCTCCTGAGGCCTTCTGATGGGGTAAGGTATTACTCTGTTTGTGTGAATGCTTAAAACTTTCTGAAATTGTATTATATTCTGTGGCATATGCTGCAACAATCCATCAGCTCATAGACTATGTCCTGAGTTGGAAGGGACCCACAAGGACCACTGAAGTCCAGCTCCTGGCCCTGCATAGGACCATCCTCAGCACCGTGTGCTTGACGCTGCTGTCCAAGCACTTCTGGAACTCTGTCAGGCTTGCTGCTGTGACCACTTCCCTGGGCAGCCTGTTTTAGTACTCAGCCACTCTCTGGGTGAAGAATCTTTGTGTAAAATCCAACCTAAACCTCCCTTGACAAAATTTCCTGCCGTTCCCTTGGATCCTGTTGCTTGTCACCAGAGAGGAGAGATTGGTACCTGCCCCTCATCTTTTCCCTTGTGAGGAAGCTGTAGACAGCTATAAGGTCTCATCTCAGTCTCCTTTTCTCCAGGGCAGCTGGCCTGCCTACATTCTAGGTAATCATATTTTTATCTAAGCCTGATAGTTGCTGCCACTGAACACACTTGTTTACTGGAGTTAATCCCATTCATAACACATTCTTAAGGATCTTAACAGTTGAAACCCCTTTGTGTCAGAACTATATTTGTGTGTTGCTGTTTCTGAGGTTCTGCATGCCTGCATTATATTGGTTGTTACAGGTATTATTTTACTCATTTCACTCTTTAAAATATATTTCATTTGTATAACATTAATATATCCCTTTCCTAACATGCTGAAAAAAATTAACTTTCAACTCAACATCTTTTTTCTCAAGTCTATGCTTTTGTCTAAAACAAACACATTTTTAGAAATGTATTTTCTAAACAATGTGGTTTTCTTTGGGCCTAGACCTTCTAAATAGGTCTTGCTTGAAAGTGGATGTCAGCAAGCCCTACTTTTCTTGTTTGAAGGTGGTAACTTAACAGGCTATGGGGTTTTTTGGTTGCAATTCAGAGTGGGAAGGCACTGTCCTCTATGAACAGGAGAGGGAAATAGAAGTGGATGAGTGCCAAAAGGAGGAAAAAAAACTAAAAGAATTGACAGCATTCAAAGGCAAGAGGTTGAAAGCCTGCTTGTTACTATCCATTTATTAAAGTAATAAATAGCTTAAAATTCTGAAAGCCTTATTTAAAGTTGGTAAGCTTTGGGTTTAAGTAGTTGGCTGTTGTAGGCTTGCATTAGGACCTTACCTCCTGCTTACAAAGGAAATCCTTATTACATAGTAATACCTGTCAACCACACTGGGTGATTCCTCTATCCCTTACACTTGCAAAATTCACATTGTAATTAATTGATCTCTGAATAAATCCCTCTTGATGGAGTACAACTTAATCTGGTTCTGTTTGAGCCAATCACAACAGTAGATTGTAAGTCATGTCCTTTCCCTGATGCTGCTGAAGTGCTGGCATTTGCTATGCTCCAAAGCTTTAGAAAGGCATTCTTGTTAGTCTGATTAGAATTAGTGCGCATGTGTGCAGACGCAGAGTGGGCGTTCACAGGGAACACAAGCTACATGCTCCTTTCAAGTATCACATGAATTGTTGCTACCTTTACACCCAAGTGATTTGAGTCCTCAACTAAAAAGTGGGAAATGGTTTCAAATCCTCATGGTATGTAATGAGACAGGGCTGATAACTCACCAAAAAGTTTCCTAATCAATGTCTAGGCTTGAGTGTATTGCAGTCAGTTTTTTCTCTTGATGTTGCTTTTACTTGTCAGTTCAAGAAGGGCTGTACATCTGCAGTTCAGTAATTAGAAATTACTCCTGGTGGGAAAGGGCTCACACAGGCTCTTGGCTGCTTCTGTGACTGAATAACATAGAAGTCTTAAAAGTTCATTAGGAGATCTTTCTGTTAATTGAGGAATTTGACTTCCTCAGATCAACTGGGTGTTGGAAAGATCTCTACCTGTTTTTAAAAGAAGCTTGAAATGGCTTGCTGAGAGACCTAACAGTCTAGATCTGAGGGGAGGATTCACCTGCTCCATGTGGGAACTGTAAGCAGAGCTCAGGGTAGGTTCTCTGCTGCTCAGAGAATCCTTTACCTTATTCCTTGTAACAGCTGCAGGAAGCTTCTAGGGAAAGTATATGTATGCAATCGGTATTATATAAGGCAACTCTTTAGAGCAGCAGGCACACAATTTGTGCTCTTGCTCTGCATTTCATCCCATCTTGCTGCAGGCCAAAGCACAGCACAAGTTCTGTTGTGTCTTGCAGGACTTCTACATCATTTCCAGCATTAGAGTCCTGCTCAGGCTGAGGTACAGTAACCTCCCTTCCTGTCTGAATTCCTAAAGCAGCAAATAGAGCACAGAGAGTGAAGAAGCCCCTTACCTTTTCTTAGGGGCTTCTCCAACCTTGACCTCTGCATCCTGTGAAAAGCTCATATAAGATGCACAGCAAGTGCTTTCCATCAAAGGGCCTTTCTTGAGCAGGCCTAATCACACTGATAGGATGATCTTGATGCTTCCATATAACCAGTCTCTGTTAAGTTTTCCAGTTGGTAAAGCTTAGTGTTAGCTGCTGACCATATCCAGGTGCTTACAGGACAGAAACACCCCACTGTTACCTAAAATTCCTTCTAAACCCACCCCCCTTCTACCTTCTAGAGAACCTCTAAATACCTTCAAGTGCATCTGAGAGAAAATGTATTTTTTAATGTTTCACCCTATGTTTATATTTTTATATATTAAGTTTTATTTATATATATATTATACTTTTGAGTGCCAGCTATGGTTAACTTACACCGTATTTTACCATTAAGTTCTTCACATTATTTTCACAATCTGTTTACTACCTAAGTTAGGTTCCTCAAAGTGCCTCAGGCTCTCTTCCATGTGAATAGGGCCACAGGAAACACTTCACTCAACCCATAAAACATTTTGACCTCCTTCTTTCTGCTGTGCCATTAAACAAATCCACATCACAACGGTTCCTTTAAGCTTAAACTGGGTATACTCATGATCTTCCAGAAGTACCTAAGTGACTGTACTTTCCAGGGAGGCTAAGTGCCTCCAAGTGACACACCAAGCAGCCAGTGCCTCTGCAACTCCACCTGCTACCAGCTGAGCAGCCATAGCAGGTTTTGCCCTAGAAGATGTGCCGAGAACCTCATTCTGTTTTCCAAACAGACATTTTTGGCTCCGATAGAGGAAATGCATACTTCAGGGGTCAGCAAAAATATATCAGTGATTACCTATTTGAGAACATTTCTGTTTTTCTAAGTATTCCCATATGAACGTGATTTTTATTCTATCAAAGCAATGCGAGCGGCGTTTGCCTGGAAGCCAGCCCTTCTTGAAACATGTCTTCCTCCCGAGAGGTTCCTGTGCACATAATCCGATTTATTTGAGCAACCCTTTCATGTTCTCAGTAATTCTTAGAAATAATTCCCGCTTTAAAAGGCTTGAAAGATGAGATTAATTTATGCCTGCTCCTTATAGGGAGCTTCGATGCTGATTTCGGCGAGACAAAGCATCACGTAAGAGCTTTGCATCAGATGCTGCGGAAAGAGCACCGAGGCGAGCTCGCTCCCCGCGGATCGGCTCCGCGCTGCTCCCCGCGCCCACAGCTAGCCCTCGGCCAGCCCGCTCGGCGTGGCGGCCACTCACCTCCACGAAGTAGAAGCATGGCAGGAGGGTGACGCTGTCCTTGGTCACTTTGCCCTTTTGCCGCTCCTTCGCGGACATGCTGGCGGGGCTGCGGGNCTCCGCCCGCCGCCGCGCCGAGCGCTGCGCCGTGCGCGGGGCTGACGTCAGGAGCCTGCTCGGCGGCGGGCGGGGGTCCCGGCCAGCTTAACTCCTTCGCGCCGGGCCGGGCGGGGACCGGGGGGCAGGGGAGCCCCGGGCGGTGCGCCCGCACGCGGGGATGCTTTGGCTGCGGCAGGAGATTTGTGCGCGCACGTACGGGTTTGAGAGACTTAAACAGGATCATTGAGGGCATCAGGGTGTTCGAGATGCTCCTTGAGGAGTCTGCTGCGTTTATCTTGTTTCTGGGAAATATTTTTTTCTGAAACAAGGAATATCATTTCTATACAACCAATGTTCTTTTCTTGCAGGTGTACTCTTTTTGAAATCAAGATGCTAATGACAGCTCACCTCAGTCTTAGTGCCAGTCAGGGGGAGTGGTGTGACTGGGACTGAGCCAAACTGAGCTCTTCAACCCCATATGCAATACTGAGGCACAATGTGATTTCTCTGATCTGTCAAGTATCTGGTGCAGTTCCTGCTACAGTCTTGAAGAGAACAGAATTAACCTGAGCAATTGTTTCCATGGTGAAATGCGCTAAGATCCTATTTATGGATCAAAGTTTGCAGCCTTTTCTCAGGCAAGCTCCTGTTGATGTCAATGAGAGGTACCCTGGATAAGGCCTGCAGGACTTCTCTATGAAATATAGCATTTTCATTCTTTGTAGCACATTAATAAGGTCTGCAAAAGTTGTCTTGTGCCTATAAGCTTATTCTTGCATTGTGATGTTCAGCTTTAATGTACAAGGAGAGAAGTGTGACTCAAGCAGTCACTGTTTATTTCCTGTCTTTCTCCTTTTATGGGAAAATGGGAAATTACCTGCTGGTTTTGTTCAGATGGTTGCTCATATTTTGGCTGGTATGGCAATGGAGGCAAAGATTCTCATCAGCCCCTTTTGTTTTCTTTTCTTGCTGTTCTCTTTTCATTTATCCAGAGCGGATATGCCAATCCGTGCTCTGCACTGAGTAGACAAGCTTCATGAGAGGGTAAAATCAAAAATGTACTTCGTGCCTGCAGGCAGGTGTGGAAGCCAAATCTGCAGTCTGATTCCAAATCATTGAAAAAGACTTTTCAGAGCTGCAACACACGTTGCCATACCAACACATATTCTTGTCTTAACCCTGTCAGGAGAGATTTACAGGGTTTGTGCTGGCTCAGGAGTCAGGGCAATTGTTGGTAGCTTTGTAAAAGGCAGGTCAGGGGCCTCCAGGTAGTGGAGGTAGCCAGGGGGATTACTGGGAACAGAGGAGCTGTGAGCAGAGGAGGTTTGTGCCTGTCTATCAGCACTAAATTCCAGGAAATTAATCAGAGTGCTGTGGAGATGTCCAGCAGTGGTTTATACCCACCAGTACAAGTCTAGCCTTTAAATAAAATAAGTCTCTTTTTGTTAACTTTGCTGGCGGGTCAGCCCAAGTAAAACAGCAAGAGCTGAGGAGCTGTTGTAAGATTTTGTTCTTGCCAAATATGTAACTATTATTGGGGAGAGTGGGTAATGAGTGACACCACTTAATTGCATTTACTATATCACCCTTTGTTGTGAAATCATTAATCTGGCTTGCAAATAATCAGCACGCTCCGATAAAAATTATTCAAGAGTACTTTTTCTGCCTGTTTCACACAAAATTGCTTCGTTCTGGGAGAATCAGGGGGATCAGGTGCTTCTCTGGTAAAATGAACCAACAAGTTCACATTATGATGTAACTTTAGAAACTGGAAAAATTCCTCCTATAAATTATAGTTTATCATTGGACTGCCTAAAGGCCCGTTAAGAGTGCATTTATGACAGGTACAGTGAAACAAAAGGTAGTAGCCAGCCTCTATTCTAGAAACTCACTAAATATATGTGTCTGATGAGAAGGATACCATGCAAGCTGTGTGATTGCTGTAAGGGCAGGAAGAGTTGTGCTAATTCTCTGTGTTTGTTTCTGATAGAGGGGTTATGTATGAGTTAGCTGAAGTGGTTACTTTTTGTCAATGACAGACCTTGCCACAGAATCACAGAACATGTCAAGTTGGAAGGGACCCACAAGTATCATCAAGACTAACTCTTGGCCCTGCAAAGGACCACCTCCAAGAGTCACACCATGTGCCCAAAAGTATTGTCCAAATGCTTATTGAACTCTGTCAGGCTTGGTGCTGTGAGCACTTCCCTGGATCAGTCAAATGCTGAGAAGGAAGATGAGCCTTCGTCCTGATATGCACAGTCACCCAGTTCCAGCCTTCATCTTTAACAGACCCTTGACTAACAGTCCTTTGACTACTTACCCTGTAGGGTTCTGAGTCCACCTGCTTCTCCACTACACTGGAGGTTCAAGACTCCTAAAAGTCTTGACTGTAGTGTCTCTGAAAATAATCAGCCTATCTCTTGCTCATTCACTCAAATACTGAGTAGCCTGTCCACTTTTTCCTATAGCTCTTTCACCTGGTGACACAGCTCTTCACCTACAGCACACCTTCTGCAAAAGAATGGTTTGTCATCCCCAGCCTCACAAAGAAACACCAGGCACTCCTGTGACCTGGACAGCTACACCTGCTGTCAGCATGCTCTGGCATAGCTGCCTCAGTGACTCTGGCAGTTATGTGGGATTCTAATCAAACAGAGGAGGAGAAGGCTCATCAGTGCCTGCATCCCAGCATGGGGCAGGTCTGCCTTGCACTAGTCTAAAGGTGACATTGATAGGCAAACATGGACATGTCTAGGATGCATTTCCCACCCTTCTCTCTGGGCTTTCACTTAGGTCCTCACTTGAGACTCAGCTAGAACAACCAGTTTCTCAGGAATAAGTAACCAAAGTACAGCTAAGGTGCCACTTCACCGTTTCAGCCTTGGTGTGCTGCCAGCAATGGATTCCTAGCTGCCAATGGGGTTGGCAATAAATTTACTAATAAATTGATACTAAATTAAACTAATTTCCCCAAGTCTAGTCAGTTTTGCCCAAGACAGTAACTAGTGAGTGATCTCTCCCTGTTCTTGTCTTGACCCATGAGCCTTTTGTTATAGTTTCTGTCCCCTCTCAGACTGAGGGAGTGATAGAGAGGCTTTGGTAGACACCTGGTGTTTGTCCGAGGGCAGTCCACCACAACAAATGTCTCATCCATACAATCTCCTAAAGGAAAATGTGTTGGTGGCAACTAATTTAGAAACACCTCCTGTCCATTTCAATCATGATAGTCTTACAAGAAAGTGTGACTTACTAATGCATCTATGTGCTGGATAGTCATATTTACAGAATCTGCACTATTCCTGACAGCTTTTCTACCCACCTTCAAGCAAACTCAGAGAAGTGTCATGGAACATTTAGCATGAAATTGTTTATGCTTTGCTTCAGTAAAACCAATCAAGTTCATAAAAACATTTAAAGGTGTTGGGGAACTAAAAGATGATGAAATTCATAGATGTGGACTATAGGCCATTCTGACTCATCTAGAATGAGTTTTTAGGAGTGATTTATTTTTCTGTCAACAAAAAGAAAACTTGGCAATCAGTGGGTGACCTTGGTGACTGCAAGGTGATTTTTTAGAGCTCAGTTTGACCCCCTAAAGAAGCATTGTTCGTGAAACTTCTTTAGGTGAAGAAAGCCCTTTTCTTTGTGCTTCTCAGGCAGACAGTAGCTGCCACAGTTATTAGACGCCTCATATTAAATTCTTTTCCATTATGATCTAGTGTGTTGGCAAAGTTGCACTGCATTAAATGTGGCTGCAGGTCATTGTCTTTTTGTCCAGGTGCTCTCTTCCCTCTGCAGGAAAGTCTGCCTTTGCTCTCAGGCTTTGGTAAGTGCTGGACACAGGCAATGGCTGTGGTTTCACTGCTTCCATGGCAACAGAAAGCATACTGCAGAAGCAGGGACCAGTGTTATATCACTGAATAAACCCACTTACAAAAGCAGTATGAAATAATATGCCAAAAATTTAGAGGAGCTGGTGAGTCTATGGCTGTGCAGATTAGCTGGTCAGAATCTGGCTCTGGGGGTTTGTAACAAGCAGAAGCTTGGCCAGAGGCTGCTGCAGCAGCTGCAGTTACCATTGCTTAGTAGCCTGAGGAAACCTGCTTTCTTCTGGTCACCACAGAATTTCCCCACAGAAAGGCCACATCTGGGGCAGTGTGCATGGATCAGGGTTAAATCATATATAGACAGATCTTTTTTTCTTTGGCTTGCCCACTGAATGCAGAATAGTTGATGTGAGCCCAGCATATTAAAAGAGTAATCCTCTCTTGAGAAAGGGTGGCATATGGGAGCTGGGCTTTGCTGTGTGGAACTGACAGATGTTTTTTGTTCTGCTTTGCTTGCCATATCAGAATTCAAAAATACAGCAGTGTGTTTGTATATATATTCTTCTTTTTCCCCACATACACTCCTAGTCCCTCAAGAAAATCTCTTTGGGGAAACTTCCTGTGTGTATTGAATTTACATGTTATTCCAGAGGTAAATGTGCCCTGAGCAAGTGAGGGGATGTTGCTTGTTTTAGTAATTAATTTAAAAGATTTTTCTGGTCGTAAGACAGATAAATTTTTATGAATATTTGTTGAACAGGCATTTTAATCTTTAATACAACTACCTCAGTGTAGTCTGTTATTTGGAGGAAAAAAACTGCTGGCTCCCAGGACAAAGCTCATGTCAGACAACATGGCAGCATCTTTTCCAGCATCTGAACAAGGTACTTTACATATGAAATTGATAAATGCTATGAAAGAGAGAAATTACACAATACAGCAAAATTGGATAGCTGAATGGTATTAAGGGCATCCCCTTAATTATCAACATTTGCATTAGGTTTCTTCAAGTGCAGGGGTTTTTTTCCTTGCTTTTTCATGTTAAGGCAAAATTTTTCTCTTTGACCCATCTGTAGATCCCATGTTGGCAGCACATAGCACTCTTGGATAGATGGCATGTGACAGTACTGGGAGATTCATAGTGGAACAAGTTCAAAACACACAAAAGAGATGCACAGTGCAGATGGGAGAGTTAAATTCTGCTTTGAAGTTGTAATTGCAACAAGCAATTGTTTCTCTGCTATGCCTAATAATCTCCTGTTGTTGTAAAGCTCTGTCTTCTAATGTCTTTTCCTTGGCTGCTAGATATAGGTCACAGCTTTAAAGCAGCAGATGACTGACTGATTTCTGGCTTTCCTGCTGCCTTTTACACTGTAGTGTTTGGTTTGAAAAATGAGTTTTCCATATTTTGCATGAGTCACGCTGGGATCATTTTTCTGAGTCTGTGGCTTTAAATACTATTTGTGAACACATACTTTGCAGATTTACATGCCTGTGTTTTCTGGCCTTAGGCAAGTTATGGGTTGCAAGCCATGTGGCTGCGAAGTGTAATGCTGGACTGTGGTTTGTATGAACTGCTTCCCCTTAAGTTAGATTTAGCAACAGGCTGAGTGGTCATGTGGCTTTTTAGGGAAGCTGCCTTGTGGCTGGCTGATGTTGAGTCTGTACTCACTATGGACTGTGCCTACTGTGTATTTATTTTAATGCTGATAATGGTACATTCTTGGTTACCTGTCTGTATTTAAGATCTTAGTTGAAGGCATGAAAATGTCAGAATGTGAAAATCCCAGTCCATATCTGGAATATCAATGCTTCTTTAAAGCAACTTTGTGTAGATATCAGTAAAAAACAAATCTGGATTATTGTGCAGTGACCTGTCACAAATATTTTACTTGAATCTGGGCAAGTTAACACCAGCTAATTAGATATCAGCCATTTGGTGCATAAGCTCAGGCAGAGAGAGGTTGAGTAAGAAACTACAGTCATGCAATTAACAGTAGAACCCATTTGTCTAAATGGAAATGCCAGAGTCCCAGCAGAAATTCTCTTTGCCCTGCAGTCTATATGAAATACCATGTCCAAGAATGACTGGTATACTTGTCTGACATTTTCAGGACTGCAGTAGCCTGTTCATATTTATTAGTCCATCCCTTTCTAACCACTGCATGTATTTGCTTCTCAACATAATTTTACCACATCCAAGAGTCTGATGTTATGTTTTTTCATGACATCACCCTCTTAAAATAGAGAATTTTAATGGAAAATGCGTGTTTCAAATTCCTTGAGAAAGGCAAACTGCATGCACGACTTTGAGAAGGAAATTTAGCAAGTGAATTTTAACAACACAAGACAGTCCTATTCATAGGAGGTAGCGGAAAAATATCTAAAGTACTAAAACTTGTATTTTTCAGAGTAGCCTTAGATGCTCCAAATTCAAAAGAGACAAAAATCTTCTATTTTTACAATATTGAAGTCCACTATTAACTTCCATATGAGCACATCAATTATTTTAGAAGTCTAATCATAGTGCTGTTTGTTGTCAAGGACCCAAATGAGGTAGCCTCACAACTGAAGAAAACTCCTGTCCCACACTATTAAATATTAATTTTCACTATTAGTTAGTAAAACCAAGGCATAAAAGTTTATCCTATGTGTACATATGCACATAAATATGGGGTTTTGTATTTATGAAGTCTTAAAGCAATGTGACAATTGAGTGAAATCACATCAGCTTAAAAGGACTGCAATTCCACAATAGCACTCAATATATATCAGGATTAGTATTTATACTGTATGGCACCAGGAAACTCTGACTGAACTAACAGAAAGGAGAAAACCATGAAATACTTATTTTATTATTTGTATAACATTTTCCTTGAAAAAAATCAACATTGTCAGGCAGCAGAAAAATTCATTGTCAGTAGATGTTGAATAAATGCAGAAATTGCACAGTGCAAGAGTCAGTCTATCATCTTGTTAGAATAAAAGTGAATAAAAACCTGATCT
This sequence comes from Irena cyanogastra, assembly GCA_013397155.1. Classification (NCBI taxonomy): domain Eukaryota; kingdom Metazoa; phylum Chordata; class Aves; order Passeriformes; family Irenidae; genus Irena; species Irena cyanogastra. The sequence continues at coordinate 1,110,600 of VWZV01007560.1, read as the reverse complement.
ATGAATAAGTTGAGTACAAATACCTAGATTATAAAAAATAGTTGAATATTCCCAGAGACAGTGTTCCTTATAAAACTAGCACTTGAGCAAAAATATAAGAGGTTATACAATGATTTTGTACTTTGATTCTGTAGTGTGAGGGTGAAGAGCTGTCAGGTGGCTTTCAGCCCCTTTGTGATCATGCTTAGAAGGCTGTTAAAATCAACCATTCCTGAATTAAATGTGGAAAAGTCTGTTAAGAATGGAAATGTAGATGTGAACAGTCAACAAGAGTTCACCATAGAAGTATCTTGCTAAAGTTCAGAGTGCAAAGCCTGAACAGAGTTGTAATGACAACTGTAATAAGATAACATGTAAGGGGGTGATTCCCCTGATGCAGTTCTTCATCTCTTCTGACTGGAATATCTTAAACACCTTCAAGCCATTATGAATTCTCACTGAGTTTTAAGGATTGTAACTATTAGGTGTAACTTGCAGAAAAATAATGAAGATATGTGGAAGATATAAGATGATTTTGCAACAGTGCAAGCAGAAGTGGATGCTTGAGCTGTGTGCAGGTCGTGGCATGTGTAGCTGCTCAAGTAAACACAAACAGTAGGATAAAGAGGAGTGGGGAAAAACAGGGAACAAGGTATATCTGATGGCTTAATGATTGCTTTTAGCTTCAAGTTCTTCCATTCAGCACCTGGCTTTCCCTGGGTGGTTGTGCCTGGATTTGACACATTTGACACTCTAGAAAGAAAATAGTATAAAATCTTGGGAAATTAGTGCTCAAAGTGTTACCTAAGATAAACCAAAGTAGCTCGAGTGTACTTTGACTTCGTTGCTTGAACAACAGCCTGTGGAAACATTCAGGAACACCAAATATTATAGCAAGCATAACTCCTGCAGGCCTCTGCCTTGTGGACGGGCTGGTGGAGAGTTCTCCTGCTGGCCTTATGTTTCTGCAGTGTGTCCCTCAGCCTAGTGAAATGCCTCCAAAGGGAGATCTGACATCTTTATGGCTTCTGAATTATCAGTGTAAGAACCCCCCAAATAAGGGACTAAAGCTTTGCTCACATAACCTAGAGGAATTAGTTTTTGTCGTTGATTTTGTAGATGTATATAGGGGAGAAGCTGTGTAGCCCAAATTCAGCAAAATTCAACTAGCCATTTCCAGGGAGTTCCACCCTGAGGAGACGCTTTATGAAGTAGATGATGAGATCTGCAAAAGCGGAGAAACTCCTTTTGAATGCTTTGGGAGTAAATGGCTTTTATGGGCAGACAGGCAGCTGTCAGTCGACTGAGGAGCAAGGAGCTGTGCATTGCCTGAGGCAGCAGATCATTGTGGGTTAAGGGAGCCCTTAGTGATGTGCTTTGGTAAAAACTCCATTGAGCTAAAACAGTAACCTCAGCCAAACACTTGCAAATCCATGGAAAACAAGGCATTCCTTTTTGGAGATATTACTTTAAAAGGCCCACAGAATTTTACATACTAGGATTTCAAATTGCAGCTTAATTAGAGACTAGAAATCCATTAAAATCTGTTTTCCTGTTGTGGACAAAGGGATGTCACTCTGACCATTTTTCAGCAGTACCCCTGAATTGCACTGAAATATAATTATTGATCGCTTTAATCTAACTCAAATTAGAAAGCAAACTGTTGAATTTTCAAAGAAGCAAAACCTTAAAAAATGTTATTAATTCCAAATTAACTCAAACACACTATAGTGTAGTTTTATTCATCTTTCCCAGGAGTTCATTTATGTTGATCGAAGGATTTATTTGTTTGGAGTTTAAATGTCTTTGATAGCATAATATCAATATAAGTACTTATTTGGTAGAATGTAATTTTCATGTGGTTTTCATTACTATTATTTGCCTTCCTGCTCCGATAGAATGCTTTCTGGATACAAATTCTAGTGATAAATAGGAAATTGTGAACAGTGACAAATTACATGTCTAAACCGAAGGAAAATAAATGAAGGAGGTATTCTTTTCGTAACTACTTAATACTTGATTTTACTGTTCTTTGAATGGGCTCATCTGTCTCTCTAATGGCAACAATTTATTTCAACTATTTTTTCTACATTTTTACTGCTTTGGTAACAAAACCAGTTTTCCATTTTGTTGTAAAATTCTACAGTTAATTGATAACAATAAAATAAGAGTATGGGAATAGTTCCTTTCATTCACATTGGAATTTAGTTCAGGGAGTCTGATCTGCTGTTAAAAGATCCTAATGTTGTAAATTTCAGTATAGTAGAAGAAGTAGGACAAGTACTCCACAAAACTTTATGTACATGCAACTTGATGAATATGCAGATGAACCCTGTCACCATCTTGGGTACCAGAGGAAAATTGTTTATGACTCCTGGATATCTTCAGCTAGTTTATTTATAGCACAAAAGCAAAATCAAAAGCAATGAATGCCCCTATCATCTAAATTAAACAGGTTAAAATGCTACATTTTAAATCACTCTGATGTCAAGATTGTGGTCATTGTTAAGAAGATGGAAAGTATTAACATTTTCCCAGGACTTAAAGTGTATCCTTTCATCTGCTAATGGATTGATGTCTGGAATAATAAGTATTGATTTGTCTTGGGATACAGGATGAGGTTTGGAGATTTGATGTGATGTTCCAGAAGCTGGTATTACTGCCCATAATATGATTACATATTTCAGTAATTCAGTTCTTGCCACACATTTTTGTATGTTCTCATTTTATTTTATGCTCTCTAGATGCTTGTGCATCTCTTGTTCATATCTCTTTCACATATTTTCCCCATTTTCCTTGCCATTTCACCATCCCAGTTCTATCATTCAGTTTTCTATAAACCTTTTATTTTCTTCTCCTTCAGTGTCTTGTTTGCTCCCTCCTGTACAGTTTCTTACTTTTCTTGCCTCCTCTCCATTCTCCCTTCCTTATCGTTTTCTGTCATCCAGCTCCTCTAGTCTTCCATTTTAATGTTTTCACCCTCTTCTGTTTACCTTTGGCATATCTGTTTCCAAACTCCCTGCACCTTTCTCCATAGTGCTCCAATTCTTTGTTTTTCCCTATTGTGCTCTCTCCTGTGTACTGCCAGCCAGCTAGCTCTGATTAGGGCAGTAGTTATTTGAGACAGAAAGCAGAAACTGGGCGACTGAGCCTGGAAGTGAAGAGCAATATGACACCCTGCTCTTTACTTGGGCCCGTGCCCTGTGCTTACCATACCCCTCATAATATTACCTGTACCCGGGTCACTGCTGCCCAGAGGCACTGTCCCTGTTCACCAGCAGAAGTGATGCTGAGGAGCTGTCCAAGGTATGGCTGGCAGTCCCATCTGTCCTGTCCTGTTTTGTCCTGTCCTTCTATCTTTTTGTCCTTCAGCATTTTAGCACAAAGCTTTTCCAGAAAGTGACTGAAGATGTAGCCAGGAAGTCTCTCTTTCTCTCATGCTAGTAACTCCACTGCTGTCTGTGGGGCGGTGTCTGTTATCTGTGAGCAGCTAATAGAATCCAGGATAGCAAGCTCAAGGTGCTGGAGTCAGTAGGACATTGCAGTGCAGGCAGCTCAAACACCTCTTTAGCTGGGTTGCATAAGGAACACAGTGGAAAGCTGTAACTCTTACTGCAAAGTCTGGCAGAAGAAATGTGGAGATGGAATTCCAGACAGATCATGAGTGTCCTGCCTAGTTAGATTTCTCAGATATGCAGATATGTTGTTCTACATCAAATTCATGCTATCCAATTTGGTTGTTTTTAAGTGCTAGGAAAACACATTTGAAATGTGCTTCTGTGCACTGCTATCGATATTGTGAACTGACACCTAAGGATGCTTTTCCAGTCTGTTGACCCAACCTTTCATTTACAATATATGTAATGGATATCTGGTGTATCAAAGATGTGTTGAAAGATATTGACAGGTACAGGGGATCAACCTTCACCTCTTCTTGTTCAAAACAATTATTTGTTTACCTGGGCATTCTCAATTAAGTAATCTCAGTTCTTGCCTGGAATATTTTCATCATCTGTTTGATGAAGTAACATCTCTACAGAGAGGATTAGAAAAAGTTTGTCTGTTTTTCAGTTTGCTTAATTTGTACATTTGAGAATTCCTTGTGTGTATTTAGTTTGTTCCTCAAGAGGTTCAGTTTCCCACTGGTTTATGTGACTCTTTCCAGGAGTGATATTCCCAAAACCTAGAAAAATAGGATTATAAACTCACCTTCTACAAAGGAGAGTGGTGGCATTGGCACAGAATATAAAAAGTTGTTTGTCATTAACTTTTTTCAATGCTTTTTTTTTTGTCTCTCATAAGCTGTCTGTGCTGAGGTTTTTGCCTTTGTAAAATGGAGATGATGTCCTTTGCAGTGTTAAGAGATGGTATGACTGTTATGTAAACCATAATTAATGCAGTACTGTGAGGCCATTAGAAGAAAGTCTGTTGTTGTTATTGTGAGTTACTGTAACTCTAAAGATACTGAGTTGGGTACAATTTCTAACAGCATTGACTGAGTGCTCTTCCCAGAGGAGCTATGGGACTCCTCTACTGTCCCTAAAATTTTTAGGATCAGGAGGGGGGTAACAAGAGGTTCAGCTCCTCCTCTGTCTAATCTCTTCTGGTCACACTGTCACTGAATGACAACACAGTAATTCTTAGCTCCTGCTGTGTCTCCAGAAGAATTTCCAAATAATATATGAAGTTCTTCTAGGAAACAATGAACCTGAAGTTGTGACTTCCAATGGGTATTTTCCATGGCTAGTGTCTTTTTTAGTGCAATTACACATTTTTAATGACACAATGGGATGATTTTTCATGTGGAAATTTCACAAAACAAGAAATAGGGGTTGTTATTATTAGCACTGTTCTATGAATTATCTCACAGATTTCCCCTTTAAACATAACACATAAGATTATTATATTTATGTAGTAATTTATCATTTTTTACTGTACTTAAATTCTCTAGTACTTTTTCCTCAATATATTCTGAATCTTTAAGGAGCCTTTTAAAATGTAAAATAGGAAAGGCAAGAAATAAGGGTTGACAAAGCAATGCTGAGATTTTTTTTTTATATGGATCAGTTATTTTTCCAGTTTTTTCCTGTTATGAAAATAAGGTGAACCAGTAGTGTTAGCAGTGTAATGATCAAATGTCTTTGATATCAGTTCTGAGTAAGATCAGCTTTTTTATTTTGGAAAACTGTTGAATGTGGGAGAAATGGAAGCTGATACTTAAGCAGTGGTATAAAAAATAATTATAGTCACTTGTGAGTTATAAAAAACTATTCCTAAAAACATACCTCTGGCATGTAAGAAGAGAAGTTTGCCTGGTTGATTGTAGTATTCCTCTGTGGTTTTTTCCTTCAGGAGCTGTGTGGACTGTAGGGATAGGAGAGAGGACGATCCCCACATGGCTTTGTAGATGAAAGTTGCATTGATGTAAAGCTCACCCCTGCTACCGCAAGATCTGTAGAGAATAGGTTACTTCATAATAAAAAGAAGAGAAAGCATTTTTCTGAGTTGTTTGCTAGTAGTTAATCCACCCCAAGAAGGAAGAATTTCTATAAAATACAGAGCAGAGAGGTGCAGATTACACCTGATATAAGGGGACATGCATTAATATTGCATTAAATGCAAAAATTAAAAGGAAGTATTCATAGCTTTGACTTTTTCCACCTCCTCAACCTACTCCAAGTCCTAGGAGTGAAATGTTACTTCAAGTGCTATTTTTACCTGGAATGGATTTTTCAGTAATCAGTATGTCAGGACAAGATCATTTCCCTCAAGAGTTTCTCTGTAGAAGTTGTTGAAAACCAACAGCGGTCTTTTGCCCTCACTTGCAGTCTTACTTGCTTAATCTCAGATGGAAGAATCCTGCTGAGTTCTTTGTTCCAATGAATCCTCACTTGCAATTGAATGCTGCAGATGGCATTAGTTACTCACTTAGACTTGATAACATCAATGCCTTCAAAGGATATTGACTTGCCCCATGTGCTGTGCTGTTTGCCTTCTGCTGGTTTGTGAGAGAGCTGTTGATGGGAATTGGGCCTAAGCAACTTGTTCTGTATGAGTGCAGCCAGGGTGTGTGTGGAAATGTTGGCTATTGCTCGGTTCAGATGGTAGAAGTTTCACCGGAATGCCCAAGGGAAAACTTTACATTTTCAGTTAGCAATTCTGCCCTCAAAATTTTCAGACAACTTAGTGCCTGCAACACTAAAGATATTTAGTGAAACAGCCACAATCCCTTCAAAATGTGGTGCCTAGTAAAGGATGGTGCTGAACAAGAACAAATAAACAAAAATGTGTATTTGGCTCCTTCATGTTTTTTTAGGAGATGCAAAGAAATAAAAGAAATAATTTTGTGACTATGGTTAATGGAAAGTACCCAGTATTTCAATATATGTAATCCACCGTGTAAAAGCTGACTATTTTATGATCACTTCTTAGATTAGTACTGTATTATGCTTAAAAAGAAAAAATCTGGCCCCAATTGAAGGTAATGACTTCAGTCAAACTGTGTTTTAAAGTATTTCATGCGAAACTGCACTCCTTTGTCTTTCTAAAGAAACAGCTCACTGAAATGAATCCATGGTCCCTTTCTAGGCTGAAAGAAAGGGTAAATAAGAGAAAAAAGTTAAATCATACATCCATAAAGCTCACATTTATTTGATATACATACAGGGCAAATTTTTCTAGAATTGCATGAGATTTTTTAAATATATCTTATGTCTGTTCCTTTCTGAAATTCGGATTCAGCTTTCAAAGCATTAAGCTTTGCAATAGTGATATTGATATTTCCTGCCCCACTGGTATTGCTCGCATCACTTCAATACCATATAATGTTGGATCATTACAATAAAACATAGCTTTTTAAGCAGAAAGACAGAAAGGACTCAAGAAGGCATAGCCAGAAGAAAATTATTCTGTCTGCCTTCTTGAATGAAGGGAAGTGCTATCACAGATCGGACTACACATGCATAATGTATGTATTTTTTCCTCCTGTGTTCTCTCAATCAAGTCTGATTATGAGGGGAAACTAAAAAAATAATGGACAACTGGAAATTGCTAGACTATCTTGGTTTAGAATCCTTTGATTGTTATTAAATGAATTGGTTATGCCATCAGAGGGAGAACAGCTGCATTCTGAACCAGAAAATAGCCTGATTCTGCCTTCGTTTTTGTTTTAAGCCAGTGAAAATAGCATGTGACTGGAGTTAATGCGTCTAATGAATCTTTCAAAATACCTTCTTGGCAGGAACTAATCAAAACATACCCACCTTGTCAGCAAAAATCACTAGAACCGAATATTGCTTCCTGGTGTTTCGGAGCAGCTCCTTTCATTTCCAGTAGGATTTGGGAACACGGTCTAGTGCTTTGTTTTTTATGTCTCTTCAGACTATACATTACAAAAATAAAAGGTTACCAGTTCAGCAAATTTGTAGAGCTCCACTGAATAAAGGAGCTGACTTAGTATGGTTATAATACAGAAGAACATTTGGAACACTTGATGAGAACAAAATACTCATTCCCTTACAATCTGTGTTTTAGTATTTACTGTATATTTTAGGTCGTATTAATTTAAAATTTTTAAATAAACAAAGGACCCTATAAGATCATATTTCTCTCTCCTGTGTGCTTTCCCCAAACATAAGATCTGGGAAAACTGGGACAGTTCCTCTGAAGATGGAGTATCAAAGGGAATATTTACTTTGCAATATAGAAAGTTGTCTTCTTCCTCTGTCAGGGTTTTCCCCCTCCTACTTGAAAAGTTAAGATTATCTTGGCACCTATAATGCAGAATTCTTGGGGATCTGTGCTGTGATGAAAATACATAAGGTCACCTGGAGAATAACAGCATTTTATCTTTTATATAAAGCCTAATAATGCTGGAAAGAAAACTGGTCATTATGGAGTGTTTGATGGTCAGTTGATATTTTTTTTAATGCTATCAGCCCAGCAATGCAGTGATTTGTGTTTAATGAAAGTAGCTGTGTAAGGAAAAAAGGACTCATGGTAAAGCTGTATTAAACATCTTTCACAGAAGAAAGGAGGGGTTATTTTGCTACCTCCCCAGTGAGATGGGTATGTCTTGGATGTCTCATGAGCACTGTTCTGTTCTCCCGTTCTTTGTCCAACACTACTCTCCCTTGGTGCTGTATTGTTCCATGTCACAGGGAAGCCACAGATATCTGGGCCAGATATTTGGGCACAGACAAATTCTACCCAAGTTTAGGTACTCAATGCCCAAGTTTTCCATATAGTCAATGGAACGAGTGGGTGTATTCTGTGAGACAGAGGCATCTGCTGAAATCAATTCAGGTTTTAGGAGGACCTAATGTACTGCCTGACTGTAGTTCACAGTTCTGTTGACTTTTGACTTTTCTAGTCATCAGGTTATAGTTGGAAGCCCTTAGCTGAGGTACTTCAGTTAAATACCTAAATTTGGACAAACCCAGGCCTTGGTATGTATTTTATCCCCAGGTTATGCCAGGGAAAATCTTTCTCTTAGAGTGTCAGGATTAATCCGAAAAGAATGCATCCCACATATATAGCACTGAACTAAGATCCACTGAGAGTTGCAGTCTTTAGAATGCATCTTCAATTAATATCATGTCAAATTATGTTTGTGCTGGAAGCACACATGTGATGTTTTGCAGGAAATATGAAATCAGGAGCTCGTATTTCACTGAGTAGAGTCCTCCTTGTTACAGCAGCTTGTGTTTGTGTAAAGGTTTATCTGCACTGCAATTGTGAAAGCTCACCAGGCAGCACTGATTTCATGGCTCTTTGCCCCGCCATGGTAACTGCTGCATTCAGCTCAGTGCAGAGACCTTCTTCCTTGCTCCAAAATGGACCCTTTTGTTGCCCACAGATTTCACAGGGATAAAGATGTGATAAATCTGTGGGGGTTAAACTTCTTGTCCTTTCTCAGTAAGAGCTGGTCATTTTAACTGCACGCTAACAATAAACTCCCAGGCATGGACTGCATTGTATGATGCAGTTTCAGTGCAGAGCTACATTTGCTCTGAAATATCTAATAAACTGTTACATTTCTTTGTCTGTAATAGGATAATGGACCCCTTAAAAATTACTGACTTGGACTTGCTAGTTTTCTATTTAAAAAGAAGAAAAATTTGACTCCCATTACCACAGAAACCAAAAGCTAACCAAAAAAGAAAATCTGCCTGATATGGCGCTGTGTGTTTTTAGCACCTCTCATCCTTAGCTCTAAAATGCTAATTTTTGATTTCAAATTGCTGGCGGTGTAATTAAAAGAGACATTTTTACTGGGATTACATACCCCTTCTTTTTACTGTTCTATGATATTTTAATATATGATAGTATTAAGTCCTGAATGTACTAATGTACTACCTCGTTAAAAGCTATTATGGCTATATTCACTCAAAGTCTCATTTGTGCATGTATATATAAATATAAATATATATGTATATACTGTTCTAATGGCCTTGTTCAGATATCCCTATTAACAAAAATTAGTCAGAAAAGAATAGGGTGACATGTTTGAAGAATGGTGTGTTTCAAATCTTGCTGCTTTAGTTTAAATAGATTTCTTGAAATAAATTGAACTTTCAAGCCAAAGATTGAAGAACTCTTGTTTATGCTAGGTTAGAAATATGCAAAAATTCCAACATTCCCTTAAATTCACTTTTACTTCAATGCTGCATTTACTTCATTCTAATCTTTCAAATTCAGCAGGAAAATAAATGTACAAATCTCTCCTGTGTGTAGTCCAAAGAGAAGGGATGGTAACCACCCTAGGCATTGCAGGGATATGTTCCATGGAAGCCTGCTGTTTGTAGCCTGCTCAGAATTGTGTGCCTGCACTTACAGTTGTGACATTGGGGCATCTTCTGCCTACAAATTGGCTCTTCACAGCACCAACAGCACTCTGCACCAGTGGTCTGTCGCATTACAGGGGACATTAGAGCAATTCTCTTTCCCTTTGGACTTTTTGCCTTCTGAACAAATGATTTGCCTCATGTGTCACTGAATATCATAAGGAGTAAAATCTCCCTATTTTGGATAATATTTCTGCTAGAGAAAACCTTCATCTTTGGGGTACGAGTCATAAATTGTGAGTTTCTCAGTGTGATTTCAGCCTTGCTAGAACGTGCATTGAAGGTTGGAGGCTTGTTTTTGCAATAAATACTGAAGAAAAATATTAAGAATATAAGCTATCCTATATGCAAAATTCTCTAAATTTGGATAAATCTGAAAATGTTTATTTTTCAAGTGGACAATCTCACAGAGAAATAGCATAAAGATCTTAAAGAAAAGAAAAAATATGTGAAATTCAGTAGGAATATCATTGCTGTTCTAGAGTAAATACTACAAAACTATACAAAATGTGTTAGTATACACTAAATTCAATGACATTTTCTCATGGAGGATCAATATACCATCAGAGTCCTTGTGGTCCTCTGTACAGTTACAGCTACAGACAGCTTTCAGTTCAGATAAAGTGATGTCAGCCTCTGTAACTGCTGCATCTCAGCTGTGCATACTGCATGCGAAGGCTCCCCACGTATGTACTTCACCCTCCTTTGTAACTTTGCCCAGTTTCCTGTGTATCAATCCATATTCATATTGATGCACTTGCAATTAGCCTGCCTGTTGGAGCCCTGAGAATAAAAATGTTACTGCATAGGGGGAAGTGAGGGAAAGGATGTACATTTGTCCTCTGTTGTACAATTAGCCTCTACTGTACAATTAAGGACTCGAAAACAATCAATGGGCATACCACTAACTGGATAAACAGACACCACTGAGCACAGAGAAACCTTGCTCTTTTTAAAAATATCTAACAATGACTAATAAAAAAGAAATAGTAATTGTTTGTACTACCCTCTAGAGGATGTATATTGCTAGGCATGATATAAAGTGTGGGGTATAGGCTGAATATGCTTGTGAAGAAGGTAAAATTTAGAATTCAGCTGATCTACTTGCAGTGGCACACTTCAGAAGCAACTGTACTGCAATGAAGGGAGTAATCTCAGCACACACTCAAAATCAGGCCAGTCAGATTGCTTCTGTATTTCATGTTAGGCTCAATTAAGTAGCTGTTTCAAATGTTTTTGAGGTGGTATTATCAACAACTGCAAAGATAGTACTGTTTTTCAGTACTGAGGCTCATTTTTGTCTGCATTTGAATCCTTCATTGTTTTTTTATAGCCTAGAAGGCACTCAGTAAAGGAGAAGATGGAAGCAGAGACTGACATCCAGGCATGTTTTTTAAGAGCATCTTTAATAAGAGACAGAACAAGTATTTAACTCTGTTCACTCAAGCAGAAGAAGTTATGATATATCGCTAATGCAGAGTGCACAGGCACATGAACCCAAGCTTGCTTCCTGCTCTGTCTGCTCTTGTGTGTGGTGAATATCACACAGAAACAAAAGGGACATGAGCCATTTTATTTCAGTCTCTGCAGCTCCTCAGTGCAGGAGCATCACAGATCTTTTTTTCTGGCAAGAAAAAGATGATCTCCGTACAATTGTATGAAGAGAAAGCATGCAGCTTATTTATTCTTTCGTGTGAACGAATAGCTTAACCTTGATGTCCAGGCAGATTTGTGCTTGCTGCGCCTGGCCAGCCCGTGCGGTGTCCCCCGGGACCGTGCGCTGGCTGCAGCCGCTGCTGCGGGGACTGGAGCCCTCTGCCGAGCGCCGCGCTCCCTGTCCTGTCGGGCTCTGCTGCTCTCCTCCTCGTGCCTTTTCATGGTGCAACTACATGTCAGTAGTATTTTTATCCAGCTTCCCGACTGTCGGTCAGGGGGATCCGTGCGCGAGTTGAGGGCGAGGGTGAGCGAAGGGAGCCCGGACAGGGCTGCCCGAAGTGCGATGGGCTCAGACTGCGGGGGCGAGCAGGGGTGATGGTGGCGTTGCGCAGGACACAACAAGAGTGACACCAAGGTCCACGTCCACCTCGAGCTCTGGAGTCCTGGTAGTCAAACAGGAATTCTGCTATGGAAGGTAGAAGTCTGCTGTCTTTTGAGAATTACTGATTAATAAAAATCAATCAACAGTGATTTGCATTGCTCCTTACTTAGCTATGGGGGACTGCCAGTCATGTGTGCATAATCGTGTTTCAGCTGGCACCAACAATTCCTGCTGGGATTTTCCACTGCATCGACACAGTGCATTAAGAAGTGACTATGCATCAAACTTGCTCTGTCAAAAAACAGACCCAAATATTTGGCTTTTTTTTTCTTTTTTTTTTGCATTTTCTCAGTAAGGTCATGTAATGTAGAAGCAGTCACACGCTATTAGAGCTTTTTATGTTTATCCCATTATTCCCCTTACTCCTGACAGCCTCTGTATGTGGGCAGACAGCCACCAAGAGCAGTCTCGCGCTGTGCTGCTCATTGTCCTGACTCTCTCCAGTCCAGTGCTCTGCCATGCTCTGCTTTTTCCTTTCATTGCCTTTTTGAAATACTTTGGGCATCTTATTTTCCTACAACACAAGCATTTAATTTCATTAAAAGCATGTAAGCTAGTTTGTTTACATAAATGCCTAATGCATATGGATATTTCCTAAAGACTCTTGTTACCTTGTACCAGGTTCTATTAATGTTGATTTAACAGGCATAACGAGTAACTGATGTTGCTAAGAAGGCAATAATTTTTAATATTTTTAATTACCTATAATTATCTATCCTCTGGAAGAAATGAGCCAGAGATTGAAATACGCAGTGAAAAGTTTTTTAATGCATTGGGGAATTGAATATATTATAAGAACTCACATAGATGAAATGCTGATTAGTATTTAGAAAGACTAATTATAGCTAAAGATTGCTCTGCAGAGCAGAGGTTGATATGCAGCTTTGCTGTGTCTTCAGAAATCTTAGAGTGCAGGACATAAAACAGACTTTGCCTTTTTTAAAGTCTGGTACATAGGTATTTGTACAGCTTACAAAATACTTTTTGTATGCAGTGAGTGATGGATTGGTATGCAAATAAGGAGCCAGAGCATTGCACAGCTGTAGCAAAACTGGATACAGCTCCCCTGGAAAAATGGAGTCTGATTTCTAAGGGTGTTCATCTAACAGGATGAAACTGTGCAAAGCTTGCAGGATGTAAACAGGAATGTTTTTGCTGATTTCAAGGGCTTCGTGAGCAGGGAATAAAGTGTACTGGAAGGGAATATATGGGTTGGTTTTTTTTTTTTTAAATCTATGTTTGTATATTTTTCAAGTAGGTTTTTATACTAATATACAGTTACAAACTCACAAATTATTTTCGGATTTTGACAGAAGATACATTTTGCAGTAGAACTGTTCAATTCTATATATGATGCTTTTTCATACTGAACTTTACGTATATTTGCATGCACTGTAGCACCAAGAATGTCTAAGCCTTGGGGCATAAATAGATCAGCTACTGAGAATAGGAAGAAGTTCATCCTTCTACCAAATAATACATTATTGGAGTTAAATGTTTTCTGGAGCAACAGTGGTTGTTCAAAAAAGATATAAAGCTAGATAGGTCTTTAGTCTTTTCTTTCATAGTTTAGAAACAATGTTTCTAAATTGTTATTGACAGCAAAAATTAAAAGAGATGTTGCAAATGTTGATTCATAAAAAAGTCGCTTCCTTTACACAAAATGTTCCACTGAAGGCAGTTAGGTAAATCTCTGAAGTATTAGGATTTGGTTCAGAATATTAGTTTTATAAAAATGTAGAATACTAAGTAAGTGTTCAGTAATATTTATCAGTAAAAAATGGTAAAGCATATTCCATTTTCCAGCCACCAAAAATTCCCTTTCATAAAGCCTTTTTTTCTGAAAATAGAAAAGGAAACAGCAAATCCAGTAAATGCCTCAGTGGCCAAATCATTTCTTCTGGAGTCCCTGATGTATATTGATATGGTGCTAGATGGCTATAATGCCCTTCTGCCTAACACAGTCCCTCACTCAAAGCTAGATACCCAGAATGGGATCCAATGAGACAGTTTAAAAAGGAAGAGCTTAAACAGTCAATAAAGTGACCAAAAACAGGCCAAATGGACATACTCCTTCTGGTCAGGATATTATTTTTGTATAGTTAGTAGGATAACCAAACCAGATGTATCATTTCCATAGTTCTAGAATACAACGTTTCCCAGATTGCAGCAGGTGAAGTGAGAATTTTATTTGTGTCTCAGATGAATGTTAGAACAACTACTTTCCTAATTATTATTAAAAATTTCATTAGAAACCAGACCAAGGTTTTATGGATGACTTTCTCTAAATAGCTGTATCACATATGAATGTTTCTGTAATTTGCAGAGGCACACAGTACCATTCCTGTCCCACAGAGCAGTTGTCTGCCCACTACGCACCCATCCTCCTGCCCTACTCAAACAAGCTCTATTGATTTTGTACCGAATTCATCCACTATGATCATGCTTAGGGTGTTCTTCCTATAGGATGAGACCAAATTATTGGAAAATTCCCAAATCCCTAATTCCCAAATAAGGGAAACATTTGCATCTTGCTTTTGACATGGGTCTCTGGGCAGCCTTTTGGCTGTGGCACATCATCCCAACGATGAATGGGTTCTTAATGGAAAACTAGCACGTAGTCTTTGGCCTGTGGTGTAAGAACAAAGCAGTTTGTATGTCCAGAGCTGAGACTTCTGAGAAACAATTGTACCTTTGTCATGGTCCAGGTACAGAGGGAAACAAAAGGTATAGATAACAGCAATGCATGGAAGTACAAAGGACACAAATTCTAGCTTTTTCAAACTTACATTTATTTAACTATGGCTAAAAGATCTTGATCTTCTTGTGAAATTTTTCCAGAGCCACATCCCTTAGCCTTAATTTCCTGGGAAAAGATTTAAGTAATGAAGCTGAGGGGGACTAAGTATGTATGAAATACAGGAATATGGGGTTCTAAAACAAGTGTCATTCCTTGTAGTAAAGCCCATTGGGAAAGTATGGCTGTAAAATTTTACACTTTGTTTTCAACTTCCTCTTGCCCAGCACCTCCCCCAGGCTACTTCTAACATGTTGGAAAGGAAACAACCTTGACAACATGCTTTATTATCCAGTAATGACAATGCAATTTTTTTTTACTAGAGATATTTCCTATTGCATGTCACTGGTCATGTACCATTCATAAAATCCAAACATAAATGGGTTTTCTTGTAGGAATTATAACCTTCAGCTTCCTACTAGCTTTCTACTATCTATCTACCCTGATGTTTCTTTTATGTACATTAGAAATAGTTAGAAAAACTCATTATTCTTGGAAATCAATAATTACATGTTTGTGAATATTTGGCTAATTTGAAGAAAGTAATTATTCCAGCTGAAATGGAGAGACATCTTGTTAGAGATTGACTGGTGAGGAAGTAGTGAGAAACCAGCCAGTGTAAGGCCGCCCAGAGACGGGCTCACCGGCTGGACCTGTGGTGTCAGCATAGTATTTATTCCTCATCTTTTTTAATCCATCATGCCCATTCCTAACCGCTGTACACTCTGCAAAATTTTTCTGATGTACCTATTTGAAGTGCCAGGAGATCAATCCATTGTCACTTAAAATCTCATTTTGAACAACTTAGAAGTCTGTTTTAAAATTCACTGTAAGTAACAAGCAGGTTTTCAAGACAGCTGAAGCTAGCACTTCACTGACTAGTAAGTCTGGATGAACACCAATGTAAACAATTCCAAAGACCATTTTTAAAATGTATGAATCATATCTCAAGAAATCGTATCACCAAGTATTTGAAATTATGTACAAAACTGTGCAAAGTGATGCTCCCAAAGTAAAGGCACAAACTTGTTCAGAAAATAGCAATATTTCGAGTTCTGTCTTTCTGCACATTAAGACCAAAATCTAATTCATTTCAACAGCAAAAGCAAGGCTGTTAGTACTTTCTTTCTGAGAATGACAAAAAGAAATTTAAAAATGTCCTTATCAAGAACCATTAAGTTCTCTTCCAGAATCTTTCAAATATCACAATTCAAGTTTTCCTTCAAATGTCAGTGTCAGATTTGTGTGAGGTAGTCACTACCTGTTCTATTATTACTACTGCTGCCTACCTTGATAAAAGTCTATTCATAATAGTCACTTTTTAAAGATGTGCAGCAAGGTGTTAATTTGTCTTTCCATCTATTTCTTCTACTGTTCTTATTGCAATAGCATCTGGACCTCAGGAACAGACACTATACTAATGCTATTTAAAACAAAACTAGAAAAAAATTGTAACTGCCTGACAGTGGGGTGCATTTACACTCTTTTTTACTGTGTGGTGTTTAGTGTATTCATTTTGTTTAGGTAAGGTAGATAGAAGCCAAGTAGAAATAGAACTCATAGCTGTAGCTAAACTGAAGATGGATCATGGCTATATCCATAGTTTTCAACAGAGTGTGTGTGAAATTATGAGCTGTATGCTTAATTGTGTAGACATCATTTTAGGCTGCATCCCTCTTTGCCCACACAGTTGTTCTCCCACAGTATGCTAAAGCTTTCAGTGGTTCATTCAAATGAATAGATGTCATTGCACATTTTCAAGTACTGCCATGGTCCCAGTAGTCTTTGTTAGTTGCCTACAAGCCTTGTATTTTCTGGTAAGTGCCTTGAGGTAAGAACATTTACATGGACATTTTCTGATCTCACAACAAAAACCTAGCAGGCCGTTGTGGTGATCACATGACTTTGACGCTACTCACTAGAACAGCTTTTACACACTGTGTTGGCCCACCTAGATTCTGCTTCATCCACAGTAGCCCTTCTTATTTCTTTAGCATCTGTCACATCTTTAACTGTGAAATGTCATTTCACTTTATTTACATTTATATCCCTTTTCTGGCGAACAAGTTATTTTTGTTGCTGGTGTCCTCATCACAACTGCTATTTCAACAAGCTTTCCTTCTAGAGGTTTTTTCCCTTTATGCAAATACTTTTCAGATGTTGCCTGCTGTTGGGGGTTCTTTAACTACTTTATCTTAAATGTCAGATTTTAGCAGCTATGTCACTGACACACTTGATGATACTACTTAATACTATCTTCTGCATCTGCTTATAATTCCTTCCTTAAAATGTCTGTCATCAGAAGAAAGTCCTCTATTGAGTGACCAAGCAACCTAAACCCTGCCTTCTAAGATTAGACATTGAGTCACCTTGCAGTTTATTTAATACTATATTTCATGTATGTTCCTTCTCCTGGGTCTGGAAGAATTCCATTAAAGACAAGAGAAGGCAGTCTCTCCCAGCTGGCAGTTCTTTGATCCTGTTCTTGATGAAACTTTGCAGTGACATTTGTCAGCATGAAGCAGGATTAATGAATGTTTCTTTTCTCCCATTGTAACTTCTTGTAGCTCAGGACAAGTATTCTCGCATCCTGCCGCACCATCTTTGCATCACATCATCTCCAGATCAGCTTTGATGACTTGCTCATAGACTCTTCAATGAAAATCCTCAATCAGTCATACATACCTGGTTTTCATGTTGTAAATCTGCTTCTCCCCTTATCCTCTCTCTGCTGTTTCTTTATCACTTACTTTTGTCCTTTTCTTGTCTCTGTTATGATTTTCTATATAACGCAATTCATTGTCCTCATGATCCTGCTTATTTTCATTTCCACTTCCTCTTCTTATGGAGCTAGCTGCTCTTCTTTGCCTCTTGGTGTGCCTGCCAGTTTCTGCTTTTTATTTCTCCACTTTAATAGCACAGTGAGCTGTCTTTTCTCTTATCTTGTGTTCATCACATGAATAGCTACTTTTCTTTTCCATGTCTCTGTGTTTCAGATTATCATTTTCTTCAGGCATCCACAGTTCTTGAATCTTCCATGATGTGTTGTCATTTCTTCTCCTTCATGTCCTTAAATCCCCTTTAAATACTTGATTCTATGTACCCATGGCAACAGCCACTTCAGATTCTGTGACCAAAGCAAGCACTGAATTAATTCTGCAATGCTTTTCTTGTTTACCACATCACACAAAAATGAGAGAGCTGATTTTTCTTATCTGATGACTCATAACTCTCCAGTAGAACTGATGTTTAAGCGGTTTTCTTCAGAGCTCAGTGAACTACTCCCAAAGAACAAGTAATTCAGTGAAAGTAGCCTTTTTTCTTTTTTCTAGTTACCATGAAACAGAATCTATTGGATTTTTACAAAGAGTAAATATTGAGTGGCTGTTTAGGGTGTGTTGACCTTTGGAACATTCTTCCACAAACCTTTAGAGAAGGAAGTCAGTGACGGGCACCACATACCTGGTATGGTGAGGGAGGAAATAGGATAGACCAACTTGGTTAGCAGCCATCTGTCACTCCCACAGATACTGTCTCTTGTGAATGACTGAACACATGTAAAACAATGCAGTAAGTTCAGTCTGAGAGGATGGCTTTGCAAATCCTTGGCAAGTGCGAGTAGGAAGCTGCAAGCATCCCTCAGTCAATAAGGACAGCTGCTGATAAGCTCATCACAGCTTGCTGAATGACACAGAGCACTGACTAACATGTTAGACCTGTACAGCTGTTACATATATGGTGTGCACATTATCAACAAGAACATTAGCAGGGAAATGCAGAAGTGGCTGTGATACATAGAAGGAGCCTTAATTCAGCAGGGGTGTAAGTGTATAAAGTTCTGGTGTGGTTTCTCATGGCAATAGTACTAGAAAGAACCTGCTGATCTGATTATACAGATTTTGAAGACCAGTTCTTTTAGCAGAAGACTCTCCTGTAAATAAGATCCATTTTGACCATCTGTTGCCAGATGGAAGTGTTCTACTTGTGAATCATTGGCTGCAATGGCATATTTAGACAATGAATCTTTCATGGTTAGATCCAAAGCACAAACACATATTGAGGTTGTATTTTCTGTTTACTTGGCCTAAAGTTATAGTATGGCTATATACTTCTGTGAACATGCTCTTAGATAGTAGATAGAAAATCCAGCAGTTCACACCCCCCCTTAGTGATGTATCCCAGTTGCTTGAGTAAAAAGTACATGGTTTATCACCAAAAAATGTAAAGACAACATAGAGGCCCTATTTCACTTTTAATTTGATATCTGTAAATTTGTTTGAGGAGTCTGAATGATTCAGTATATGTGATGGCCTGCGTAGGCAGTGTTTTGGTATTCAGGCAGGCCCAGAATACAGCTCATCAACTCATATACCTTCACTTACAGGTCTATGCTTAAACCTCCTCGGTGAAAACAAAATTGCATTATTTCCTTTTTTCCTGTAACTTATTTTCTGTGGTTTTTGCGTTCTTTTTGTTTATTTTTTTAGTGAACAGAGAGTAGGAGACAATAAAAAATACATACGCTACCTGGGAAGTTTACAATTATGCAGTAAAATTTTAAATTATTGCTGTTTTAATGAAGTATAAAGATGATTATCATGGTTAAGTTCTTTGAAGTTTAATTGTGACTTTTTGCACACATTATTATGCATAGATTAGGTTTTATGCAGAAGCTGAGAATTGTCAGTGAATTTTATTTCAGCAGAAATAATGCCAGGTTTTAGTCTTGGATTAGCTAAGTCTATTTGCCCTGAAGGAAATAGAATGAAAAAGTGGAATCTGGAGAAATAGCATATAGAGATTTATACATGCCAACCTCCACCAAGTTTTTCTAAGTGGGAAATAATTGATGAATTAATATATGCAGCAGTGTCATAGAGACTCTCATACTCTCATTGTGCACCGCTTTGATCTTGAAGAAGAAGAATGATAGCTGCTTCCATCTGCAGTAGTATCACATCTTGTTGGCAATACAGAATTTGCTTAGATAGTCACATGAGGAAAGTCCTTAATGTATTTTAGGATAGAGTTGAAAGAAAAACAGCAGCTAAAGGCTAGGAAGAAAACCATTACAGTGTATTCATCCCAGCTCCCCAAAAACCACCATCAGAAATTCTGCAGATCAGCAGTCCAAGACAACTGGAGATACAGTTATTCTGAAGTACAAATTACTTTTGACATACATGTGATTGTGGTGACTCTGTACTTCTTTGCACTTTTTGTGAACACTAGTGGAATTGACTTTTTCTGAAAAAAAAAATATTTGGAAATAGTAAGTTTCACAGGCTGACATATGAGCTAACTTTTAATTAATACAAAGTGGAATTGATCCTTGCAACAAAAACAATAATGTGTGATATTTACATCTACTCATAACTAATCAACATTACTCAAAATTTGAATATTTGGCAATTAAGAGGATTAAAGAAATCAGGACAGAAATGTCAATACTGAATAAATTTAGGGAAACCACAGTATGGCCTCAGCCTGCTAGTTTTGTTCTAATAATACTGTTGATGAGACACAGAAAAAGTGCATTAATCAACAGGATAAGTTTTATCAGCAGCTGTCTGACATCTGATTCCAGATGATGGCAGGCAGGTCAGTGTCCATTACTCACAGTGGGCCAGCTCAACATCCGCTGTTGGATAGTGGCTGTGACAGATTACCCCTGGAGCTGAGATAAGGGATGCCCAGACTGGAAAGAACAGAGAAAGCATATCTGGCCAGAAAGTACTTCAGTGACTCTAAACACTCAGCTGGGCACTGAGTGAGGCTATGAACTGTGGGACAGAAGATTCTTATCACATATAGGTACAACCACAGATACATCAATCAAGCTTGGCTCACCTACCGCCTCCACAGCACTCCAGCCATGCCTGTGAGGAGCTCTTGGCAGCAGTAATTCTAGTGTCATCAGTGTGTAATTAAGCCAAATCCCTTTAAATTTGCATGCTTCATTTGTGAATTATTTGTTCAGAGCTTTTGGGACTGAAGACTTGGTTCCATTGGGTTTAAAACCTAACACAAATACCCCACTGCGTGGCTGGTGTCATTCATACCTCCCTGGCCATTGGTAATGCACAGAGAAGAGCAGCTGATTTGGCCTTGCCTTGTAAATCCTCTCCTGACTGGAAAGCAAGCTGCAGACATAACATTCCACATATTTGAATATTTTGATTCTAAATCAGAGAGCAAAATGAAGACAAAAAGCCATTCCAAGATCTATGTTATTCCAGACAGTTACACTGCACTAGCTATTCTAGTGAATTTCTGCAGAGATTCCCACAGTCAGCTGCCTGTGTGGGAAGGTGTAGATGCCTTCTGAGTTGCAAGGGCTTCCTGTTATGATAGAGAGTTGCTGTCACATCCATGGTGGATAGGAATTTATGCCAGCACCAGAATTTTGCTCTTTCACTCCAGTGGGCTCTTTTTTATGTACAAAGCTATAGGGTTAAGATTTGCCTTGATTTCACAACTGGAATAATTTTATGGAACTCTTTTATTGGTTAATCCCACATTAATTTGCCTGCTTGCAAAACAAGTGCATTCTTCCCTCATTTTAACAGAAAAATGACCTTGTTATTTCTGATACTGCAGCTCGTTGGGCAAAACTTAATCCTGTCGCTACAAACATAATCCCATGAATCCTCTTCTTGCTGATAACACTTTTTACTGTCAGAACTCCTGTGGGAGCTTTTGATTTGGTGCTTGACAGGCTTCCAGGTCCTTCTAATGCTAATCTTCAGATAATGAGTAATGTAGGAAAGAGAGGGATATTGTTTCTCTAGTTCCTAGCTTTCACCTTTCATGGTAATAAGATTGTCACTCTATGCTGTTCCAGCTGTTTTACAGTTTTTTAAAAACAATTTTATTTAATTTCAAGACAGGAGAGCACAGTTTAGCTCTCATCATCACAAATGATACACCCATTAGAAGGTCAGCAAAGAATGAAGAAACAAAACATTTGTGCAACATATGTGGAAGTCACTGGGGAAAATACTGTTGGTATATATTGCACTGCTTCCAATCTGCTGGTGACATTTCCCCTCATACTTCATTTACCTTGACATAGATGTTGCTGTGTGTTGGCAATCACTGACAGCCTGGCAGATGTTACGGGGACCTTGTTGCCTGTGGATTAATACACTCGTGAGGTGGAAGGTTATTTCAAGGAAGTGGCAAAGAGAGTAAATGCTCTGGGCTTCAGAGGGAAAGAGCATCTGAGTTCATTACTATGGTTCACCAGTTAGTGGCACTCATGAATTTTCAGGGAGCAAAAGCAGCCAAGTGTGTCATTCCCTGATCTATCAGGGCGATTTGCAACTGTTCTCTCTAATGAGTCTCTCAGCTGATAGCAACCTATTCTTACACATTTTGTATGTCATTGGTTTCACACTTTACTTTTGAAAATACATCAAATGTTGACTCTATCTATATGATCTTCATCCAAGTTATCTTAAATACTAATTCTCCCACAGCATCTTTGCCATCACTGTGTGCTGCGTTTCTTCTGTTCCTTTTCCCTGTTATAGGTATAGAGATAAGCTCTCTCTCCTATTGGAGAGAAATGCCTCTCATGTGTTTCTCTGGCAGATCTAAAGCCTGAAGGGATCATCATTCTTAAGTTTTCATTTCACAGTATTTTTTCTAAGAGAAAAGCAATTTGGAAATGTCACATATTTGGCTGAGAACAAACTCCCTAGCATTTTATATTAAAAGGTATAGACATTAGTGTACAAAATTCTATCAGTCCTATCTGCAGATGAGTTCTTTGATATTCTGTAGTTTTGTTTGATATTCAGGTTACATTATATACAAGACTCATCTCTGTTCTGTCAGTTATTCAAAGAATGCCTTTGCCGTTCACAGAGTTAGCTTCCCACTGCTCTGTCTGTCCTCTGTCCTTACACCCTGGGTTCAAAACTAATATGCATGTCAGAAAAAAAAGACTTTTAGTTACTGCAGCCCCAAGCTTAAAATGTAAGATAAATCCTCTTGGAGAAAGAGGAATAAAAGTGTGAATATGTGGAATAATTTGATGAACTCTGTTCCTCCAAAGATTGTTCTGAATATACATTTCAGTATTTCCACCATGAATATGGTTCAGGTTATTACAGTATTTTCCTCTGATCTTTTTTTTTTCCAGCCTTAGCAAAGCTAAAAAAATCATCTAAGGCTGATTTTTGTCAGCTTTAGATCATGTAAGAATTCTTTCTGATATAAGAATGAACACTTCATTATCTGTGAAAGCCTGAGTAGTGTTTGAAAAAGCACCTGTGTCTGTGCATATGTATGGAAGTGAGAGGTAGCTGGGACACAGATAAAAATCAAAAGGAAGATCTTCACTAACAGCAGTTTTCATAAGTACAGTATCAATTACTGTAAAAATTAACTTTAATTTTTTTTTTCTCACCCCAGTGACATAGAGCAGGAACAAGAGCCATGAAATGTAAGTAGTAAGTCTGAAACTGCTCGAGTTTGCACAGTAACTAATTCTTGTGTAGCTGGGTATCAAGGCTGTGCTCTGCTCACTCATCTACCACCACTGGGTGCTGCAGCAACTCTCAATCTGGCCAGCTGCAGAGACAAAATTGTGGACAATTTAAACAATGAGCTAACATGAGATAAAGTGGTTGAATGAATTCTTAGCCACCTTCACAGCTAAGTGTTTGACTAATTAGTACAGGAACTATCTTGGAGGGAATTTTGGACTGTTGTGAAGGCTTCCCCAGGCAGGTCCTGCCATGCCCAGAACAATTTACGTGTTTCGATGTGTTGATTATGAGCTGGGCAGGAAATCTGGACCTTCCAGGAATCCTCAGTTGGTTCACCTTAGAAAATTGATCAAACTGTATACAAATACTCATTTGCCCACACACTCTAAGCTCTCCTGCATTATATTCATGCAGCACATTCACCCTCCTGACAAATAGATATTGATGATAAATAGATAGATGTGATACAAATGGGAGATAGAAATATCAGTAACCCAGAGGAAAGTATCAGCATTCTTTATTTTTCTTTCTCTTCATAAAAATGTAATAATCTTCATTATAGTCCATTATCTCTATGAAGACTACATAGATTTGGCACATAAAAATGGTTTCTTACTATGGAGATTTTCTTCACAGCCCAGTAACCTTATTTCCTTTTTCCTTGACTAATTCAATGTTCCCCAGACACATTCTCTGTTTACCTTCTCACAAGCAACCACATTTTTACCATACTGCGGAGCATAATTGCTACTGATAGTTCTAGTGAGCTTTATTTGAATTTTAGTAGATTTTTTTTTTTTAATTTAGAGCATATCTTACATCTCCTGATTTATTGGTAAGCATTTTTTCATTGGTATAAGTGAACTTCACCCATAAATGGAAAGAGACTAATGAAATAGAATATGCTATTTGTATTTCTAGTTAAATCCTAAGTTACAGGGAAACCTGTGATGAAACAGACAGTTAGTAATGATATAGTAGTGCCTTGAATCTGCTTGGAACTTGTATAACACACTGTCTTTCATCAAAAATGCCAGAAGATGGACATACGAATGGCAACTGTGGATAATAGAAGTAGCAAAATAGTGAGATTAGAGAACTCCATTTCAGAACTAAGTATATTTGAGTTATTTTTTCTGTCTGTGAAATGCAGTATTAAATAAATCCCTTGAAGTCATATTCAAGCTATGAGCACAAGTATGTCCTCTTCTGTTTCTGGGTAAATTGGAAGTGATTAA
Organism: Irena cyanogastra; assembly: GCA_013397155.1. Lineage (NCBI taxonomy): Eukaryota > Metazoa > Chordata > Aves > Passeriformes > Irenidae > Irena > Irena cyanogastra. The sequence continues at coordinate 1,086,145 of VWZV01007560.1, read as the reverse complement.
AATCTAGGCATCTTTTGATGAAACAGGTTGTTCAAACTTTCCCAGAGCTCACTGCTGATGTTACATCCTAAGAGGATGTCTCCTTGTGCATCTGAAGTACCTGAGTCAGTAGATATGCCTAGAAATTGCCCATAGAATTGATTTCTAGACCCTACTCAGAGCAGTGAGTACTTTTTTGTAAAAACATTCTGCTGTTGTGGCCCTGGTCTTGCTGCCCAATTCCCACCCTCCTTACAGGAGCTAAGAGTTGGTTGTTTATGGGTTACAGTCATAGTGCCAGGTTGATGGTTGGACTTGATGTCTTAAAGGTCTCTTCCAAACGTAATGATTTTATGATTCTGTGAAAACCCCACCCTAGAAACACGAGTGCAATTTTGTCTCATGTTGAGGAGAGGTATAAATGGAGTGAGTTTTAATCCAAATGGGATCAGAAACACTGAGAGCAGGTTTGCATTGACTGTACTAAGTGAGGATGTTCAGCCTAGAGCTGCCAAGCGTGAAGCTCACACTCGGGTCGCATGCTGCCATCCTTCAGAGCTGCTGCTGCTCACCCAAATGCTTTTATCCAGAGCTCCTCCTGGACGTATGTGCTTGTTGTCTCTTCCCAAACCAGCACAGCTGTGAATATGACTCCCTAGCCTGGCAGCAAGGCAGATTGGTGATGATACGTGCCAGGGGTAGGCCTGTCTGGTGAGGGATCCTGTAGTTTGTTCGGCATGCCCCCAGAACAGCAGCTCGAGGGAGACAGGCTGCCTAATGCATAGAGCAGGGTACTGCCAGAGAAAATGTTTCATAGGCTGCCTAGTTACTACTTACATAAAAAGACTTCATTCCACTAAAACAGAACTAGTTCCTTATTGAAAGATATATATAGGGATGCTTGTAACATTTCAGCCATGCTCTCACAGATGGCTTCTTGATGTCTCATTCAGGCTCACTCATCTTTCTCCAAACTCATGGCAGCAACCTCTGGAAAGGCAATTTCACATATTGTATGTGTTTATCCTGTGTAAAGAGTGTTCCAGGCTCTGACCATTGCCTACCTCAATGCCATGGAAAAAAAAAATTCTGGGATACATCTCAGGCTCTAGAGTTCATCCCCATTTGAGTGCACTGAGAGCTTTTGACGCTGGCCAACACGCATCTGCAGTGCTTACACAACATTAACAAGAACACATTGCTTCTTTGGTCCTCTTCTGGAGAAGATGAATCTTAGTCCCTTTTTGTTCTTGAGCTAATGGCTGAAGAGCAGGCATATTGGTCCTTAATTCTCAGAGCTTGTTCCCTTTTCTTGAATGTATTGTTAGCACTCAATAAATAATAAATAACTGCTATGTTGGTGTTTCTTTAATGAACTGAGCCTATAGTCCCAATGTGCAGTAGCTGTGCATGCACATCTCCATGTGCAATATTAATGGTTATATTATGTAACTGTATAATGGAGTGTCAAGGAGTCTCTGGGACTCTTGCCTGAGAGAGGATTTGAAAGGAACATGAACAGCAGAGTTTGGCCCTGGATTCAGAGAAGTGAATTGATCAACAGTAGAGCAGCATTTTCTATTTACTTGATAAATAAGTTCAGCCTCTAACAATCTGAGAGAAATTTCAAGAACATATCCCATATTTGCTTGCTTATGAGGCACTTTTTTTTTTTCATTGCTTTGGATAAACACAAGCTGAATGCAGATAATTGCAGCTGTGTTTTCTAGCACCAAAGACAAGGCTAAAAATGCCTGGAGTGACAGGGTCACAGCTAAAATTCTCTCAGCTCTCAGTGAGACCTGTCTGGTGCATGCCTAAGTCTCACAGAATTGAGCAATCTCTCTGCTCCACATTGCCACTGACTCCCTCATAAGGGGAGGGATGCACAATGTCAGGCTCCTCCAGCCTCCTTTATGACAGGAGCAGAGCATCAGAGATGGTCAGTGCATTGCTGGGAGCCAGGCTGTACACACAGAGCAGTTTGGTTTTTTTGATATTGCTTGGAAGCATCTGCTTTCTCTTCTCTTTAGCCTGCTGTCTCCTGGACTGCTGAGCCCCAAGCCCTGTGTGAAATATGCACACACATAGGCAGGGCATGAGAGGGAGAAAGAGTCAGCTGCAGTTTACCAAAGCATCAGAGGAAGAAAGGGAATCAAAGATGAATTTAGGAGGCCATAGAAGAGAGAGAGAAGGAGATGCAAGAGGCTGAAAAATGTGCTACATGCAAGAAATGGAGTGAGGGAAAGAGAGTATGTGGAAAGATTAAAGAGAAACTGGAGGGAGAACACAGGGACACCAGAATGAGAGAGCATTAAAAATGGGTGTTTGGTGAGACATAAATGAAGAATGGTGAGGGGGACAGCTGGGAAAAACAGAAGACAGCTAATGGACTATTTCAGTATCTTTTAGGAAGAGCCTAGAGGGAAGCTTTTAAAGTAGAATTTTAAAAATTAAATAATCAGAGAAATAGTGGTTATATTGGTTTTAAGGGGTGTTTTTAAGGAAGAAGAGAGCAATCTAGAGGGACTACCCAGCATTTAGAAGTTTTCTTATTCCTGAAGATTCTAACTTTTCCAGAGATTTTAGCCAATTTACTATATCAGTCATGGGCTGTTTCCTGGTATCATTACATCCACAGTACTTTTTCCTATAGCAGAGATTAGTAGTGAAGGTTTTTCTTTCAGGCAGTTATTGTTTTTTTTTTCTTTTAATTTTAACATCAGATCCCAATTTTCTTGCAAGGGAATAGGAAAGTTTTTGTAGGTGTGGTGTTGAGAATAAGGACTCTGTGGATCCTTAAGACTCGAAGATCCACTGTACTCATGCTGCATGACACAACTTCACAGCTGGGTACTTTCTTTTAATCTTGTGTTCCTGTGCTTCTGTAGAAGCCTGATAGATGAAAATTTAAATTTTGAAAGCCTCTAAGTTTCAATTAATGCCTCTTCAGCAAGGTCCTCTTATTTATACTTTAAGAACATGCTTAAGTTTCTTTGAAGTCAATAGAATTAGAAAAGCTCTGCCAAAAAGAGATAAAGGATTTGTTTTGTTGACATATGCGGGCATATAATTAGTACAATTTTAAGTACAAATCTTAGTATAGATACTATTATTTGGAACAAAAGCTGTACTAATCTGTGAAAAAAAATAGTGAAATCTAAACTAACTTGAAGATCTTTCATACTGAAATAAAGACGTGCACATGAACAGTCCTCTTCCCTGATGTAATGCTCACCACTCCTTATTTTGGTACAAACCTGTGTTTTACACAGGCCTTTTCTAGTTTGCACTCAGCACATTATTATAAACAAGGCCAGCTTCTGACAGATGGACACAATATCCTGTGTTTCCTTCACAGGCGAACATGATTTCAAGCAGCAGGTGTCAGAGAAGCCACATGGTGTTGCCATGCTCCATATTAGTTGAGGTAAGAAAATGCAGTAGACACATTGCTAAGTTCTTGAGTGTATTTTAAAATAAAATACTCTCAGCAACTATCAGTATGTTTATGTTTATGGGCTGCTTTCTGCTAGCAATCCCATATGGCAGCTGGGAACAAAATTCCTGTCCCTATAATATTCTTTCATGAGAGGGAATGGAGTCCCTATGTCTGCAATTAAATTTTAAGTGATTGGAATGTTCTGAAGTGCCAGAATACAGGAAAATGAAGTACCTCTGAGCTGGACCCATAATTTTGGTGATTAAATCTTAATATACTCTCTAAGTCTACAATTATTTTGATTCTTAAACCACTTTACATTTGAGAGTTGCATATCTTGTGGAGTCCAATAAAATATTGCTATGGAGGAGAATGTAACTCTCCACAGCCAGGTTTTACAGGGTAACTCAGTTAAGAATAGTTGTGCTAATTTATATTGGCAGAGGTTTTGTTGCTGTCTATTTTAAGCCATTTCTATGTCCAAAACGTTTGGATCACACAAAAATTCAAGCAACGTTTTTGTTACCTTTTAGTGCATGCTAATTATAAAGAAAAATCCTGATGGTTCTTCTCAGATTGCCAGCTGACTTGGTATGAGGGAGTCTGAGGGAAATTATTAAGCTGTATTTTCAGCACAGTCTTTCCTGACTTGCATGTGCACGCTGGTACCATTGGATTCTGCGGACTGCAGATCAGAGTGGAACCTCTTCAGATAAACATTTCTTAGGTTGAGTGAGAGTGAGGAATTTGCATTCGATTTTCTGCTCAGCTGCAGACTCATGCACCGGACTGAACACCCACTTGGGTCTTACTGCAAAGGCAATTAGACTTTGTCATCCCTGGATTTCAGGCCATCAGTTGTTCTAGGGATTTCAGTGGTGCTTAGTGTCAGACTTCAGAAGTAAAACTTGAGAAGTTTTAAGATTTCCTCATTAATCTAATTCCTAGATTCTGCATCTTGGTACCCATCTCCTTACCTCATACTGGTACTGAGAAAGCAGTGCTTTGGTTCCTGTGAGATACACAGATCCTTCTGTGATACATTTAGAGTTACCTGATAAATGGAGAGTGGGGGATGTCATAAATTGAGGGAGAATATAGCAGCATGTCAAGCAGAAGTTTTTTATGGTGTAAACATTATGACTTAAATGACCTTTACTGGAGAAATTCTCATCCTCAATGGAGTCATGGAGCCTTTTTGCCCTTTGAATTAAGGTGTTTAAGGATTTTTTTATCAGCACATTCTGGAAATTATTTCTGTGTGGATAGAAAATTGCTTCATTGTCTGGCACTATTTCTGTCACATAATTTCAGCAAGTTTTGTAACTTGGCAATTTATGTTCACTGTTTTCAAGTGATGTTTGTGATCCATTGTGACACAAATCACTGCAGATCCACTGGCTTTTCTTGCCTGTGCAATGTCACAATGAGACAGCAGCAAGATTCATGGTCTCTGTGTCATCACATCTAATGGCAATAGGGGATCAAAAACTCTGATGATGTCATGATGCTATTATATAAGTTTGTCATGAAATTAAGAAGATCACACAGAGTGGCTAGACCTATAGATGGGGATTAGAAAATGTGATTTCTCTTCCTAAATGTTAAGGGGAATCAGTTAGCCTTGTTCCAAATCTGGCATAATTTGGAAAATCTGAATAAGAATTCTACACACACATTTAATAAGACACCCAGGTAGAAAACAAGAAATTTTTTTTTTGTTCTTGCTAGCTGGAAGTTTAATTGCTCTAATGGAATTAAATACTACACATGAGGATGCCTAATAAGCTAAATGATTTGCTTAAATCCAATTTTGATGCTAGTCACTGTAGAAGCAGTATTCAGCATGTTAGGTATTGGCATTGCTATATGAAGAAAACTTTAATGCCATAAAAATTATGTGTCCTTAGGTAGTTGTATCTTTTTAGCAACTGTCCATTCAATTTCCCAAAGGTTAGGTTTTGTGCCAGCTTAGGGAAAATAGGATTCTGCAGCCCTTATGTTCTGTTCTCAGGTCTCCTACTGATTTTAATTTCTCTAAATCATCAGAATTCCTATAGGAGGGGGAGAAAGACCAAACACTAATAATATTATAATGCCTTTCTATTTCAAAGCTATTGTACCACACTTACAGCCTTACCACACAGCAGTCACTTCAAAGGCAATGAGCCTTAGATGCCTCTAAAAATGATCGTTTCTGGCAATATGAAGAGTAGAAAAACTGCATTATGGTTTAAGGGCATAAAAGTAGTCATTAAGCAGTCATAACAGAAATGATATATGAATTTTAGTTCTGGTAGATATTAAACTTTTACCAAAATAAATCCTGAAGACATTTCCTATTTTTTGGTTCTGTCCCTTTGTGATTCAGCCTTCTTCCCCCTCTATCGCCTGCCTGGCCTGTGCAGAGCCAGGCAGCCTGTGAGACTCAAACTCTCCTCACACTGTCTTGCTGCTTGTTGGTCATCAGCTGCCTGCATGAGTTGTTGAGCTGCTACCTTTTAATTCTTTTGCTCTGGCAGGAGCTTCCAGAACCCCCTACTTACTGCATTTTCCCACAAGAAACCTGTAATTTTAGCTTCTGATGTTCTTGCCAACTTTGCAAATGTACCCTTGCACAAATTTCTTGCTCCCCAACTTTCCTTTTCTAATAATTTTTCCCACATGATCACTTCTTTCTTTTAGTACAGTCTGTAGTTAAGCTGGCCATCTAGAGGAATAAGGCACTGAATGATTAAGGTTTTTCAGCAGCAGTGATAAAAGTAAAGAGTTGTGTATTAACCAAGCAAGCATATATTATGCTACATAATAATTTGACAGTGTTCCCTATTATATCAGTGATAGACATATTCTAATCTAATAATTTTCTCATCCTTTAGCCTAACAATTTGTTAAACAGAGTATTTTTAAATAAAGAGAGCAATCTTATGTAAGTTAATTTAGCAGGGCTTGAAAGCTTTGGTTATTAATAATTCATGGTGCCAAGTTACCACAAAGAATCTTCAAAAGCTGGTTTATTTATTACTTTATTATTACAATGTCTCTTTAGTTTTCCAACTCTTACTTTCAGTTCAGGCTTCACTTCTGAAAGCTGCAAAGACTATTGCCTTCTCTCAGAACTGACTTTTTGATGCTTTAGTTACTGCCTTGCTGTCTTTATGAGTCTTTTGCTGTAGGCACACAGTTTGTGGTAATTGGGAGTGGGGCTGTGGCAGACCATCATCCCCAATGGGCTACAGCTGTGAGCAGCAGGTGAGCAGCATTGACAGCAATGAGCCATGGAGTGCCCAGGTGTGCTGAGCAATCACAAAGGGAACAGAGGGCACACAGGTGCAGTGCATGAACATGAGGGGTACAAAAGGTTGGGCTGAAGAACAAGAAAGAGCAGCTGCTTGCAGCTTTATGAAGTGTCATGATGTTACTCTGTATGAGCAGACACCTGAAGCCTTCTGATGAGGTATGTTGTTACTGTGTATGGATGATTGCTTAAAGCTTTCTGAAATTATATGGTGGTACACTGTGTTTTATGGCCATCTCAACTGTGACTTTTTGCAAATGCTTGACTGCACAGTTTTTGCCTGGAAGGTAATTATGATGAGAAATAATGATTAAGTCAAATCCATAATCTCTTAGATTAGTTTTTTAAGAACCAATCCTATAGCAGGTTTTATGTAGCACCTTACTGGAGCACATATATACTTGTAAATATATATATATATATATATATATATATATACACACAGAGTACTGTCTCTTAGAAAGTGGAAAATTAAGCCCTATCTTTCTTGCTACAGCTTTAGGTAAGTGTATGGGCAGTTTCAGTTTGTATTAATTAACCAATTTAGAGGAAATATGATTTTATTCTTAGATATGCATTACAATAATCAAGTGAATTACAGTCATTTCAGTGACCCACCATTAGAACAGATTGTAACCATTAAGCTTAAAGACAGCAAATTTCTGGGTTGGAGTAACTCAAACACAATTCACAGAACTAGAAAAAGTTTCAGGTTCAGAGCAGGTCTGACCTCACTTTTTGGTAAGGTTCGTCAGAGCCTTGTAAATGAAGTTTTGACTATATCTTCAAGGATAGAAATACCTTGATAGGAGGTAAGTGTCTGAATAATGACTGATGGTAGTGAATGCTTCCTGCAGCAATTGTTTTGTAGGAATCCAGTCATTTGGAGAAACACACAACTTTCAGTGTGAGCATGCCTAATGCCTTAAAAATGGTTGTCTTTTTAGTCCTGCTCTGAGCTTAGACTTGGAGCCAAAAAGGATAGTGTAGAGGAGGTATCTGTAGAAAGTGGGAGTTTCTTAAAGTGCGGAGGTGTCTGTCCTACAGGGGGCATGAAAAGTATGGCTTTAGGGAACAAACCAGTGCAGGACATTCCTGTGAGGTGTATCCTCAGTGGCCTGGTGATGGTGTCACTCATGGCAGAATCCCAGGGTTTACAAATGCTTTGTGTCTTTGTAGCTGACTTCTGTCACTTGGGTTTTCTGCTTTCTTGAGTTTTCTCTCTTTGCTACATCCTCATGAACAAGCTACAAAAGAAAGGGTGTTTTTCAGAGGCACGGGTGTTTTTCAGAGGCACAGGTGTGAAAACATCTGTCTTGTGAATGGCTTGGTGTCAAATGAAATGTTTGGTACACATTTCTTGTATCTCCATGGATCATGAATGCAGAGAGATACACAAGGGTACCAAAGAGCAGGTCTAATGAATATTATGAACTAGACTTTAAGTATTTTTAATATTTTAATTTTTCAAAGTAAGCTAAGAAAATAATCAGCATTATTTCTAGTTTTCTTCAACATTAACCTGGTGGCAATGGATACTGTTTGTAATTCTGTTTGGTAAATTCTGTGGGCTTGGCTTTTTTTTTTTTTTTCCTTTTCTCCATTGAATTGCTGCCTATGTATTGTGAATTTGCTCTTTCTATGCTTTTCATTGTAAATTTATGAAGTAATGGATAATGTCCAACTCAGGAATGGGATTTCAGGTGTAATGCTAATGAGAAATGTCTGGTATAATTTGTAAGAACATAAGTAGTTCTATGGTACAACTGTGTGTGAGCTTACCCAGCAGAAACTGTTACAGAGGAAGTGTGGGACTCCTGCCAGCATGAGCAGCATACATTAAACTACAACCAGAGCTGGAAGCATTCCGTGACTTTGGTGCATAATTTATTATATTAGTCCATTTGTGTCTCCCTTCTGAAAGAAAGTCAATAAAGGGGTTAATTTAATCTTATGTCCAGATTTGTGCTTGAAAGTGGAGTCTTGTATACCTTCCCTGTCCAGGATATAACTGCTAGGGGCCAAACTGGGGTAAGGAAAGAGGGAACTCTGGAAGTTTTACTCTGTAACTACCACTGAGTTGAGGAATCATTAGACATGAAAGGAGGACCTCGCAGTTCCATGCAGAGTCCCACGCCAAAGTGACAGTCTAATTTCTTTACACGCTTTTGGATGGTGTTACATTTCCCCTCCTTAGTATCACAAAATATTTTATTTTCCAGTCATGGAACTAGCAAAAGATAGTGATAGCAATTATGCAGAGCTAAAAATTAGTCATAATTCTGTTAAAGTGTGGAACTTGAGATGAGAGGGTGGATTAATCCAGGTAGAGACCAGCAACCCTGGCCACTAAAACAGCCAGCCTGTGAGTAGACAAGGACTGATTTATTGCACAAGTTTTCCTGCTAATGAACAAAGTCTTCTTCAGTTCGAACAGAAGTCTATCTCCATCTCCCTGGTAACTTTAGCTGTTTCTCATAGATCCTTGAGCAATGTCTCTATAGTATGTGTAAAAACACTGGGGACTTCTAGGATCCATTTTCTACAGGCAGCTAAACTGGTGGTGAGAGCATAAGGTACCCCAGAAAAGTCTTGACGAGCTCACCATTTCCTTCCTTCCTACTTCTGGATTTTCAGCTTGATGAGAGTTCTATACTGACAACCTAGAACCTTGAGGAGTGGGCAAACATTTACTTTCAGTGTAGCCCCTTAATGGCAGTACAGAATCTTTAGCCAATAAATTATCTTAGTCTCACTAGTTATAATAAAAATGTACAAAGGAGAAGGCAAGCTACAGTGCAGAAAACTGTCATATTCAAATGAGTGAAATTAATTCAGTAATATGTAAAGAGAGTTTTTGAACTGGTCTGTAAAACCCTCAGGCATTGTTCAAGTGTCTGAACTAATTTTAGATTATGTACAAAATCAACTGCATGAATACATAGTGTCCTACAAAGGGTGGATCTGTGTGATTTTTCTTTTTCCCCCCACTTGAATAAAGCACCACAAATAGGCTAGTGCTATGTCAAATACTGTGCAGTAATCTGCTATGTCAGTCTTTCAAGGTATTGTTAATTACTTTGGGAAGTGGCTTTCTTTCATTACAAGAAATTATAAGAATTCTGGGTGAATGAGATGAGGTAGCTTATTTACGTATTCTGAGGCTAGTCATATGATTTTTGTTGAGCCAATTATGCCAAAGATTGCCAAGTTTACAGTCAGCTTATATAGCATTGCAGCTACCAAAAATGTGTCTATCAATGAAAATAAATTTTTAGCTATAGTAGTAATTTTCTGAGTGGTAGGCTTTTTCCTAAATTTATCTTAGGACAGATTAAATAATTATTATTTGAGCTTTCAAGTACCAGTGATTTATTTCATTTCACACTGACAAAACTGTGTCTGTATTTTTTTATTATAAATAGTAGTAGATATGCTAATACAGTCTTTAATTCTAAGAATGTACAGGCCTTAGGTACATGGTGTCCCTCTGGTATCCCAAGTTTGTTATAACCTATGAAGAACTATACTTCTTAATTTGAATACAGAAAGCAGTTTTTAGAAGATTAATTATATTACTGATGTAAATACTGACTAGGCAACTAATGTGCTGTGACTGCTGCTCATTATATCAAACTCAATCATTTCATTGCTGCCTTGTTCTCCTCCTCATTTGTTTCATCTCCATCTGCTCACTCTCTCATATTACTTGCACTGCATCATATGAGGTACCCAAGCTTATTGGAGCAAAATGTTGTTTTCTATGAAAAATGTGGTCCAGCTCTACATAATACTGCAATATAAATAGTAATGCTTATGCTGCTGCTAATTTGACCATTTTTCTCCCTGTTTGAGTCTTGGAAAGTAGAATTCCTATTTTGGAGCTAGTTTATCTATGTGTCAGTTGAAAGCTAAGAGGAGAATTGATGACATCTCACTACAGCCCTTTAAAAGAAGGGTGCTAGTCTAAGCTAGTCATCAAAGCTTGTGTCATTACTCTTACAAGTGGTATCATAAAGGCTGATATTTCTTAGGATGTAATGAATGACATTTTCAGAAGATGATTCATCCTGCCCTAATGCAGTAGAGCTTAGTCACCTAATGGAGTTGTCTCTGTGAACGCCATTCTAGGAGGACCAGAGGAAAAACTTAAATTTGGTGCCTAACTTGTTTCAATCATACTGCTGGTGAGCTCCCATTTCTGATTCTGTACCGATGCCATTCCAGCTGCTAGGAAATTTTAATCTTGCATTATCATGGTCCTACAAGCATAAATTTTAGCAATAAATGTTCTGGGTATTACGGCTTACATCACAGCATATCATTAACTTTATCAATGTCCTTTCAGTTGTCTCTTAAAAATATCTGTAGAGATTATAATTCATGCTGTCTCTTCCCTACTGCTGTGCCATCAACACAAACGCAATATTCCTCTCAGAAATGGCTGGGATAGTATATTAGTGTAGCAGTATGGAGATCTAACAGTGAAACAGTCATGGGGCTTCAAGTGGCTGACACTCTGATAAAGCATGAAAGAGGTAAACAGGAAAGATAAAAATAGTGGGATGATTTGATATCCAGTCTTATTTTCCTTCCTATTGAGAAGGCTTTGTTGGGTTGGCTCTGTTTCTTTACTGCTATTTGCCAGAGCAATGTTTATAAGCAGTGCTGACGTAAGGCACATGAAAGGTTAGTGACTTTGGTTTGGAATTGGAAATACCTCTTTGTGATAAAGATCATGATTTCAAAATATTGCAAACTAGTGTGTCTAAGGTTTCTCCTTGTCTGCCTTGCTCTACATTGTCTCCCCCGAGCTGAAAATTCACTTAAAATTAGGTAGCAAGTGAAAAGAAAATGATAAACCTACGAGGAACATCAGGGGACCTCTTGCTCTGAGATCAGTGGCACTATTCCCAAGGAAGTCAATTTCAAAACAAGTCTGTCAGTTATCTGAGTTTCAGCTGAGAATTTAATGTATGAGTAGCCTTCTGAGACAAAAATTGTGGATTCTGGGATTTTCTCTGCCATTCTTCCATTGTGCATATCACTGTGGCTGCAGAATATAATATATATATTGGGCTTGGCTTTAGTTGTAGTCATTAGTCATTAGTTGCAGATTGTGTTCTTATGCTTCTGTATGTGTGGTTTAATATGTGTGCATATTCAACTGTGCAGGCAATAAACATGTTCAATATAATAAAAAGCTATCTCTGCTTTTACTTGATCAGCTAACTGTGATGCATTGGTACATCTATAAACGGAAGTTGGCTCGTGATAGCAAAATGCAGGGCTATCTTATCAGCTGATTTCTTGAAAAATATTGATTTTCCTCAATGCAAATTTTTGAAAGTTATATGCCACCAGCATTTCTATGGGGCATGCACTCAAACAGAACTGAAGAGCTGAGTCTTGTGCTCATTGCAGTCTGGCAGTTGACTTTTGTCTTTGGATCAGGCCATACATCCTAACAATGCAATTTCCAGGATTATGATTTTTAGGTGTATGGTAATGTGTAGTGGACTGTGCTAAAGAAATGGGGAAAATAAAATTTGTGCTAGGCAGAATTCACCACAAGATGTCTCATGTCTCACTACAGATTTTTCATGAAGGTAGGGAGCTATCTAGCTTAGTGTGGTGAGTGCAGTGAGAATTACATGATTTAGATTCTTCTGGAGAGTGTGTTAAAAGCACATAAAAATAGACTGGATGTGGAATCCAGACATGACGAGTGTGTTCTTCAAGGGCTGATTAAAAATAAATGCACGGAGACTAACATCACTGAATATTGAAAAATTCCCAAGAAAGGGAAGAAAATGAACACTTAAAGCCAAAGTATGACACTAGAAGAATGATTACTCATTATAAGAGAGGGTGCTCTAATCTCATTTGTTATTTCTTACTGCCCTTACTATCTAAGATAAGTGGACTCTATGGCTGAAGTGTCCGTTAGGAGTGCTTTCCACCCTTGTAACATTTGGGGTGGGATGTGTACCTTTAAGTAACTATTTTATCTGTTGGCTCTGGGGATCCAGACTAGAACCCATACATGTGTGAATCTGTACAAGCCTTGGGCGCAGCTGTCTATTCTTATGTGTATTGCTGTATATGTGTTTTTAAATAGAACTCTTTTGTGTTCCTATGTGTATGACTTCTCTTAGCACTGGTGCAGACTCCTCTTACTCTAGGATGTTATTTGAGTGAGGATAGATTCAAGGCCAGCTACCAGTTTTCTTTCTAGCTGTTAAATAAAAGCTTTAAGTATTAATTGTTTTCATAGCTATCCATATACAAAAGACTATGTATTTCAATTCTCAGTTCTGGAAGGATTGAGGTGGGTCAGGGTGGGTACGTGTGGGACATTTCTGTGACCAGAAATGAGCCAGAGCACAAGTTGATTGTATAAGTCAAATGTATTTCACATATCTGATCATCCAAACAAACAGATATGCTCAGGATAAGTGATATGTATTGACAAGTTTAATGTAAATAAATACTCCCAACCCAGTAAGTTTAGTGTATGTTAAGGAATCTAATTTTAAATTTTATGATGGACTCTTTCGTTAACACAACTACAATATATCTCCAAAACTGCTGCCATAAAAGTGTCTGGTAAACCATAGAGTCAAAAGGAAGAATGATTTTCTTGTAAAAATCACGTAATCACACAAGAATACAGGAGCTGTTTAAGGAAAGACTGGATGTGGGAGTTAGTGCCATGGTTTAGTTGCCATGGTGGTGTTAGACCATAGGTTGGATTCAATGATCTCAGAAGTCCCTTCCAACCCAACTGATGCTGTGCTTCTGTGATTCCATGTTGAGCTCTTTCCCACCCTGGCCAATGGTGGCGATCAGAGTGCGTGCCCGGGCCCATCCCAGCTGCGGCTGTTGGCAGTGTCGGGGCCACTTCCCGTCGGCTCCGTGAGGGGACGGGACGCCGTGCACCTGCGGGCGCTCCCCGGCCCTGTGCACGCCCGTCGTACAGGTGTGTGCGTCGGGGCACAGAGGGACCCACGGTGGCCCCTGCCGCGCAGGAGGCGGCAGGGAAAGCTAATCAGTGCCGCGGAGCTGTGCCGCGGGAGCCGTCCGGGGGGTCGAGCAATTTCCTTCACCGCGGGTCCGGCGCGGCCGCTGCTCCCCGGGCGGGGCGGGGCGGGGCCGCCCCTGCTGCCGCCACGCTCCGCCCGCCC
>VWZV01007560.1:881312-1072155 GCA_013397155.1 Irena cyanogastra | reverse complement strand
CTCCCGGGACTGCGGCCCGGGCCGGACCCGGAGCCCTGGCGGGCAGCGCCGGGCCGGCCGCGGCCCCTGCCCCTGCCCCGCCGTGCCCACCGCGCCTCTCAAGTTTATTTTTAGCACCGGTTTATGTAACTGCTAGTGCCTGTATTTCCAGCCCCGTGCGACTCCTTTTGGTAAAAAATTTTCGAAATGCGCGTCGCTTGCCGATAGATGGGCAACCTGAGGAAAACCCGTTTTTTAGCAACCACTTACTGATGTGTTACCCGGTACTAATTAGAAAACCCCTCTGTCAGTTTTGTTTTCTAAAAGTCAACTGGTACGTGCAAGGAGCAGGGAGCAGTTTTGCTTGATTTAGTTGTTTCCATGTCACAGTTACTGATGTGTGTGCAAATGAAACCAGTGTCTTTAATTGAACATGATCTTCCATCAATCAGATTTAAACAGATGTGTCTAAAAAGTGATGTACATCTAAAAAGTGATGTATTTAATCGATTTTCTTTGGAGATTTTTTTTGGAAAACAGCTAAGAGAAAGCTTTTTGGAAAAGCAGTGAGATTCCTTTCAAGCTGTTGGAGGTACTCTTTTGTGTGGTCAGATAACGAGGGCATTAGCATCATTCAGTGATCCCTCACCATACTGAGGAGGAAAGACCTAGAGGGGAATGTTTGACTGTCGGGGATGGATTATATATAGATTTACCAGGTGCATGCACAGTTACATATACAGAAAGCCGTTGTAAAGAGTTTAATCAACTGTAAGCATTAGAATAATAAAAGAATGTAATAAGAAGAGGCCTTTTAAGATAGCAATTTTTTTATCAGAATAATTCTTTTTCAGGAAAATGTAACAAAGTAGAGTAGAAAAAGCCTCATCAGGGTAAGGATATGGTAATCCCAGACACAATTTCTGCTTTTGTAGCATCATGAGATCTCAGATAGTATCAAATGTAAAACCTTGTGGTCAGGATCAGCCTGAGTATTGAGACTTGGTTCTCTTTTTAAATTTGTTTTTTTTTGTTTGGTTTTTTTTTCTCTCAGGGGATTCAACCTCTTCACTTGGCAAAACCTGTTACGTACCATTTTGGCTTTGTTTGGTTCTTTTGATTTGAATATCAGTTGCTTGACCACTTTATTTACTTGTTTGTTCTTTTGCACCCCTGAATACTGATGAGATTCAAAAAGGGAATTTTTGTTGGGTTTTTTTGGTGAGGTTTCTCTGTTGTTTGCATGTGATGTTTGTTTTGCTTTTAATTCTGTGTCTTTTGTTTGCCACAGGAAGTTATAAAGATTATGTCAGATATTCATGTTGAGCATCTCTTTTTCCTAATATGTGTCAGCAAGATGGATTGGTAGTTTCTATTCATTTCCTGGGTGCTGGGTGATTACGTCAGAGAAATCTCCATGACATTTTGGGTTGGCAGTCTTGTAATTAGCCTTGCTAAAAAGCTAGTAATAGAATTTAATGATACTTAACTGTGTTTCATCTCCCAGTCACTAGTCTTTTTGGGCAGATGACATGCTTTGGGGTGTCAGGGCATGGAAAACCACATTGTAGTTGCCTGTGTTTCACTTCTAAAAAAGTACTTTTATTTCATTTTATTAAACAAAAAATTCAGCTCATAGGAGTCTCATAAATTCAACAGCATTAAGTCTAATAATTAACTTTATTAAATAGATGGATTTTTCAGGTGCTGCATTTTGTTCTGATTTGCCTTTAGCAATCCTTTTGGACTTAGTGTTTACCCAGGATGGCACTTGCTCAGTTGTGCAGGACAAGGACTTTGCCTTTGCTTGTTCTTTTCATTGAAAGGAGTGGTGAAAGTAAGATTTCACCAAAACAATGTGTGTGTTTTCAATTGTAGTAGGTTTCAGAGATTAGGTTCTCTTCTATTTCATTTGTTTCTTGTCTATGAGATTTTGGACGTATGTGTTCTGTGTAATTTTGTTTCTGTAGATGAAATATAAAAATGAATCATGTAACATAGCCCTATTTTGGTGTGTAAAGATGCAAATGTAGACTAGTGAAGGAAATAGATTTCTGTGTATGCAATTTCACATTTTTTCCCACAATGAGTATTGTCCTTAAACATAGGATTTTAAATACTATTATTTATTTTTATTATTGTTTAGTATTATTTAAATACTATTATTTATTTTTAAAAATCCTCTTTTTTTTTCCTACTTGTTTGGTGTGTGGGGTTAATGCTCTTTCTGGAGTTTTGAAGTAGAGCAACAGGATCTTTACCTTGGTGTTCACAACAACTGAGGGGATTTTTTGAGTGATTTGACTTGTTGAATTGGAACCATAGAGTGCTTCAAGATCAGCCAGATTATCTTAATGTGACTCAGTGAATGGCTCCATTGCATTGAGTTGAAGTTGTTAAAAAAAAGTCATCAAAGATAGGTTTTCTAGTGATTTTCCTTTCTATATGCCTGCTAGTAGAAAACTAAAAAAGTAAAGTGCCAGTAGCAGGAGCTGGCTTGATGATCATCTCATCAGCACTGGGTCTATGGCTGCTGTGAGGCTGTCACATGGCTGCTCATCCAAAACCCCTGTGCCACATTAGAGATGCTGCAGCAGCCCTGAGTGTCAAGCCTTAGGGTTGAGCTGAGTGTCTGCTCACAGGGCAGCCACAGCCATGTGCTGAGACCTGAATAAAAACCTGTGTCATTTGACAGGGATGTACTGTGAGCTCTGTGTTCATCCTGGAAATTTTCTGGTTGGTCTTTAAAATGCTGCTTCCTGCTCGTACATTTCTACAGCCCTGGTGCAGCATTGCTGCCAGGCTTTCATTCCTGACTCAGTCTGCTTCCTCAGCCCATCTGCCCCCGTGCCATGCAGGGACAGATGCAGCTGCCTGGCAAGGCACAGGTGCCCTGGAGTGTGATCTGAGAAGTACAGTCTCAGGGCAGAAGCAGAGACTGCTTGCTCTACTGGAATGCTTGACTTTTTAGTGGGATTTTGGCTCTTGTTTGGGTTTTTTTGTGTGTGTTTTTTTTTAGTTTGCTTGTTTTGTTGTTTTTGTTGGATCTTCGTTAAGATTTTGTTTTTAGTTTTTTGTTGTTGTTGGGGATTTTTTTTGTGTGTGGGTTGTTGGGGTTTTTCTTGTGGTTTTTATCTTTGAGCCAAGTGCTCTGATATGGGAAAGGGAAACTGAAGGAAAGAAGTTTTGTGCTCTGTACTTGGGACTTACTGGGTTTGTATATCTACAGTCTTTGGTCAAGTGATTACCATGTATTTACTAAATACAGTGGTCAGCCGTGACTTGGTGGGCAGCTGGACTAGATGATTGTTGTAGGTCTTTCCCAGCTGAACTATTCTATTCTAAATATCTCTTAGGTTGTGTAGTATCTAGCAAGAAGTCAAACTGTGCTATTCACTTTGGCTGTTACAAATTTATTGTCTGCTAAGATGTCTCTGCTTAAAGCCGCTGCAGCTTCAGAGTTGCCTGGAGAAGCAGTGCTCAAGGCCAGGCTGGATGGGCTTTGAGCAGCCTGGTCTGTAGAGGGTGTCCCTGCCCATGGTGGCTGCGCTGGAACTAGATGAGCTTTAAGATCCCTCCTGACCCAAACCATTCTATGATTCCCAATTGTAGCAAACTTGTAGAGGAATCCAGCAGCCTTGCTATAGGATGAGAAGAACTGCTCTTCCCCCTCAGCTAGTTTCCTAGCTTTTATGTAAGTTCCATGAAGTGAAGATAGACTGTAATGTTGGTTCCCTCTGGATTATCTCCAAAGGGTATAGGCACTGCTTCTTATCTGCCAAATCTGTACTTTATGAGTTCTTCCACTGGAGAATTTTGAGGGCCCAAACAGTTGCTGTTTTTTAGTCTGTTTTTAAAAAAGTGCTGAAAACAACTGCAGCTTAACATATAATAAAATACATGGTCCCTTCCAGTGTTAGACTTTTATTGTTGAAGGTCTTGTAAGTTGTACTTCTAGGCCCTGGTAATGACTTGAATGAGTAGATGTGTTTGCATAAGGAGCATTAGGCACATCAGCAGTAAAATCTTTTTAAAAATGCAGATGAGGTGGAAATTGCAATCAGAAGAGTGGAAGAGCCCTAAGTATGATATTCTGTGAGGGAAGACTGAGACTTGGGCAGGGGCAGTGCCCCTATGGGCTCCCTTTTTCCCTTTTGTCTTTGTGACTCAGATTTGGAAGAATACCACTGGCTCTGTGCTCCCATCCTTTTACTGTCCATAACAGTAATATCCTGAAATCTCTGGTATACTGAGGAATTCTCACTACACAGGTTTTTGGGTTTTTTATTTTTTAATCTTTAAGTCAAATGTGAGGGTGACAGGAAGTAGGTTCTTGATTTGAGTCTATTCAAATATGTAATAAGCATAGAACTGCTAGTTGAAGGCTCAGTACTATTTAAGCCATTTCCCAAAGTGCCAGTTCTTGCTCAGTGGGCTGGTTGCTTTTTTAAACTTGTTATGACAGATGTAGCTTGGGAAATACACGTCAGTCTAATCCTTTAGCTTCCAGTAGAAGCGTTTTCTAGAACGGTGAGGGTAGTGTCTCGTGTCTTCAGAATCTATAGAGTGATCAGTTCTGCATTATTTCTTTGTGGTAGATGTTAATAATTTTTGGCCTCTTTAAGATACTATGAAGTGCACTCAAGGATTCTTTTAGTGATTCCACATGCTACTATGGATTATTTAAAATGTCAGAACTGTTTAAACATTAAGTGGTATGAAATGTGATGTATTGGACCTAAGATGTATACTGACTGCCATATAAAAGCCAGGAGGAGATACTGACACATTTTCATTAACATATGTAAACAGTTCTATTATGCAAATATTGTTTGTTTTTATTTCCAAGTATCAAATATATGATTACAGTACTTATCCATAAAATATACACTTCTATTTGCCTAAGTGAGTTCCTAGCATATTTATATTTTCTCTGAAAACCAATTAAAGACTAATTTGTTTTAGGATAATACTTTTAATGTCATCACTGAAAAAATATTTGCCATTTAGACATGAAGTATTGCATTTTTTTTTTTTAGTGGACTGGAGAAATATCTAGATTTGACACATGCCAAATAAGGAATGGATGTCAAAAACCAGACATTCTGCCTTGAGCTTAGCTTAGCTTTAGTCAGTAGCTTTTTTCTTTGAGGAAAAAATTTTGAATCCTGGCAAAAGACTGTAAAGTGAAAGATGCAATATAATTGTTTTTTTTTATCAAATTTATTGTAACCTGATGCTTAAGAAAAAACAAAATCATTCTGTGAAAATTGAAACAGAGAAGCTACCTTCTGAAGTATCTGTGGTTTTCCTAAGTCTTCTTTCTTCTTCACTGTCTTTGCTGCTATCTTAATAGCTCCAGGTCTGCGTAGCTCAATAGCAGTTGAAGAATACGCAGAGACCTGAAGGAGATGCACCACTTGATTCCAGCACATGGATCTAGCTGATGTGACTGGACACCTCCCGTCTCAGTCTTCCTTTCTGAACCTGCTGGTACCTATTTTCCTTCTGACATCTGTGATTCTATGTGCTGTGGCATCAGGGGCTGATCAAATTTTATCAGGCTGAGTTCTCAAACGCTCCTGGCAGAGAAGCTTTTAGTTAACCTGTAGTTCACTGAAACTGTTCTATTAGTGTGTGACTTAGTGCTGTGCATGAAAAAGGGTTCTAGATTGTGATATCTGGGGCATCAAAATATGCAGTTGTCTGTTATAATGTGAGAAAAAGCATGATCTAGAATTACAGTCCTGAAAATATTTTCTGTGAATTTGCCATGCCTCATGCCTGAGCTGTTTCTTCATTCCTCACCTTAGTCACAAAAAGCCACTACCTCTACGAGTGTTCCTTCAATCTACTTTAGGCTGATTATTTTTATACTGCATGGCTGGTACCAAGTCACTTTGGCTTCTATGGACACCTTGATAGTACTGGAAAAAAACTAAAGCACAGAGACATTCCACTTTTGTGAGACCCCACTGGAGTACTGCATGCAGCTCTGGGCCCCCAACATAAGAATAATGTGGACCTGCTGGGGGGGAGTCCAGAGGAGTATCACAAAGGAGATTGAGGGGCTGGAGCATGTCTCCTATGAACACAGGGTGAGAGGGCTCAGGTTGTTCAGCCTGGAGAAGAGAAGGCTTTGGAAGGACCTTAGAACACTTTCCACTGCATAAAGGGGGCCTGCAGGAAAGCTGGAGAAGGACTTTTTACAAGGGCTCATAGTGATAGGACAAGGGTTTAAACTGAAAGGGTATGGATTTAGAATAGACATTAGGAAGAAATTCTTCACTGTGTGGGTGATGTGACACTGGAACAGGTTGCCCAGGAAAACTGTGGATTCCCCATCCCTAAAATCGTTCAAAGTAGGTTGGATGGGCTTTGAGCAACCTGGTTGCAGGATTGGGAACCAGATGGTCTTTAAGGGTCCCTTCCAACTGCGGCCATCCTATTATTTTAGGAATTGAACAGACTTCTCTCCTGATCTGCTACTTGAAGAAGTGACCTCTGTGCATCCTGAAGGAGATTAGAGGGTTTTGTCATTTCTGCTAGAAAAGAATCAAGGAGGCTTGATAAATAATGCAATGATGAACAGTTGCTAGAAGCTGTGTTACAGGGCAAAAAAATCCCAAGGATATGTAGAAAGGTATTCAAGTTTTTAGTTCTGTGTACAGCTTACTAAGAAAGTTAAGGAATTGCCCGGCAAGGTGTATACAAGTCTAGGATAGCAAGTCTAGGGTAGTGCTCTTTTTCTGGGAACAGTGAACTTTTATTATGATATTTGAACATCTCATGATGCTGTTTTTGATAAGACAGTCATAAAGTAATAGAAGATTAAAGTTTTACATCCTGACACATACGAATTGGGTAGACTAAGCAGCCTCTGAAATCAAATGGAAATAGTTTTGAGAAACTAAGTAGGTAATCAAAGAAAATAATTCCAGGATTATTGAGATATGTTATATATCAAAAAGCTAAAGCTTTTTAGCTTTACGTGCCTTTCTCTTTCTGGCACGTTTTTCAGCTGTTAAAACTTAACATGAATAAGGAATTGCAAGAATACTTTGTTTACTCTGTGGTCACATTTGTTCTTGCTGGGCTCATTTGATCCCTGTCATCATAGCTCTGTTTCAACCTGTGTGCACAGCTGCAACTTCTTTCCTTGATAGGTTTCTTCTTCCATTCCCATGTGTTTGCAGGAAAGATATAAAATCTGCTGCCTTTTTGTTTGTTTATTTTTTTTTTTGAAATATGCGAGTGCTGGGGGCTTCAGGAAGCCACTTTTTTTGGGAGGAGGCATGCCCTTGTCTGAAATGCAGAAGTTTAAAGCTAAGGGCCAGTTTATTTCATGCTCTTCCTTTGTGAGTGGATAATTGCTTTGCAACTTTACTTAAGAATAAAAAAATAAATCCCTCTGTTAGGTCTGCAGTAACTTTGTGTACCAGATGTCAGTATTGGCCTGTTGGGACACATAGCAAGACAAATACATGATTTGATAGTCTGATACTGGTTTTATCTCAGCACTAAACCACTAATCCTAATGAGCTATAACCTGGAGAAACAATTAAAATTTCAGAACCACTGTGTGTTTTCTTGGGAATTCTTCTTTCTCTCTCTGTCTTCCTGTGGTGGTGTGATGGCTTACATGAACGGAGCCTGCAGAAGTTATTGTACTTCCACTTGAATGTAATTTCTGCTGTGCTTAGTATGCATGTGATTTACAAACACTAACAATATCGAGGCCATATGCTTCATCCTGTGATGGGCTCTCTGGAAGAAAAGTGGCAAGCAGATGTGAACAAGGCAGGCAGGGTTCTGTTTGCAACAGCTGAATGCCTGCTTGTCCTACAAACCATGCACTTACGTTTAAGTGAGAAATTGTTAATCCAACTAATCCTGTGTGATTAAGGCATTTGTATCATTGTTTATAATCTAAAATAGTAGGCTTGAAATAATAATCAGTTTTTCAGCTAAACTATTCTTGCTCGTTGTACATCATGCAGGATTGAGGAAATGGGTGTCCATGTGATACATAATAAATGATAGCCAAAGTAGAATTGTAAGTAGCTTTAGCTGTGTTTTTCAGCCTTAAAAGCAGAATGATGTTTTAAAAGCTTTGTATGCTCTTGGACCATCTCTCAGATACACTGAAGTGCATGATGGCCCAGCTTTCATCATACATGGTTTTTTATTTAGCAGAGATGTGGTAACCTCATAGATTAAGTAAAAAGTCCAGCTGAAGTGGATATACCATATTTCTGGCACTCAAAGTTGTATGTGAGACATACTGTTTTAAGGAGGAATATCTTTTGAAAACAAAGTCTTTTGTATTTGCACATATTACAGTGAACATGGTGTGTTGGACAGTGACTAGGAAAGCAGTTCTAGTACTTGCTGTCTCTGATGGGCAAACTGCCTTTGCTAAGAGCATGTCTATCTACCTGAGGATCACAATATATTTATTTTCAATGTGAAATGCTAAGAAACCTGCGGTAGAAAAATGACTGTATATATTAAGCCTTTTTAGAATCTATTAGTGTAAAAAGCGGTTCAGTACTGATTCAAAACTAACTCTTAATTCTGGATGCCACTTCCTGGGGTATGAGGCATCACAAAAAACCTTCCTGTTTACACAGTATGAAAACTTGGGCTGTGGATTCTATTTCTGGTTGCCAGTCTGTATTAGCTATAGTTCTTTGTGTATTGTGTAAGTGTATCATGAATATTCATTGTCTAATTACTATACATTGTATATTTTATTAACCATATGCACTGGCTGATGTACAGCCGATTATAAATGTAGTATAGCTATGTTGTAAAAATACTGTTTTTCTTTCTCTGCTGTTATTTCTTCTTGCCTCTCATCCATGTCAGGTTAAAGAGTATGTATGAAGGCATTCAGAGTTTTTAGTTTTCTAAATAATAATTAAGAAAAAAGCAGCTACCAAGAACGGAAGTCAGCCTAATATTATTCTGCTATTCAGATTTTATTTTTTTCTTTCTCTATACAGCATATTGAAACACCTGTTGTTTTAAATTGCTAGATTTCATGCTATCTCTAAAAAGGATCAGTCATACATTTTATTTTTTATCATTCAAATTTTGAGTAATGTTTGAGGGATTTCTTTGATCAATGTATAGTTTGGCTCTTTATAAATTGAGTGTTGAATATTAGAATCAGTAAGTGGAACTCAGCTTCCCACTGTAGTTATTTTGGTTAGTAATAGGGATTTCTGTGACCTGTCTGTAGCAATTTAGGGCTCAGACATGACTGAATTAATTCTGCTTAAAGATTTCTTAATCATGGGTCAGCTGAGCTGCAGTAACCAACAACATGAACTTGCAGCCTTTGGGGAGCATGAGGTGAAGTATTTGAGCTTGACCTGCTTTAATCAAGACTTAGCTCAGCACATGTTAGTTTTTTGGGTTGTGCACAGAGTGTGTGCACAGGCTGTCTGTGACAGGGCTCTGCTGAGAAAGGGGAACCTCACAGGGTGCAGTGGCTCATGGCTGATGCCTGACCTGCCAAGTGCAGGTCTGTGCATGAGTTCAGCTCTATACAGAACCATGTGTGGACGTGCCCAAGCTGTGGCATGTACTTGACAGTACTTTGATCATACTGACATAGATTGAGCCGGATGTCCAGAGTCTCTCCACTGCTCAGTTTCTGCTTTTCCTGTTTCTATGAGGAGTGTCCTTGGCCCTGTTGGGGCCAAGGCTCTGCCATGAGTGTATCAAAGCTCTGCCATGAGGCCAGGCCTGAGGCTACTGCCATCCTGCATTCAAAGTGCACAGACGTGAATCTGAGTGTCTGAGAGGCCCAGGGGAGGGCTGGAGAGCTTGGGCTGCATTAGGCTGTAGGCCATAAGTGTGTTCTGTGTGAATGGTGTGGGGACATTCCAGCTGTTGGCTGGAATGGGCCCCTTTGCCAAGCTGTCACGCTTGACTGAAGTCAGCGCTTCGGCCGGGCACGGGCACTCTTTCCAGAGCATTTAGCAAAGGCAGATGAGATTTGTAGGCAGATTGACCTTGGGCCATGTGAGTGGTTTGGGGACATCTGCAGCTGGCAGAATGAAGGTACAGAGCTGGGCTGTGAGCTCTGTCAGGCTTTGCCTTGGTGAAGGGATCTGACCACTCAAGCAGGTTGGACATGTAGCTGTTAATGCCTAGCTGTCAAATGGTAGTTGTGAACTTAGGCTTCTTTGTAAAGCACTAGGAGATTTGTGCATGAGCAGTTATACCAGAGCTAGATTGTTAATTTGTTATCTTGGTATTGTTAATGAATTTTCTTGGTATTGATAGAGTTTAATCACATGCTTCAGTGCTATTTGAAATCACAAGGCTTTCCTGAGGTGGGGTGCTGTGTGTGAATGAGTTTGGTCCTGAGAGAATCTTTTTCTGGAACCACATTCATTTTAATAGTCAGTACTGCAGTTTTACTCAGTATTTCTTTTGTTTCTAAATTGATTGTGATTGTTGTATGATTAGGAGTAGATGGAAATCATAGAGCAGAGACTATTTCTTTAAAAAACTAAGTATGTTTACATATGCAAGTGTGCATGTACAATGTGTTGCCAGAAAAAGTCATGTTTACATGGTTGACTTGTATCCATAGTTTAATTCACATGTACTTTTAACCTTGAATGCCAGTGGCAAAAGCATAATGCCTCAAAGAATTTATTCATTTACACCACAATACTTAAATTGTTATCACTGAATGTATGCAAGCACCTTTCATTGCAGCACGCTTTGAACTTCTCTTTGTAGTAATTTAAATTGCTCCAGTAATGAGATTGCATCCAAGACTGGCTAAAAACATGTTTTTACATTTATATAACAGTAGGTATTCTATATAATATCCTTTATTGTCTTCACAGAGAAGACCAAGAACCAGCTATTATAAAGTCTGCCTTGAAGACAGTCAGTGTCAGAGCTTCACAAGATCTAAAAATTTTAACTAGACTCATTCATTCTTAAAACACTTCTCTCACCACTTGAGCTTTTTTCAAGATATTTGATAAAGCCAGCAGCATATTTGCTGTTATTTTACAGGTTTGTGCAAAGGAGATGATCCTTGTTAGAGTAAACCATTTTGCACTATTTCATGAGTGGAAAGAGATACAGTCACATATTGAAGAAGAGTAGCTGGGCTTGCTTCAGCCAATAGACTTTGCAATTAGTTTTGAGAATACCATTACATGCCTTAAAGAGCTGTTTTTATGCTCTGCTGTCTTCACAGCAAAGTATACAATCTCCCCTCTGTCTTGTAGGCATTTCCTGTACTAGGAAATTTTTGCTGAAATTTCCCACTCTTGCTACTCCTGTTTCAGCTCATTGGCTGCTGTGCCAATGAGGGCACTTGGGACTTCCTCTTAATTCAAGCACTGCATTATGTAAACTTCTAAACAGGGTCAGACAACATAGTGTTGCCAGCTGCACATCTGCAGCCATCTGGCTTTGTGGCAGGAGCAGTAAAATAGATATTGTGTAGCAGAGCTGAAAGAGTGACAAAAGTGGTGCAAATCATGTTTGCAAGAAAACCCACCACAGAGAGACCCACCATAAAGAAAATCCACCATATTTGTTCTACAGAATATACAGTATCATTATTGAAAAGGTCTTTCTACTTGTGTATTTATCAAATAAAGGTAAATGGGATACGCTACTACTGTGCATTGTTTTGTCAAAAAGCTTGCTGGCTAATTCATTCCCGTTGCATTGTTAAGAGCAGGGGTAAGTAATTATTAAAGCTTCTGGTGCTCATAAACAGGCCTCTACCCCCACTTGTATGACTTCATTAAGATTCTGTTTCTAATAAACATCACTTCAGTATCTTTATTTATTATGATAACATTCTTAAGGAGAAGTAATTGCACACTGTGAAATTTTAGCTTTCAATTCTGAGGGAGGAGATGCAGAGGAAATGGTCACCCATTGTTTTGTATCTGGGCTTGCTAGTTGTTTGAGGTGAGGCTAGAAGAGGCACTTCTTCCTCATTCTTCTGGATCCTTTCTCCCTGACCAGCATCTCTAGTGACTGTTCTGGGAATAACATCATGAGTTTGCCTGGTCAGTGGAGCTTGAACAGTTAACTCCTGTGGAGTTATTCTCTTTGGCTGTGTTACTCAAGTGTCAGTGCAAGGTGCTGTCTCTACTTTTCTCTGCTTGAAAGCTTTTATTTGGTCACTTATTTCCTGTCTCTCAGAGGCACTAGAAGTGTGGATTAATACTGTCAGAGTTTGTTACTGAGTAATTTTACTGCTGGTTTTATGCTGAATGCACATATTACACATAAGTAACCCTAATGTGAGACAGCTTAGAATAAATCATAGTTTTAGACCAAATGCTTCTATGCGTGGGCTTTTAAAGAGTTTTAAACTCAATGACACCTGGATTCTTTCCAGTCATGCTTAAAATGTAAAGACATAAAGTATATTAGAAGAGTGACTTATAAGTTAATATGTTCAGGTGTGGACATTGCAGGTTTTTTTAACTTATCTTTCTGATTTATCTGACCTGTTAAACCTCTTTCTCAAATATTTGGTACTGCTTCTGTGTAAAATTGGATTGTCTTCCTAGTTCTGTTTTATTATTTTCTTGGGACAGTATTCATAGCTGGGGCTTATTTCTGGACTTTGGATGAGGTATTGCTCTTAACCTAGAGTGCCATAGTTTTCACAACTAATCCGGCTCCTGTTGAAGTTACTGAGGTTACTACCTTGGATTTCAAGTAGAAAAGGTTAATGACCTTAATGTATTTCATTTGTTGGCAATTATACTGTAGCCTAAGGTAATGGTAAAGGAAGAGGTGCTTATACAGAGGCCATTATTAGTCTGAGTAGAGCTACTTACATGATTACAAAGAGAGCTATTTTATTTTGAAGGTCATTTTTAATGAAAAGCTTAGCATTATTTTATTGAGCTGTCTGCTTAAATTTATCATTATGAATCAAATACTAGTTGATAATAATAAGCATAAGGCATAAACCAGTTTTGTGTATGTTTTGTAGACATACCTATTTTGCCATAAAAAAACAAAAAACAATTTTTTTGGAATCTTACAGGTATTAATCTTACGTACAGCATGTTTTTCTGATAGCCCTACTAAAACACAGGGTACTTATACCATTCCAGTGTTTGGTCCCTCATTTTCCCTTGTTTGATGGCAATAGCAATTCAGTGAAAGTGGCTTTCCTTGAACTGATCTCTGGAATAATATATCTACAAAACATATCTGGCCTTGAGTAGAAGTGAGCTAGGATTAATACAGTGGGAAAAGTGAGAAATACAAATATTCTCCTTCTTCTGAGCCTCTGAGAACAGTTGGCTACAGTCATATACTGACTGTAAAACCACTACTTTGTGACCAGAATCTTTAAGAGATGCCTTTTATGTGATCAGATTTTATTCAAAGAGGGATGAAAGACCGTTTATGCTGAATTTTGCAATTGAATGTTCATCCTGGGTAGAAAAGCACAGTTGCATAGATCACCAAAGGCTTAAAATACAGAGTAACATTGCTGTTGGAAATGATCACTGTATGGGTATCAGATGCACGGGTATTGTGTTTATCAAGGAATCATATTTTCAAATGCACAGAAGGGTTATGACACCAGTCTGCCTCAGCAGACAGAACAGTATACAGTTTTACAATTTTCACTTGGCCAGTGAAGAAACAAAGGGCTTCACTAAGGCCAGGTCATAAAGAGCCAAAGTCTTCTCCACATGTGTCGCTTGAAGTCCAATGGAAGACTTCCTTGATACTGCTGAGTGCAGAGATGAACATGTATGAAATTCATCTTCTAATAGAGAAGATAAATCATAGAGCTTTGAACATTTTGTTTTTCCTTCACAAATACAACAATATTTTTAAGGTTGAAGTTACGTGCTTGAGAAAAATGAAAAATTTTGATGTAAAATTCTTTTTCAGACTCCTTAATGAAATAATTATATTTAGCAACAACCTTTTTCATGTATCCATCAGAGATCAAGAGACTAAAATCAATTGATACCTGGTCATACTACAACTCATTTTTCTAAGGAGGTGTGTTTGTGAAGTGTGGAGTTCAGAAACTTTACATAATTATATCCTTGGTTTTTGTAAAAAGAAAATGAGAACAATTTTAAAACTATAAGAATTTCCTATGATAACCTTATCTGGAGTATTTGAGCCTAAAGTAACTTCACAGTTTGAAATGTGAATTTATGCCTTTAGAAGGCAGTTTTGAATTGATTTCTCTCTCTCTCTCTCTCTCTTCCCCTCACCATTTACTAGGGTTTTTTTAGATGTAGAGATTTTCTCTAAATTAACATTTTTTCTCTAGTTTTTTGGTGTTATTTTTTAAAATTAGAAAAGCTTGATGCATGGGCAAGAGTTCTCATGAATGTCTCATATCTACTACCTCTTGCAATGTGTTCAGCAAGAATACTCATGTCAGTATTGTAAAACTGCCAGCTTTTGGATAGGTTTAGAGCCTGGTGCCAGACACTTACTTGGCCCCCAGACTGCCACATTGGCACTCCTGGGCGTGTGTTCCTCATATCCTGGCCATTTCTAATCGCCTGGAGAGCTGCAGTGCGGAGCAGCTGCACGTTCTTCATCTCACAGTGCTACGAAAGGTTCAGCAGAAGGCAGAGCTGAGTGTGGAGGGCAGCCCAGCAGGGCGGGCACACCCCCTGGGTTCTGTGCTCAATGCCCTGCATCAGCCCTGGAGCATCAAATGCCATGCAAGGCCCTGCTCTCGTGTGCCCCCAGTTGTGGCCCTCTGGTGATGGCACAAGACCTTCTCTTAGTTATTCTCGGGATAGCAGGGCTTGGTTACTGTTTCTCTAAATGACCTTTTACAACCTTTGCTCTGGCACTGTGCTATTTCAGCCCTGGTGCTGCTCTGCAGAGGCTTTGCGCGTTGGACACCACAGATGGGCTCCAGAGGAGATGCCATTTGCAGAAAGCACTTAAGAGATGCTGTACTTCAAAATATTTCATTTTTTTCCTCTCATGTGGTAATGAATAAAGATAATTCAGTGACTGATGAAGTTCTCCATGTCTCTGTGATTATGTTCTCATGTGGTTCATTTCTGGCTTCCTACTTACAAATGCTTGGCTGTTGTCTGCCTCTTGCTTTCAAATACCAGTAAAGTCTTTTGTGAAGAGAGCAGCCTTTACCATTGTTACATACTGAGTATGTCTATGATGTATCAAAAGGGTATAAAGAATATTTGTTCCTGTCAAAAGTAACATTACTACTTAGTACCATATAGCCTTACTCCACACTACAGAGAACTAAGTATAGCACGTAGAATTTCAGTATTAGATATGTAATCTTTTGCTGCTATTTTTCTTTTGTAAGTGGACATGACCAGATATATTAAATTTTAGTGTTTTTCTCAAAAAAATAAGGGGACTACATATTTTTAAAACAAAATTTACAGGCCCGAAAAGGCTGAGTATTTTTTTTCAAAATCTTTCTTTAGAAAAGCAGTTTTCTTTTTTGCATCTTTTCTGTAGTCCTTTAGAAACTGCAATGCAGTATGGTCCTCTATCCTCATGCTGAATGCAAGAGAGGATATTTTGTATTTAATCAATACCACACAGATTTATCTAGGATTTATTTTTTCATTTTCTGCAAAACTACTGGTCATTTGTTACTATAGAAAATGTACTTCTCTGAAAATTGACCAGGGCATTTGCTGTCAGTTTAAGCAAGCAAGAAGCAATGAGAACAAGAAAAACACAGAGAAAATGGCCTCAAGGGAAAGCTCTGCATAATGAGCTTGAAATTGCTACTGCTGGAAATACTGTTGCTGCTGTTCCTGCTAGGGCTGTCACCTCACTCAACAATTCTAGCTTCAAGTGGAGAGTGGAGCTTTACTTTCAGCATCACTAAAGGCCAAGGTTTATGCTGCTGGATTTCCCAAACTGGGGCCACTATGCTCATTGGTACATGGATGGCATTTTTAAAGAGGAAATAGGCCAGGAATAGCCTGTGGTCTCAAAAGTTAAAAAGACAAGGTGAAGAGCAGGAATAACAAAGCATATAGAAGCTGTATTTTTAGAAGAGATCTGCACCACACTAAATGGGAACTTGTAGGTGAAATGAATAGGGAGGCCATGCCATTTAATTGATAATAATTTTCCTAGAGGTATGTAAAAAATTCCCAAGATTTTTAGCTCCGTTTCCTACCTTCTCTTCTTGCCTGATGAGGAAGAATGAGGAAATGCATTCTAGAGAGAGAAGCAGAGCTATGGACTGCCTGAGGTGTTCATTCGCCCAGGGTTATTTCTTGAAGATGGTCTTGTAGAAGCGTTGGTTACTGTTGAAGTCATGCCTAGATGGGAGAAACACAATGAATGAAATGAAGTCAGAAGAGAAACTGCAATGCACTGTATTGTAAAATGTTCTTCTTAACTTGACAAGTTGAGCACATGGGTGAATATTTAGTGGTCTTTTCAATGCGGTAACTACTTCTCAGTGTTACTCATCTATCTGAGTGGTTGCTGTAGTTACAGCATAACCCTGGGAATGGGCAGAGAGGGAGTTGTGTATTCTATGACATTCCCTAGCCTGTGTGAAATATTTGTGTAGCCTAAAGTAGGTGTTAGCTGGAAAGGTCTATGACTGTATACACAGAAATTTATTTCCTAATCCCAATTAGAGATTATCAACCTTACATTTCAGGATTTATCTTGTTTAAACATATTCATATACCCTCAGATATCTTGTCATGCAAATGAATATTTAAGTCTCACTTGATTCCTGGGGCTTTGTAGGGAGTTACATGAAATATATGAGAATGTAGGTCATAAAGTAAACCTCATTATTATTTTAAGAAGTGCAGATTTAAGGTCATTTATTTGTATAGGTGCTGGCTGTTGTAAAGCACAGGCGGCACGAGGGGAGGTTTGTTTATGGAGTCAGTTTACTGGAAAATCAGCAATGTCAGAGCTGCTCTAGCTCTAATAGTTGGAATGAGTCAGGCTTGACATTTTGAGTTGAAAAGAACACAGAATTTAGAACCAAGTTAAGAATATACTGGATGGAAGGACAAATTAGATTTTTAAATTGACATGCTCTGCTAAAACTAGGCACAGCTTGCCTGGATTCAGAAAAATGACTAATACAGAAAAAACCTGGACTTACTTGGGAGGAAGGAATCAGTGTAGGGAATGTGTGCAAAATGCTGTAAGAATCCTAAGAAGAAAATGAGGAAAGGGACAGGTATTAGGTGGTTGGCAATAAATGCAAAAAATGTATTACTGGTATAAGCACACCATGAAAATCAATCAGCTAATATATTAATAATGGAGTTAAGAGGTGAAACAAGAAGAAATATTAATTTCAGATCTCGTCCCTCTCAAATTCTGTTCCTGGCTGTCAAATTGATTGTCACATCACAGACAGGATATAATTGCCATGGAGATGGTTCCAAGAACTTCTGTAATTTAACTTTTGCTGGGTTAATATTTTGTATGCTTCCATAAGAATAAATGATAATCATTGTCTTGTTCCTTGTTGCAACACTTATGTACACTGTGTTTTTATCTAAGGACTCTGCAAGTTGTTTATACATATGTTCTTCAGAATAATGGAGAGCCTGCACTTTGCACTGTTAGACTTCAGATGAAAATTTTCCTTATATTTTATATGCTGTATGTCAAAATGGAAGGATGGCCTCCTCTGCTTTTAACTGTTAAAATATCTGTGAGATAAGAATTTTAATACATACTTTTGGGAAATTTGTACAGTTATCTAAAGTAGTATAACCCTGTTAGAATAAGGTAAAAGATGCTTCTAATATCCTCTCTTTTTAATTATAATTGTATTTCTGTACCTGAACTTGTGTAATTTTGTCCAGGCATTTGTTATCAGAACATTCAGATTCTCCAGTACAGTCTTTCACTGCCAGTTTTGGATTATTCCAAAAACTTTTTGCCCCAAGACTTAGAGAAGAAGTACACAAATAATTCTGTTAAATTAAATGTCATTTGTTGGCTGGTTACAACTCACATATGCAGTGGAAGGGGTAACAGGTGGTTCCTGTTGCCAGCAAGAATACAGAAATTGCTCTTTCCAGGAATATACCAGGCGTGCAAATTGCTGTAAAGTGCAGGGGGGATATTGCTCTCCTTTTCCTCTGCCCTGTAGAGCTGGTTATTGCCAGTGGTGCTGGAGAGAAGAAGGGGAAGGAATTTCACTGGGAAGAAGAATTTCTCCTGAGATTTATTGAGATAGAAAAGGATTTTTCTTCCATTTCTGAAACATCAATAGGCTGATTATTGAGATGAGCAGTGCTTGTGCTGAAGGATGGAGGAAGGAGAACAGCTTTAGCTGAGCTGCCAGTACAGAAAAATAAAGAAGCTGTATTTATTGCCAAATTCTAGAAGGATTCTATCGAAGCAAATCCACAGAAGCATAGAGATGAATGCCTTGTGTGCTCAATGACTCTTATTACTTCTGACAGCAGAGCACTAGGCCTTCTGTAGCAGAAGTTTTGTCTTTAGCTGAATTCCACATCCTTCTGACCCCTACACCTACGTGCCCACCCTTAGAGTATTCTTGTTTGGCTAAGAACTTGAATGCTGCTATTCTTGGAACAGAGGGTTTTCTTCATACAGGTCACTATCAAAGACAGGAAATGTAAGAAGGAAAAACTCCTGACAGCAGCAAAGATCTAGATGCAGCCAATGAAGACATTGCTGGAAGTGAGGATCTCCTTTCCTATAACTGAACAAGCAGCTCTCTCTTTAGTAAACCCCAGCTTCCCAACCAGCCAAGAAGACAACTTTTATTCTTAGATCAGCAGATTCAGTCTCTGCTCAGAGCTGGAGAGTTGAGCTTGCTGGCACTCTTGGTGTTCTTGTAAAAGGTTGAGCACTGTATCTCACAGATGCTTCCTTTGTGCTGAATTCTGCTCTTTCCTGGAGTTCCAAAATCTGTGAAAATTTTGCTGTAATCTATTGAGTTTGGCAGAGAGACTTAAAGGCAGAATCTGACTCTATTCAGGTTGCCTAGTCCTTGAGAGCAAAGAAAAGCATTACTGTGACTCACAGTAAAAGTATTAGTGTTTCTGTTCTCACCTCTATGAATCATGTTAAAACTGATATTTTGGTATGTTTTTTCATGAGAGCTATAGGGATCACTGGGTTGAATTCTCCTTTTCATCATTTGGATGATCTTGAATTCAAGGTTGAATTATTTTTCATGTATACTGATCATTTGCTAATTGTAGATTAAGAAATTGTACTTCACTGGGCTGAAAATTTGTTTGCATCACAATAGACAGAATATTTATTAGTTCAGGTATTGAAATTTCTGTTTTATGTAAAAATTCCACTAGGATATGAAACCAGTCTAAAGTAATAGATAATGACTGTTTTGGTCACAAATTAAATTTTGCTTTTTACATACTTGCCTCCAGAGTTATTTTTGTTACTTGTGCTACATTCTAAGTAGCACTTTCCTGCACAGTTTAGCCTAAGGGTATCTGCATAATCTCCAAATGGCTGAGGAAGCTCATTAATTGCATCCTTCCTGTTGACAACAAAATGTGCATGTGAGCTAGTGCCCACAGATTATTTTATTTATCTCGTAGAACTGTTCAGACCTATTCTGATATATGAAAAGATTTATGTTTTCCTGTTAGGGCAAAGATTTAGAAAAACCTCAGCAATTAATCAGATTTGATAGCATTATTGCTTGTATTTGTGTTGAATTAAGCATTTCCCTTTGGTAGTCTTCATTCTTGTTGATCAAAGTGTGATGTACCTGTCACTAAGATTTAAGCTTTTCATGTAGAGGAGTGGAAGGGCCTTGCCTGTGAGTCCCACAGTGAATCAAGGTTAGAATCCAGTGGTCAGTATTTGACCCTTCTGCTCTTAAATTGTCCCTGCCATAAAGCTTTGTATTGTAGCTGTGGATAGATACATGCTTGAAGTCTTGGCTTTGACTATCAGGTCTCAATCTGTAATTGTAGTGAATAAATTAAAGGTCATGCTTTGTTGTACAGGTAAATACATAATCTGGAGAA
This sequence comes from Irena cyanogastra, assembly GCA_013397155.1. Taxonomy (NCBI): domain Eukaryota; kingdom Metazoa; phylum Chordata; class Aves; order Passeriformes; family Irenidae; genus Irena; species Irena cyanogastra. The sequence goes on along the minus strand of VWZV01007560.1, from coordinate 1,052,152 downwards.
GATATATTACATTCAAAATACATTTTTTTTCTAGTTTGGTGATTTTTATTTTTTTGCCAACCATAATGTGAATGATATATAGACATAAGAACTTTATTTGTTTTGGTGGAGTGAATATGAAACAGGCCATTCTTAATGTTAAATTATCAGTGGTGACACTTTGTTCAAGCATGAGGAACAGAGCTAAAGCCAGACTTTATAAATTTAGCTAGCAAAATATGAATCCAAACCCTGTTAAAGTACCTCCTGGCAAACCAAACCTCTGATGTGAACAGGAGCTCTGTTAGGATTTTTTTTCCCCTTTCTCTCTACCATAGTCCAAAATTTAAAGCTCAACCCTGCGAAGTGTGGAGTGTCAGTGAATGTTATGTGGGAACTGAAGTGTTCAGCATCTTCCAAGATTAGGTCTTTACTTTGGTTATGTGATCTATTGTTCTTGAACTAATAGATTTCTTTCTTTCCCCTCATCCTGAAAACTAGGTTATGTTATGTCGACTACAAATCCTGGTTGTAATAATTTATTCTCTTTTAAGGCAAATAAAGTAAAGCAAGCCATAAGGCATATTTCCCTCATAAGAAGATTAATGTACGGAACTTGATTCACTTATGCTGTCTTTTGTGCTGGTTTGGTCTTGTTTCTTTAAGACGTCTGTCTCTGTAATATTAGTGTATTTTATTTGCTGTAATCTGATGCACCATTTCTCTCCCCTTTTTTCTCCTCCCCTAAGATTATCGTTGGAGAAACTGCAGTCTTTTGTCTACAGTTAGCTACAAAGGATTTTGAAAACCAAGAGAAAACAATATTAACTGGAGACTGTTGTTATATAAATCCACTGGTGCGCAGGACCATCAGATTCCTTGGTATGAGCAAAATTACTGCTTTTATTTTCTGAATGGTGAGAGTGATCAATTATGTCTTAATTTTTACCTGGGGAAAATATTCAGATAACTATATAACATTTCATGTATAGTCTTAACTCTGGTGCAGTTTTCCTTGTAGGTAGCAAATGAAGTTTTTTGGAACTTTGGATTAAAAAGCATTTGCAGAAGAAGCAGTAAAAGGAGAAAAAACTGAGATCACTTAGGGGGGAAAGAAACAACCCAGCAGGCCTAAAGTGGGGTGAATTGGAGAATGGTGGTATCCTTGTGCCATATCTATAGCTGATAGTAAACACACACACACCAAAGTTGGAGATATTGGGATATAAATGCGTGTTTGAAGCCAAGCTGATTTCAGCTGCTTTCTTAGCCTGGTTATTGTATTATAGTCTCTAGCAGAAAACTGCAAAATCCATGCTACATTGGTTTTGACTGAAACTCCCCCATTGACTTTAGTAGCTGTGAGATGTCATCTTTTCTACTTAGTTCAGTCTAAAAGTGTTTGGAAGGAGAAGTCCCACCACTCAAAATGTGTATTGGACATTTCCAGATGCTGCTTTTTAGTACATGTAGGGATGCTCAATTCTGCTGTTTGCTTCTCTGTTATGGTTGCATCTGAAGGAAACAGCTGTAGGAATGAAGCCTTGGGGCAGCTAATCCTGCTGTGCCCCAGTCTCAGGGGGAGGGAAGGCATGTGCAGCTGTGTCTGTATTTGCAGTGTTTTTGTAACAACTGTGCCTGCCCTCCCAAAGTGTGATTGCTCCCTGTAAAGAGTCTGCCTTGTATAGGTCTGGAGGAGGTGCAGAGTGATGATGAGGAGCTCCTCCCACTCCAGTTCCTCTCTGTGTAACCAGTGCCTGAGTTTTCTTCCCACTAAGTGGTCCCTTCTTTCCTCACAGAAGAAAAAACAAATTGGTAGGGGTGGCAGCAGTGGGCAAAGGTCTCTCTGCTGTTCCAGCAGATGAGGCATTGCTACCCATTGTGCTCCCCCAGAGTGATGTGCCCACCTGTGTTGTGCAGTGCCCACCCTCGGGACTGGCTGAAAGCCCTTCTGTGAAGTGACTGGCCCGGCACAATGTGCTGCTCACCAGAGTCTAGCATCTTGGGAAGAGTTAACATTAGGGTGACACTGCTGACCAGGCAGGATCCCAAAATCAACCTTGGTCCTCTAGCTTTGCTAAGAAAAATCCTGACTTTTATAACTATATGTTTCTGTGGAATTACGTTGCTGTGGTGTTGATCCATTAATGTCCTCATAGTGCCCCATGAAAATGGGTTTTTCCAGACCTCACCCTATATTCACAGTGAGTTGGAGTATGGGAAAGGTATAGTGATCTGCCCATGGAAATACAGGGGGAAATCTATGGCTCAGGTGAAATTGGAACAAACATCCACTGGCTTTGCCTGCCAGCCAGGCTGCTGTGTTTGCATGTTCTTCCAGAGCTCATTTTCTATTTACAAAAGGATAGAGAGGGACCTTAGAATGTCAGAAATCTGTTTTCTTTTAAGTAATCAGATACATGCATTTACATTCTAATAAATGAGTACATGTGCTTAGTGCTTTGCTGATATGTCTGATTAAAAAAACTCTTTAGCATAAGTAGTTCCTCAAATATATAAATCTTTAGCTCACTGTGTTGATACTGTGCTTAATATGCCATGCACAGAGATTTACCCAGTAGCAGGCAAATGAAGACAACTGGTGCATGGCAATATTGAATTATTCAGTACTTTAGATTCTTTACAGCTGCATGGGGGGGGTGGGGGGGAAGCTTTTCCAGTGTGTGTTATGAGTTCACAAGTTGCTTCTCCATCAGTCTGACCTTGGTTTTCAAGCAGGTTTATTGGGTGAAGAATTTCCCTCTGTCACTTCTGTTTAGTGAATGTGGGCAAAAGTTAGGTACCAGTAAAGCCAGCTACCCCGAGCAGGGGACATGCATGGCTATGGGCCCTAGGAAAGCAGGCTACTTGCACAAGGGGTGAGCGTTCCTATGAAAGATGGGAGAGACATCAGTTGTGTGGGTACACTGCAGTGTTGCTGCTGCAGTTTTGTAGGAAAATACCATCTCCAGCATGAGCCATGGTCTTTAGGGTACAGTACATGGGAGAATTTTTCATATTCTTGAAGGGAAGAAGCTGGTCTATTGCTGCGATAAATACTATAAATTGTCAGGAAATTTAACTCTTTGTTTCCCTCTTTAGGAATTTACGCATTTGGACTGTTTGCTACGGACATCTTTGTAAATGCTGGACAAGTAGTAACAGGGAATCTTGCACCCCATTTTCTTGCACTTTGTAAACCCAACTATACAGCACTTGGATGTAAACAGTATACCCAATTCATCAGTAGCGTACATGCCTGTACTGGAAATCCAGACCTTGTCATGAAAGCCAGAAAGACTTTCCCATCCAAAGAAGCAGCACTAAGCATATATGCAGCTATGTATCTGGCTGTAAGTATATTATATTATTTCATATCACTATATTTTTGAGAGCAAATGGCTGGCACTGCGACGGGGAGGAGGGAGGAATGGGCAGAAGATAAGGCCCAAAATTGGCTGATTTTCTGTATGCAAATCTTCTGTGAGTTACTGTGAGAATGATTCACTGGGCTAAATTCTCACAAGATGTAGTGGTTTCTGAGCGTTGAAAGGCAAGACAATGCTAAGAGAGGACAAGCTGTCCATAAAGGTTATAATCTATGGATTTAGGATGCCCAGTTCCTTGGTTTACTTTTTCCTCATTTCCAGAGAAGATAAATCATAGAGTTTTGAACATTTTGCTTTTCCTTGACAATCCTTTGCTGGGTGCTAAGGAGTAAGGGTAGGGATTTCCTCTGACTGGTAGTGGTACTTCTCTGTGTTTTAACCCAGTGCGAATCAGTAGAATCACACATGGCCATATTCTTCGGTGAGGTGAAACAGAAGAGTGAGCTGTATGTATGTCTAATTTCTGCATGTCTCTCAAGATCCCTGTGTGTCTTTTGGTACCAAAATAGGTACCTCATGCAAAGTCAGTTTGGCTCTTATTGTGTAATAAAGTGGTCTACAAGGCAATCCACCTTTTTTTCCCCTCTCTCCTCTGGAGTGATGAACAGCACTGGGATAAAACCTGGAGCTGACTTCCTGTATCAGAGCTATTGTAGAGGTTGTGGAGGGGCAGGGGAGAGGAAGATTCACTGTTTAGTCTCACTCAAGTAACTCTGTGTTAGTTTAGAGTGCATATCAGTCTAGTCTTAAGCAGGAGCAAGCACATAATGTTCCTTTGGGGGTAAGTTCTCCCCAGCATGTGCCTGTGGGAGTGTCTTACCTGACCTGGGCTGGTGATCACAGCCCTCTGCAGCCCTTTGGATGCGCCCAGGGCTGCCTTCATAGTGCCAGTGGGGAACTAGGCAGATGTGTGTAGCATTGTGGTCATTGCAGGAGTCAGCCCTTATGTTCCTTCAGTATTTGAGCAGTGGCCTGCCCATAGGTGTGTATGTGTATATATGCACATGTGGTTATACATGTGTGTGAGTGTGTATTGCTTTTGAGCCACACCAGTTGAGCCAACTTTTAATTCCTGACTGATCTGGAAACTGATACTTGACAACATGGGAAAGGTCTCAGCATCATCCACAGACAGTGTGTCAACTCAGTGCTTCTACACAGGGTTTTAGAACCAGTTGCTTAAAATCTGCAGCACTGATGGTAACGTTTACCAGGTTCCTTGTGAGCCGTGTCTGTTTAAGAGATGTTGATCATCAGTTAGCACAGACAAATGTTTGCAAATAAGAGATGAACAGTAATATTCTGTTCTAACTTGAGACAAATATAAGTCTTCTACTAGTATTGCCTTTATTTGGGGAGATTTCTGAGGATGAAACACTCTAAATTTGATGCAAGCTATGTTACAAAATAGTCAGAATTTTTCATTTTAATTGCTCCTACATGTCTCATCCTTCTGTAAAGTTTGATTTCCACTGTTGCCATGAGTCAGTGTAACTAGGAAACCAGCTATTCAGCTACTGCAAAGCAGAAAGTAAAATAATATTAATATATTTTAAAAACAAAAAGTAGACATCAGTAAGGTGTAATACCTAGTATAAGTGGCTTTGGCATGAGCAAGAATACTTTATGCAAACCTTATCTGTGGTCAATATACAGTTAGCAATATAAAAAATTAGAGCTGCTGAGATCCATTTCATTACTATTTGCTCTTTCAGTAACTGTAGAAATGAATATATCGTATGTCATTACTCTACTGCTACATAGTGCTTGACACTGCTATCATTTAACTAAAGCACTACAAACTACTCTCAGGACTTCTGAGTTCCTGTAGTAGCTCCTTGTTACATTATTGTCAGGTTCTTCATTTTGTTTTTTTTTCTTGAATCCTAAGCATGACTGAAGCTAAAAATACTGTTTATTACACTCCAAGGGAAAAGAAATTCAGTGTTCCAATATTTGGGGTCATATCCTTACATTGCTATGATGTTTATCAGGATAGTTGACCCTAAATAACAATTTTCTCCTTGCTGTTCACTGGAGTAGAAGATTTAAAGCAGTAGCCTAGTCTTTGTATGAGCCATGCTACAACAGTTATTGAGAGCATAGACATAAAGACCTCCATATATTCCTCACTGTTTCATTGGCATATAATCTTTGGTACAGTATGTGCTTTCTTTTTGTTAAACAGAAATTTTGGAGAGAGGGAGAGATTGTGATGGAATCCTCCCTGGATATTTCAGCTAGCTGTGCACAAAACAAAACCAGCTTAAAGGAAAAAAAATACACAAAGAGCTGACCCAAGGGTCCTTGCTCTCTGAGGTGGTGAAGTAAATGCTTTTAGACCTGCGTGATTTCACCAATCAACCAATTTAGAAACAAAGCCTATGCTTTATCTAATAATTCCTGTATCTCGTTCCATTTAAGTATGGAAACCTAGCATCTGTGCATATTGTCTTGTTAACAATAGCTTCTTTTTTCATCTAAGTTCTTGAGTCTTCCATTTTTCCCCTCTTCCCCCTTTTGAGAGTGGGTGGCTGCTATGGTAACTCAGAATTCCCCTCCTGCTTGAAAGTACAGTCGTTTTCAAGCAGTTGTTTTGCTAGTATTTAGAGCTTTGTAATGTTTGCCTCCATTACTTCCAGTACGTATCAAGAGAGATTTAGCAATGGGATGGCAGTGCTGTGGTGCTAGGTGTTTTCTCTACCCTGCTCCAAGATGCATTGCCTTTCTTCTTCAGACTTTCAGCTTTATTCTTTCCAGTGTACTAGTGTTTTAAAATGAACTACTGTAAATGTGTTCTGAAATCTCTAATTAATCCGGCTGGCGCCTGGATTTTTTCTTAGGTGTCTGCTCTGATCTCATTGGAGATCTTTTGTTTGGTTTTGGTTGAGTTGGCTTAATAATTCACTGCATCTGATTTCATTTCTTATCAGGTATTAAGGCAAACACTGAACACTGCAGCTTTATTAAACAGTATATAATTGTATAAGCCACATTTTGATATACATAAGATGACATAGCCTGGACAATTAGAGATAAGTTTTGAAGCAGCCAAGTATGCACGTACTTGGGGTGTTTTCTACAACTGAGACACAGGAAGTGGAAGTTGTGACTTTTTTTGGTAGGATTTCAAAGTGATATATGAAGATTTAGTCAGCCTACTCCCATGGATTTAAATATAAGACTTGTGACTAACAGTTATCCTTTGGTACTGCACACCTAGGGAATTGGTCATTGCTAGCTGTAGTTTAAGAGAAATTTTAATTCATTCTATAAGGTTTTGCCCTTTTTTTGTTGTTCTTATTGCATTGCACAAAAGCGGTTGAGTAGGGTAGTGTTTGAACTTTGTGTTACTGCATGCATTTCAGATTTGCTTTGGATTTGTAAGGATAGAGGAACAGGCTTCATATCTTGATGGTTGACACAGCCCTTAAGTCTGTAGGCAGCTTTTGTTGCTTTGTACTCTGAACCCTTGGCCTCTACTATGACTTCAGACAGGGCTAGCAGATTGTAAAGCCTACAAATAATTTTTTTTTCCTCTTTGCAGAGCTTTTCTTTGGCCCATAATAATGTTTTCTGCAAGGCTCTTGCTCCTGGGATTTTGCTGCCTTGATTTTGCTGTTCAATGTGTTTATAAGTCACTGGGAAAAGACAACAAGACAGTCTGGGTAGCAGTGCTGGGCCGCATGATGACATCCTCCTCAGTGGAGGAGGATGCAGTTATAGGTATAGTCTTGCCTGTCCTTTGTCTTGAAATGCCTGTAAGATTTCAGCTAAATGGACAGCTGGTGAAGGCATGATAGGCTTCTCAGACTTAAGGGAGTGTTCAGGAGGAGAAGGACTAGCAGAGCCACCTCATTGAATTGACTTTGTTGTCCTTTTTTTGTTAGGAAATTAAAGGAGGCACCTTTCGGAACAGCGCTAGGAATGTGGAATTTCTTCTCAGTATCTGGTGCAGCAATCATCCCTCAATACTGATAATAAAACATACGTCATGAGCTTTACATATTGAGTGCATTGGTTTCTTTCAGACCAAATAATAAAATAATATTACCATTTGATTCAGAAATTTATCTAAAGACCTCTATAAGTTTCATGTCAGTCAGCTCTTCATTACAATTCAGATCCTCAAGAAAACAGCTTTTGTAATGGGTGTCCCTTATGGTCTTGGTGCAGAGAAAGATACCTCTTACCTTCTCCAGTTTTTTTGCAGTTACACCTGTGGGGGGCTTATAGAGGGAAAATTAATAGTAAGGTCCAGAATTCTGGACCTTTCTTTTCCTTTTGGCAAGCCAGCCCCTGACTGTGAAAGCTAACTTTTGTCCAACGTCATAAATAATTAGATCAAAACCCATAGAGAAAGCGGGAGGAAGTTTCAGAAAAGAAATCTTCAGTGGACAGTTGCAGAAGAACCCAGATGATTTGAGAATATGACTTTGGTTTGCTCTAGAAATAGTTTGACCCATTAATTATTACCAAAGGAAGCTGGAAAGATTTTAGATTTTCAGACAGGATTCTAACACTGAACCTGTGTATAGACTACAACAGCCCACTAGTTTTTCAGCTTTTTCATATGAGTGTCTCTTTTCTTGTAGGTCTGATGAATATTGAAAATTCCTTGAGTGGAACATTTACAACATTACTTAAATAGTTCAAGATAATTTCTTAATGCTAGCCCATTGTAAAAGCAAAAGAAAATGTGGGGTAATTTATGTTTGAAATGCTGCCTGAGATGGGTGCCTGTACAATGTTTTCTTCCTCATTCTTCTTGTTGCCTTATGAGTCATTATTCACTGCCCACTGATGGACTGGTCTTTGTCAAGCTCCCAGGGAGAAATGAAATAGCAGATGTAGAAGGGATCTTCTTACCCGCATCCCTGGGCCCCAGGCTGATGAAATCAGCAAGGGAAATTAACTTCTCTCCTGGCTGGAGCACGCAGCCTGATGTGTAGCTAAAACGGGATTCTTAGACCTGTTACACCTGTGTTTGCGTGCATAGATGTTGCTGTGGGTGGACCTAAAGATAGCTGAAAGATGCCTAGAAAGAGCTTGCAGCATAGCCCAGGAATCCACTTTGTCCTGCACTTTACATACAGCTCCTGTTCTTTTCTTAAGATGTTTTGGAATTATTTTATTTGTAATAGATTTAGGACAAACTTCACATGAGACTTGCAACTTGGCACTTTTGAAGTACTTTCCTAGTACAAACTAAATGCCAAGGCTATGGTTGTTCCCTACACTATGGCATGAACCAGTCACATCAGAAACTTCATAGGCAGTTTCCTTTGTTTTTGGTGATGATGGTGATAATTTCTTTCAAATTCATATTTTCAAACCCACTTCAATTAAAGGTTTTCTTTCAATTTATGAGGTTCTCTTACAGCTTCACTTCCAGTATCTTTAAGATGGAAGTTCAAATGTTTGTGTTTTTCTGAAAATATAGTAAATATTGTTATATTGTGTGATCAGGTAACAGTCCACCTCCTTACATGACTCTCTGCCTGTGTCTGCTTACTGGTGACAGCTTTATATCTTTTAATACTAAAATCTTATTTCAGGAAAAAGGAACAGTGATAGCAGAAATTCTTCAAGAGAAGATTGACCACTGTTCTGATGTTGCAGGAGAATGTGCAGCCTGCTCTATTAATTTTAACTACTGTATCAATCCTTGACCTTACGTACAAAATCTCTGCTGTTGGTCTTGCTGTTGACTAATGCAAAAGTGTTCTTTCATGAGAAAACTCCTCTCCCAATTTTTGTTTTTAAAAGGAATGGAGATGAAGTTGTTCAGTAAATATCTTCAGCCCTGTAAAAAGTTATATTGTCATTCATTCCTACTAATGTTTCAAATCACTGAGATATTTTCCTTTATTGATACTGCATTTATTTATTTATTAAAAGTGAGTGAAGCATCCTGTCATCTCTTCAGGTTGTTTATTCTGTGTCAATTACTGAGTGTGCTGGTTTATAGTTTTTCTACCAGCATCAAGAGGAAAACATCTGCTTAATTATATTTTATTCTTAGTGTAAATTGTGTCGTTGACTGTTAATATATCAGGCCAAGTTTAAAAATGGATATCTATGAATCCTGCCTTGGAGGAGGCTATATAGTGTTTTGCAAATACAGACTCTGTCACACTGTTTCAGGAAAGTTTGGCCTGTTTTTATTGATTCTCTTGTATTCTAATATAATGCTATTATAGTAGCACCTGTTCTTTAAAGAAAGGGTAGATATGGTAGCTATGCTGGCAGAACCCTCAGGTTATTTTGAATAATGAGCTGGGCATGACAACCATGCCTGCTTATATAAGGAGGGGACTTGGCAAATGGAGGTCTCTACTCATGTGAGGCACAGCATGAAACTGCAGTTGTTTTTTCTTGGTGCTTTGAGTAGACATTTGAAGGACATGCTTGGTTGTAAAAACATTCAGAGAATTTTGTGCAGAACATTTTTTGGGTTCAGCTTTGTATTAAAAATGTTGAAATTTAATTGAAGTACTGCAGAATGAAATATTTGTATTATAATGTGTATTTCCATAGTAAAAGTTGAGATAATCTTCTTAGGCAATGACCGGTTGTTATAGTTAACTGAAATATGTCACCATGACCTGCCTTAAACAATCAAGTTTTTCCTTCTCAGTAGTCATTTCAATTTAATATAACACAATACAGAATTAAATGCAGGATAGCTTCCTGCTAACTCCCCTGTGTCAACTTCACCCAAGCTGTATTTGAAATTTGATTTTCTTATTGTGTATTAAAAATATTCTGGTGTTTTTCCTAGCACCAGCTGTCCTAACATACAGTGTGAGTATGGATGGCGGTGGTAGTATCCAGTAGAACAATGAGATCCACTAAAACAGATGGTTGCTGAATTAATTCAGTGTGCAGTACTCTGTCTATAGCTTTGAGAAAACCAATGGAGCTAAAAAGCTGGATATTAAAGTTGCAGTTCTCTTATCACCTTTCCACATAGTAAGAGTAGCTCACTGAAGACAGCCTGCAAAAGTACAAGGAGTCAAGATACAAGAATAATCAGCAGAGGGAGAAAGACTGTTTCCGAAATGGTCTAGGAAAAGAGGAGAATGTGGCTTGGTGATAAACCCCAAAACTCTTTTTTTCCAAATCTTTGCTTTGTCTGAATTAGCGGAAATCTTTCTACTAGTTTCCTGTTCATCATATAAAGTACGCTGAAGGTTTGTGTGTTGCACTTCTCTGATGTTATTTTAAGATTAAGCTTTGTTTCATCCTCTAAACCATGGATCTTTCTCTAGTGTTTTGAACAAAATTACTGTTAGCTCTTAGTCATTTTAGACAAGTGCTGACCACTACTTCTTCACTTAATTTATTGTACTATAACCACACTTTCTAAACTGCTTATTCGCTGGATTATTGCAGGACTTTGTAAACTGATTCCCTGGTGAAGTCCACCAAATTTTCAGACAGTACAAAAAAATCCCCAAACAAACCCAAAGGACCGCCCGTTTGTTAGCCAAAGAAGTAGTACTGGTTCTTCAATACAGACTCATCTGTTTTCCTTTGCAGTCCAAAGTGATGGCATTACAAGTTTGGAATTGCCAGTGAAACCCCATAGGAAATATTCATATTCTTCTGTTCAAAAGCCTAAATCCTGTTTAAAATTTGAAGATGTAGGGTTTCAGTGGTTTAATTACAGAAACATCTTCTGCAGAGAGTAGAAACTTTTTGTCAGAAATCTTGTTAGTTGAGGCGTAATTTTTGTGGAATGTGGGGGGAGGGATTGTTGCAAGTGGTCTTAATGCCAAGAGAAAGTCAAATGTTTGGTATTAATTTCTTCCATTGGCTCGTCAGAGCTTGGAAAGTGCTGGGTTAAACCTGGTAGTCACTAATGCACTCTTAGGGCAGAAGAGCTGCTCTGTTGTCAGGCACTGCTTTTAATTCAGTAGTATTGGATAGGGAGCATTAGACTGCAGCAGGGCAAATGGATTTCTCAGTCTGATGCATAAAACCTGCAGCATTTTGATTGGTTTGTGTGAGGCACTGGGTTGTATTAGTTCAGCACTGGTTGATACTATTATATTCACTGTTGAAACTATATTTATAAAAGTAGATACTGGCATTTAGTTCAGTTTTCACTGCTCTTTGATACTGTTTTTTGACGTCTCCACTGATTTTTGACAAATCACCAATTAGTCACATGAAGAAGTGGTGTATAAGGAAGAAAGATTTTTGCTAATAAGAACAAGGTCTTTATGTATTGTCTTTCTTACTCTGCCTGGAAGCTTGTAATAGTACTAATATTACTTCAGGGTAAGTATCTTTTTCTGTTACTGTCAACACTGCCCAGTGAAAAATCAGTCTCTTTACTTGTATGCATTAATAAATAAATGCACAGACTGAGAGTAATCGGATAGAATTGTCCAATTTGCCTGGTTTTCTGTAGGCTTTTCAGGTTCATGTAAAATGCAGTTTTGCTGTGTGGCTTGATTCTTTCTCTATATCCCTAGGAAAAGAGTGGGATGAGTTTATCTACTGCTCTACCTCCTAGTTTCTTTACACCCTCCACCACTCCAGAAAAAAACACCAAATACATGTAGTCTATTCAAATAAAATACAGGGCTTTTATTCATGAATTAGTGGGAGACATCCATCAGTCTTACATTTTCTTCCTTTCTAATTTTCAGATGTATATCACCAACACAGTGAAAGCCAGAGGAACAAGGCTTGCAAAACCTGTTCTGTGTTTGGGTTTAATGTGCTTGGCTTTCCTCACTGGAATCAACAGAGTAGCAGAGTATCGAAATCACTGGTCAGATGTAATAGCAGGATTTGTAATTGGAATATCTATAGCAGTATTTTTGGTAAGTGTGTGTCTGTGTCACTTCCATTTGAAAAAAATCAATGTATAAGTTGGTATCTCTAAAAAAGCCTTCCGATAACTAAATAAGAAAAGACGTTTCTTAGTTTTTTTCATTAGTCATCAATTTCATTAGTAATATTTATATACACTCAAATGTGAAGTCAAAAAAGGACTGATCCAGTTATCTCTTGAATTCCATATAAACCAGATTGTAGCGTTTCAAACAGTAATTTATGCAGCAAGGCTCACTTGCAGGAAGTATATATTCCTCAGAATAACACGTAGTTATGATTTCATGTATAAAGTATTAAATTTGGTATAGTGGTACCCCCACTGATCAGAGAACAGGTAGCATTTGTTTTTCTGGCTTTACAGTAACTAATGAATTTATTTCATAGTGATTCAGGTTTATGTTGTAATTTCATATTATTCTGTATCAAAAAGTGTTTAGCCTTTTTCTTTTCTAGAGCTGTGTTCCAAAACCAGAGTGTTAATCACAGTTGTCAATGACTACTGTCTGTGTCAGTAATTTCTAATCTATTAATCACCTTCGCTAATACCTGCAGTGCAAGGCTATAGAATAGAACAGTCACTGCTGTTTAATGCCTGTAGGTTTGTATGACTGACAGCTTGTAATAGTACTAAATATACCTTTGAAGTTTTTCCCCATGAAAACACTTTTGAGATTGACTCTTGGATCACAGGGTCTTGGTCTCAAGATCTTGGATCTGAAAGCATGGCTTGGCTGAGAACCCTCCCAGGGGTGGCTGGGCTGGGTGTTTTCACTCCTCTAGACATGCAAGGGTAGCTGTAGGTCTCCTTTAAAATACATCTGCTTGCATTTCCAAACATTCCCTTCCACACAAGGTGTCCAGTAGCATGACATCAAATTTAGTTGTGTTTTGGCAAACATTACTGCTCAGCTGAGTGTCAAAATTAGTAGAAGCACAAACTGTTACAAATCACATTACCTGGGTGAGAATCTGCTGCCCTGAGCAGATTTGAAGTTACGTTCAGACTTGGGTGTGGTCCTTGCCTTCTTATTCCCTTTCTTACTCTTCACTTGAGAAAGTCTTTGCTAATCAAAACTGCTGATCTGGCCTTCCCAGGCCAGAGTTTATGCTAATGCTATGTGATGCTGCAAGACATGAGACTGATAATAACGGATGTTCTATTATGCAGCTTCAGTAATGGATTTTCTTTTAGATAAGAGGTTTTTTTTGGTTCTCAAATGATGCATGTGCCAATAAATTGGTTGAAAGTATTTTGTCTTGAAATATTAATTAAAGATTTTCTGTAAAACATGAACTTCACATTTCAGTGTTTCTACTGCAAAGCTGTGACTAAAGCTGGTGTCATTTCTGCCTAATGACAATTGTCAGGATCAAAGCTTGAAAAAATGAGTTGTTCCTTAGGTATTCTGTTTATCTTCAAATCCTTTTTAGGTTGTTTGTGTGGTAAATAACTTCAGAGGACGTCAGCCAGAACATGAACATTCTCATCTGGATAATCTGACCCAGATGCCCATGATCAGCATACCCAGAGTAGAAAGCCCTTTAGAAAAGGTAATGTCTGACTTTTTAAAAAACAATTGAATAAAACGTAGCTTTCCTGGAAGGATGGTCAGAAACTATCCTGACAAGAGTGCCAAGGTAGTCAGCTTTAAAATAAAGAAACATGTCAGTGAAAGAGAAAGAAGGAAAGAATTAAATTCAGTGGCACCCCTTGAGAGACTCTTCATGCCGTCATTTCACTGCTGCAGCTGCTGCTAAGCCCATGGAGTGAGGCTGAGTAGATCTGAGGCCCTCTTCCCTTGTGTTCCTCAAGTAAAAGTGATTAATACTCTGCCTGATAGTCCACAGAACATACAAAGTTCTTAGAATGCTTAGAAAGTAAGTCTAACCCCTGGCCCAAGGGGCTTCGCAATTCAGGTTCAACTGGCATTTATCCTATTTCTTTGTGGTATGTCCTCAGCCTGGTGTAGAGCATGGGCTGCAGTCCTTCCTAGATCAGCTGTGGGGCTTCTGTCATCAGACTCGTGCTAGCCCCAGGACAGGGTGCCCACTTGGAAGTGAGAGTAGCAATGGGCTGTACAGTAACTGCATTAACCCCATGATCTCTTGTCAGAGCACATGGGATGTTAGACTAGGACATGCTAGTGAGAGTCTTCTGGGTATGGAAAGGCTTTTTGCTTAATTATCACAATAAAATTTATTTTAATTTACTGTGATAACCATTTATATTTTGTGAAGATGATATATGTACTATGTGTTAGGTAAGACTGTCTGACTAATTTTATGAGAAAAAACTACTGAAATAGGTAGCATAACCAAATACAGAAAATATTTTAGACATTTTTACCAAGGGGAAACTTTGAACTAGTAATGCAAAGTTTAAAGGAAGGTTTACTTTTTCTAATGACTGTATCTGACATAATTAATTAAAATCTATTGTGTTATGCCCATATTTGAAGACAGTAAACAATTCTACACTGAGTAGGGCACCAGAAGTATTTTTCTGTGGTATTATTTTAATTCCAGGTTAATTCTGATAATTTTTTATGTTCAACATAAGAAAAGTTACCCAATGTGTCTTGTTCACTTGAACATGGTGGAAGTTGTTCTTTAGTAAGAATTGCTGCTAGTCCTTGATTTTTTATTCCTTTCCTTGAAGTGAAAGAAGATTTCTTTGCAGAATGTTCTAACATGCCTTTTTTGAACCAACTATGTCTAAGATACTTCTGCTGATATCTTGTCGTAAGCAGGTCGGAGTCTCATTTGCTTGAACAAGAATTTAGATGATGAATGTGTTTCTTCAAAATAATCCATTCAGTAAACTTTCTGTAAAATGTCAAAACAAAACAAGCTGTCAGCTGGCCTGGAACATACGATATTAATAAGAACATGTTTTATTTACATGCTAGGCTCTCATGCAATAGAAGTTATTTCTATGGCTCAAAAGCCATTATAGGTAACAAGTATACATTCTCTGGATATTGAAATTTTTCTGGGGATAAAAGCTTCATGTTAACTTCATGTTTCTACCTGGTTTGAGAACCTCTCACTCATGATCAACAATGTTCCTGAGACTTGGCCTAGTTTGAGATGCTCTGGAGAAAGGTATGGGAGAGTGTGGGAGGATGGTGGCAGGAATAATGTTTGCTGTGCTTGAGGATGACCACTGCCATTTGTGAAATGCCCAGGACTCTTACATGAATGAGCTTCTTTCTTTCTGAACCCATACTCTTATGGCAGTAGCCAGTAGCTGTTTGCTGTCATGCAGCTTCTTTCTAGAGATTAGTTTAGTCAAACTGGGAGCTGACCACAGTGATACCACTTGGTGAGATCCCATTTTATGGGTTCATCTTTGTCTATTGCAAAGCCTTTCTCCTTTTCAGACAGAGTGGATGGGATGCAAGGACAATTAGGTGAAGACTTTGCTAATTGCTTGGAAATGTTTTCTTCTGTTTCCACTTCCAGAAACTTCAAAATTGAATTAGCAAATGACTGATGAATAAGTTACTTACATATGAGTGCTTTAGGTTTTGAGTTTCTATGGATATTTTTACCTTTTTTAATGTTTTTTTTTGTTTAAAGTTTTAGATAGAAGACAGACCCTGTTAAATAAAAGGTATTAAGAATAGTACTTCAGGGAACTAAGGTCTTAATTAAGTTAGCTAATCTCAATTGACTACCATTGCTAGAAGAATTCTTGAATTAGTCTTTGCTTTTTAACTCCCTTCTTATTTTACATCATTTGTTCTCCACTGGAGAGAGTGATGCTAAATAATTTGTGTGCTATTTGTCTCTTCCTCCTTTAGACACATGAGTTACTTTTCACTACATTTCAGTTAGGACTGTTCCAGATCAATATTCTGAATGCACATGGATTTATAGTTTGCTTTTCCCCCCTATTTTCAGTCTGCAAGCTCCTTTACCAATATTGAAGACAGGTTACTCTAAGAAATTAGCTACCGGACGTAGCACAAATCCTAACTGTCTGAAGTTATCAAAGGCTAAGGCAGTGGAAGTGGGAAGAAATGCTACTATGTGACTGGTATTAAAAAATAGTAACTTTATAGGTGTCTGGGAGCAAGCAATTAAAAACTCCTGCCCTAAAGAATGACTTCATTGGAAATGCCTTCCAGATAGGACCCCACTCATTGCTATTTTGTAATAAATTCACCTGTAAATGAGTAAGCACATGATGCTTCATGCAGACCTGGAAGCACATTACTTTGCTGTTTCCAGATCTGCTACTTGCTATTCTGATGCTTTCTCCATGGAGAACAAATGCTCCTGATGTGCTCGCTGTGTTGCCGTTGTCTGAGTTCTGGTGGAGGTCTAGCTACACTTGAATTGCACTTAAATAGGCATAAGTTTTTGCCATACTCCGAATTGAGCTGCTGCTGCTGCCTAGTGACAAGGTTAGATCACTGTCTAAATAACACTTCTATTTCATTGTGGTGCATGCAGATGATTTAGCTGTTCTGCATGGGTACCCATGCAGTCAGATAAGCTGTAGTTGCAGTGTCTCCTTGAGCGATCCTTGCCAGAGCCTGCTCAGCAGTGCAGACTTAGTGCTTTTACCTTAACTGTAATCATCCTCAGAATCAATGAAAAGAATGAAAGCCAAGAAACCTCATCACTCACCCATCTGCTTCTTTTTCTCTTCTGCCTCTGACCTTCTTCATCTCTTACAAGACAATTGGTGTTTCAGTTAGCTGGCAGTCTCCTGCAGAGAAGCTCTCATCCTACTACAGTCAATATTAGAGAGTCCTGTTGTTTTTCAAGAACTACTGAGAAATGGGGATATTCTGGATAGAGATACCTGATAGAGTTTGAAGGTTCAGCTTTATCCAAGTGCAGTCACAAACTAAGTTTCCTGTTTCAGGGAAGACTGATATTTTGTCATGCAAAAGTGGCCTGAAATTGGCCAGGGCTTACAGAGATCTCCTACCCATGATGTAGTAGCTTATAATTCTGCTAGTATTTTTTTTTTTTAATAAGTATTCTAGCTTTGAAAAAATCAGATACAAATACAACATGGAGCATTTCAGGACTAATGAAGGCAGTAGATAGAAAGTTTCAGAAGGAAGCATTGGGTTGGGAGATGCACCATGCTTCATCTCCTGTGAGATGAGATAATTACTGTGTATGATTGTCAGTGCTTTCTGTAGCTGTTCAGTACTACTTATTTGCATAGTGGGCTCTTGGCAGTGCTGTTTGACAGCTAAACTGCATTTATTCCCCAAGGTTCTGCTTGGCATTCCTTCATACTGCCACTTCTGTCAGCAGCGCCCAAACCTTCCCAAACACAGTCACTGTTCCTTGTTACAATGGAGTTTCTTATACTGTCCCATAGGACTGACTATCCAGCATGACTGAACTCAAAAGAGATAGATTAGGTGCTCTCTCCTTCTGCCACTTTCACGTTTTAATGGTCATAAGTATTTGGAATTCTTTTGCAATGTGACATTCTTGTTGCCCATCATATCAGTTTTTAGTGACTGTCAGGGTTAACTGTCTCAGGAATCTTCTTGAGTTTTAACACAGTAATTGTTGTTCTACTGTGTATGTGCCAAAGGTAATGATGGTGATAAAACATTCTAGCAATAGTAAGTGTAGATATTGCAATGAATTCTGCCAGTATTTTTAACACTGGGAAAGTGTTCCTCTTCAGAATTTAAGGAGTATTGTTTTTTCTATTTACTCCATCTTGATTACTCCCGAGACATAGACACAGAACAGCTTCTTCACAATGTCAGAAAATTTTAATTCTCAATGTTACTGCTTTTTTCTTAGTCTTAAGAATGTTGGTACCAAATCTTCAATTGTTATGTGCCCTGGTGTGCACACAGCACCATGGCCTAGGGAGCCTGGCCTGCAGCCTGCAGCTCTCCAGGGAGACCACCTCTCACTGAGCTCACAGCTAAAAGCAGAACACAAAGATGCTTTAGCTCATCGTACTGTGGACAGATGGAGGAAAGGGTTGTGTCCATTTCTGTTGCTTCAAAATGTTTTAGTTGAGAGGTCTGCAGATACTGTAGTGCTTGATGTCCAGAAGCATCCATAGGTGTCCATACTTGTTTCTCCAGGATGGTTTGATAAGAGCTCATGTGCTTACATGGCAGTTTTTGGCATAATCGTTCTCTCTTGATAATACAGTCTGTTAAAGGAGATACAATACAACATTACTACACACACACACCACAAACACATACCCAGGCCAGGCAGCTCATAAAAAATGATAAGCAGTTTTGTTTCAATGTCAAACATTTGAATTTGTATTCATGTCCTACTCTTCTGCTTAAATCTACTTCTGGGGGATTGTACAAGAATTATTTCTGATTGAATGCAAATGGTGATCACTACATCTAATGCTCAGATAAACTAATCCTTAAACATAGGAAGTGGATCAATATATTTGGTGTGACATCCTCAAACATGCATATTGTAGGTGTTGCAGAATCGAGGCATTAGTCCCAGTCAAGAAGATGCTTTTCAAGGAAGCTCCCTCAAAGCACGCATCCTTAGGTGGTTCTCGTGGCTGTCGGGGACGGAGCGCGGCGAGCCCCTTGCTCTAAGGCAATGACAACGTATGTGCGCGGGAGCGCACCGCGGGAGCGCGTGCGGCTGGCACAGGCGCTGCCTGCCTTCTGTGCAGGGCTGCAGGGGCCCTTCCACCTCCGTGCATCCTGCTGCACTGGCACTCCCATTTCTCCTGTAAAAGCAGAAAATACACTCTGCTGACTCAGAGAGTTGTGTGATAACATTATTATCATTGTTTGATCAATTATCATTTGCTTAAAGTACTACAGTAGTATTTTTTTATTTAAAAACTCTACTGTGGGAAAAATTACAAACAATTTTACAAATTCTTTTTTTTCTAAAAGAGAAAAATCTTCTTTTTAGGATGATGACTATTTTTGAATGTTTCTAACTATTGATAAGAACAAAGCAAAAAAAGCTAAGACTATTTAATATATATAATGAAAACTGCAAATCACAGAAAGTTTAATGTATTTTTTCAAAGCTTTGGTGTTATAGCATTCCTTATCAACAGAAACTAATTAAAACTTAAGAGAAGATACACAGTTGTGGATCATTTTCCCCAGAAACCTGCACTCAAGGCTTAGCCTTTGGCTTTCCCTTTTTTGTTAGTGGTGTGAGAGCACAGTTACGATGCATGCTTTGCTCACCAGCCTAGTACTGTCCTCTTAGAATGGATGGGGCAAATGCTGGTGTGCCTGTCTATGAGACTGCTGCCATTGAGCAGACCCTCAGCATTTCTGATTCTTTTGAGAACTGCAGGGAAAAAAATTTCCCATGGAGTTGGAGAAGCTGAGGACTTCCGCATGTGTTTTTGCTTGTCTTCCTGCATCTGTGTGAATCTGTTTGCTGACAGTAGTTAGTGTCTCACTCTGACCCTTGTCACAGCGAATCTAAGCAGAATTAAACTAGTTGAAATGTAGTTATTCCAGAGGGATGCTGTTTGTTTGGAGTTTTTTCTGCAGAGTCTCAGCAAGGCTTATTTGTAGTTTTGCCTGAGACGATAGCATGAAAAAGTACGAGTAACCAGACAGTTGCATGAATCTGTATCAGTGATTCTTGCCGTCAGCAAGTGATTAATTTTGACCTAGTTGTGCATCACCCTGCTGAGTCCATTGGAAATGAATTGGCAGGCCTTCATTAGGGTCCAAATCAATAGGTTCATGATCAGCAGCTTAGCAGTTCTCTTTGAAGGCTTATTGAGGAAGGAGGATTTTCTTCTGTGTTATTATATCCCATGCTCTGCGTGTCTTCCCAGGATGGTGACCTGCTCATTTTGGAAGTATAGCTGGCAGGAGTGTGAACCACATCCTCCTTTCCCTAAATAATCGTTATCCACTCTTGAATTAATGCCACATGAAAGAACATTTGGTTCTCTGCATCACAGACAGATGTGTGTCGCTTAGAGACAGGGATGGCGTGTAGTAGGACTTGAAAGAATTGATTGAAATAAAGAGAAATTTTTTTTCCCTCCAATTCCTCATTTTTAGACTGTCTCACTTATGAAAAAAAAGTGAATAATTTTAGGCTGAGGATAGTTTAAGTTGACAGAATGACTTTTGAGGTCTAAATAAAGAAAATAAAGTAAATACTATGAAGAAAATGTCATCATAGCCTCACAGCAACTCCAGAGACATTGAGTTTGCTCACTGTATCATCTTTTGTATACTCAAAACAGAAGATGGCCAGCCAAGTAAAATTATTTGAGTTGATTTTGTTTTCTAGTTAGGAAGTCTAATTTTGCTTTTCTTCTGCAGAATAAAAATCTGCAAGCAGTAACATTTGTTACTATTTTTTACGGAAAACTTTTTCATAGAAAATTACACTTTTTTTTTTAATGCTTATTTAAAATACATAAATTCTATTTTGGGAAAGAATATACATAGATGCTTGCTGTTAAGTAGTATTCTTTTATGAAAGCTCTCATAAACTACAGCAAGAACAGTGCTAGGGCTAAAATGCCTGTTGTAGGGGAGATAGAAGAGAGCTTCTCCCCCTGGACACAGTACAATTATGGCACAGTAAGAGAGGGAGCAGAGCTGCCAGCCTAGCTTGGAGGTGGGGGCATAAGGGGCAGCTCTCCAATCAAAATATTTCTGATTTCCTCTCTCTAATGAGAAAAGCAAAGATACCTGTCTTATCTCCCCCTGCTCAGTCTGAAGACAAATATTCAGGCAGTTTAAAGAAGAATTGAGAAATAGAAACTCACATGGTGGACATTGTTTCTCTCCAGCACTTTTTATGCTGTGCCATAAGAGATTTTTGGAAAGACTTCCCTTGAGCAAAAAATAGGAGGTCCCTCTCTCCCCAGGTTATCCACATTCGCCTCCTCTTCAGCTCACATCTCCTGAGTTTAATCTGCCCTAGGAGACAAAGTAGTGAAAAAAATTTGCAATGCTTCGCTTGGTGTTTTACCCTCAGTGCATTTTTGTCCTTGGGAACAAACACATGGCTTTAACATCAAGGTTCCCTTTACTAATTTCACCATTGCATGTTTTGTAAAAAATGGTGCCAGTCAAGGGTACAGTGTGCCCAAAGGGAAATACATATTCTCTGGATCCTGCACATCACTCTTGTGGTTGCCTTCCCCTTCAGATGTTTGCAGAGTCACTTGCTTAGGTTTGAGTGTGAAAAAGTAGCTGCACTCTGGGATGCTGCAGGGTTTTAGACTTGCACATAGAATGTTCATGTTCCAATACACATCTCAGTGTTCCTAAGGATTGTCCCATTGAAGGAAAAAGGAAAGTGTTCTAAGATTGCAACTGGACCCTGGTGCTTCTGAAAAAAAAATCTGAATATGAGTTCTTAATTGCCAAATGCCACTTGATTTCAAGCATTTTGCTACTTGATTCAGTGCCGTTGAGCTCATGGGGAGAGGATAGTCTTTAAAAAATGAATCTTAAAATTGTATTTGTACTGAAATAAGGTATTATAACCTGTCAGAAACCATCATTTTAACTTCTAGGAATTTTGTTTTCAATTATGAATAACAGCAATAAAAGTACAGCTAACTCAGTTATTCACATGTAATTTAAAATGAAACTTAATTTAAAACAAGCAAAAGACATCTAAAATTAAAATATAGTAGAACCATCACACATAATTACTTTGTTCAGCATACTTCCCTATCCAGTCTTTCAGCAATTAAGAATTGCTATGGGAGTGAGTGAGAGCACTGCAGTGAAAAACATCATCCTTCAATAGTCTCCAAGTACAAGGCTGCCCTTCAAACATAGGAGGCAAAAGTTTTCACAGTGGTGACTGCTGTCTGTGTGGTTTTGTGGTTTTTATCTGTTTGTTTCTCCTTTAACTTGTAGAACCACATCACGGCCTTTGCAGAAGTCACATGATGTTGATGCTGATGTATATTCACTCCACTGGACTTCATCTCTTTTCACAGCCCACACATGATATTTGCAGTGTATCAAAAAAAAGAAATTTTTAGAAGTTGTATTTCTGACTTGATTTTTACATCACTAAAATGATACCAACATTTTGAAGAATTCTTAAATATTAGAACGTCACTTTACTTTCTAGCAAAAATATTAACTGTTTACTTTTATGATGGAATGGGACAAATTGAGCACTAATTATCTGACATTACCCTCTATTTTGGCTTCTCGTTGTTTTCAATAGTTCATGTACCTATTCCAACAGTACTTTGTATTTTGATTTAACTTTGATTTTTAAAATCTACATTTTTAATTCAGCATGAACTTGTTTCCATTTGAGGCAATTTCAGTGTATGAAAACTAGACAAATATTATGTTCTGTATGAAAATGCTGTTTGCACATTGTATTACGCTGTATTCCATGTAAGATATCATTCAAACAGTATGTTATATGTAAGACTGGTGCTTCTGCTTTTGAAGAGAAAAAAAATGCCAATTTTTACTGTAATAAGTATTGTATCATAATTAAAGTTTATTTATTTGGATATTTTCCGGACATAATTGTAGTTGAATTGTTGTTTTGTAGTTCTTGAATGTCCTGGATGACATATATGTATCTAGGTTAAAAGAAGTGAGAATAATTTAGGAAGTTTGATCTTTGATATATTCTTTATTACTAATGATATCCCGTGAAAGGTTAAGGGCTCCATTCTTAGCTTAGCATATCTGATGGGAAGCTGTGCTATTCATAAATCATTTAAACAAATTACTCAAGGCATCCTGCTTCTTCTCATGATTGTTGTACTCCCTGATGTTATGCTGGGAGGATGGGTGCTAAGATAAGAAGAGGGTCGCCAGCTTAGTGAGAAGAGTTCATCTGAGTTCCTACTCTCAATTTTCATGGAAAACTCATGGAAAAACCCAAATGGCTCAATTAATTTTTTTTCAGCCTAAATGACCAGAACAAGCAGACTTCCTCTCTACAAAGCTTTTTATCTCTGTTTGTGTTCGAGGCTCATAATCTTAAAAAAAAAAGAAAAAATCCTCTGCCCATTTGTGTGGTGTTGATGAATTGATTTTTCTTCAACATCAGCCAGTGTTACCATATCTCTGTTACTGCTGTGAATGTTCAGATTAAGCCCCCCCCTTTGGAAGAATCTTGCTATTCTTCACCTGCTATAGTACTTCACTATTCATAGTGAAGTTGTTCTATAAAAATTGAGCACGAAATGAATCTGAATATTGTAAATACTGAAGACATTCTTAATGTGTGCCAGAAAGTGAACCTCTGGCAAGAGCTGCTAAAATGCTAGCAGTATAGAAACATTGAGAATACTATTGGTCAGTGCAGGCTATTGAGCATTTTAGGCCTTAAATTTTCCAGAGTTCAGTGTATTTCCTGTGAATTAATCCTTGTTAGAGTATGTTTGAAACACAAGGATGTAGAATCAGGTCTATTTTTTCTATGATGAATTTTAATGCATTCTCACATAGTCATCAGGTAATGCCTGCTTTTACTTTTTGTTTCAACCTCTGTTTTCACTAAAATACAACTACCTAAAGAGTGCTTGGCAAACAGGGCAAGGCCGAGTCATCTCTGAGTGCAATAGAGCATATGCCATGAAGTCATTGTGCTAAGCTGAGAATTAAGAGATTGAAGAAATGCATCTGTGGAGAGAAAAGACCTAGAATAGAGTCCTTAGCTACAACTAGGTTACTTAGGTGATTGAAAATCCACCTTTATTAGACTATCAACTGTGTTTACAAAACTGTAGTAGATCCAAAGTTTGTATCACCGTGTTAAGCTCACTTACCCTGCTGTTAGTCTAGCTAGTTAGGTTCAAGGTACTAATGGTTTCTCTGTGTGCAGATTTAAATGAAATGTTCACTCATTTTTGCATGGTAGCAAATCTGCATTTTTTATATCTGATTTATAAGATTACCAAGAAATTCTTTTATGTTAAAAGAGATGACTCTTTTTCAGTGTACTGTATATCATCAGCTTGTAACTGGTCTCTTTCTCAGGATCTTTCCCAGTCAAATATTTGGGTTAAAATTATCATACTATCTCTGTGAACCAGCAGTGAGAAAACAAAAAGAGAGACACTCTGCTGTATAATGTATTTTTAAATAAAATAATTTTTCATTCATATGTAGTGTATTTTTTAGGTGTCTGCCTTACATATATTTCGGTTGATAGCGTATATATAATGAAATCATGGTTTTATGTGAATTGCATTTGGTGACAAATTTTCTCAATTACCCAGGAATCCCCACAGTTGAGGGCCTTCCCTTAGACATGGTTCTGGTGAACCTGAAAAACATGAGGGGAAAAGCTGTATTGCAGAGTCCACAGCCTGTTGGGGAAGGACTCTCCCCAAAATGTGGACCAGCCAAGCTCCAGACACTGCTTTGACTGATTTTCAGAAGTGGCAAGAATTTGCCCTCCCATGTCTGTGACTCTCCACTGCCCTGAAGTTTGGGTGTTAGCTCTTCCATTCTGGACCCAAAAAAGCTTTGAGTAGGAGCAGTTTGCCAAAACAAAAGTAAGTTGGCACTTTTGTACTAAAATGGCTTTTTGGTGATTGCTTTTAAAAAAATCCCAGCGATGAGCAAGCATCATTCCTCATTCAGAGAATATTCTGGTACAGAGTGGTTCCTACTGAAAACAGTGTGGTTGAACCATTTCAGTGGTTTTGAATGCAATTGATTTTATTATTCTTGTGGACCTTTTCCATGTGTACTTCAGTGAAACAGCTCTGCTCTATTTATAAATTAGATGTTTGAGAAGCATCCCTAATGTTATATGCTGCTGTGTTCCTAAAAATGGAATTTCTAAGGCGTATGGGGACACCAGCTGGGCTCCTATGCATACCGTTTTAGATTCTCTTATATGGATTCTGCTGTTGGTTTATAATCAGGAACTGCATAAGACATACGGTGATAGCATCCAGGCTCACATTTCTTCAGCTTTTAAAAATGTTCATTTTAACAATATGTATTAAAAGAGGATAATGTTGGTATTTTTTAGCTGCATTTTTCTTTGCTGTTTGCTGTTGCCTTCTAATTTTGTTGTTGCCCAAGATCACAGTAAGTGCAACAGTCCATTTGCACATTATGTTAGCGGGGAGCTTTTTATATTCTTCTGAAGTCTAATTTTGGTATTTCTGAGGCTTGCCATCAGAAAGCAGAGTGCACTACATTTTAGGAGCAATAAACTGATTCTCTTTTGATCAAATACATCCCTGTCCATCTGCATAGCCTCAGTCTTGGGGACACTCAGGAGCATTTGCAGGCAGAAGGGCGAGCAGACCTCCAGACCTCTCAGCCCTGCAGCACCTCCCTCCAGGCACATCAAGACCATTTTTACCCAGCTTTGCCTCTGACAGCTGCCTCAACCCCAGCATACTGGATTTTCTTGCTGTTCACCAGCATGAACACTTTTTTTCTCCCCTCAAGCATCTCTGAGAGACTGGACAGATCATGAAGTGTACTACAAGCATGACTGCAGCTGGAGCCAACAGCTGCCTGGTTCTCACCTGGACAAGTGGAAGGCTAAAGGAGGACCTAGTATGGCTTCAGCTTTTGGCCTTCTCCTCCACTTTCTAGGCCTTTTGGTTTTCAGGGATTTCCACGAAAGAAAGCAAACCAAATATTTACAGTCTCTCTGCCCCTTGAACTTCTGCTGCATGCCTAGGGTTGTGAAAGCTTTGCACTTGCTATTGGCCACTAGGAACTTTTCAGTATAACAGTGCTGACTTTTTGTCATCCTCTCGTGTGAAAATGGCTGATAAAGCTTCTTAGCGTTTCCAGGTTTGACCTGATGTCTGGAGAAGAAGACACTGTGAACACCCCAGAAAGACCCCTGCCAGGGTGGGAGTTGAAGCCCTTGTGTGACTTTGATAACCTGGTTTTTGCTCAGCACTTGCCAAGTTGCCAGACCAAGGTATGACTCTTAACAGGTTTGTTTTTCATAGTAAGCTGCCTGTATTTGCCTCATCATGAAGCCTCAGTCCCCTTCTAACACAGAGGATTAGGAACTTGGTTCTGTGGTCAGTACTGGAGCTTGTCCTTTCTCTGTAGAGAATCCCAGGACCTGCAGTATATCCTGCATGAAACTTGCCCCCTGTGTCTTCTGATACTCTCCTAGTCAAGCTGGAGGTAAGTGAGGTGTCACTAAGCCTTCCAAGGTGCTTAGCTTCCACTTGTAACCATCCCATGATGCAGGTGTTTAGTGATTGCTGTAGCTGGAAGCACTGCAACTGGCCTGTGCCTGAGCTCCAGCTGCCTGTTTTCTGAGAACTGACATCCTCTCTGCCTTGTCCTTGGACTCAGTTTCTTCTGTTCCAGTTGTCAGCTCCTGAGACTTAAGTTCTGCTGGGAGATTTGATATTCATGAGGCATAAGGGGAGCACGGCTGTGTTCATCAGCAGACCATTTTAGATACCCTTTCATGCCTTCTACTTTGGTCTGTTGTCACTAGCTGTGTAGAATATTTGGAAGGTTAATCTAATTTAAGTAGGACAGTTTAATTCTGAACAAAATTTTACACCCAGCAGTTTTATTTGATTCTAACTAATCCACAGTGAATCTCCACATAATGCAAATAAACCGTCCTGAATTGTCCCCTGTGTGGACAAGTCCTGGGCCTTCCTTTTTTTTTCCCCCAGAGTAGGTCTGCTGTTTTAATATCTGCCCCTAGTGACTACAGCCAGAACAGTGTGCAGCAGTCAGCTTCATGGAGAATTACTGACTCCATCCTCTACCACGGGGGTGTAGAAGCCCCAGTAAAGAGCTTGAGTCCCTAAAACCAAATTCTTGACACCAGTGTTCTCACCTGACAATGTTCACAGCAAAATAAATAAACAAAAATAAGAAACCAAATCCTTTTTCTGACAAATTTCTTTCTGCATGCCAAAGTTAAACCTAAATACATAACATTCTTCAGGTACAGAGAACTCGTAGTCTTGGTGGCAATCTTTAATGTGGTTCTGAATGCAAGATCCTTGAGCTGTGAATTCCTAGGGTTGCTCTGAAGTAGGAAAATAATCCGAAAAAAGGGAGTGAACATGTCTACAACTGTAAAAGAAAAACTAGAGGGGTGACATTCCTATGTTTTTCAAATATATTTTCTTCACAATAGAAGAAAAAATGCTACTTTTAGTCTGCTGTTTCTGCTAAGAAATCATCTGCTGTTTCAAATTCTTTTGCTACTTAAGGAAAAGCAGCTACTGTTCCTTCCTTAGCAACCTCTATTTATAAAGTAGTAACTGACAAAGATATTCTATTTAAATATTCTAAAAATGAGTCTGATGTGATGAGAATAAAGTGCTTATTTAGCAAAACAAAAGAAAATGCCCTTTCATTCTTTTTGAAGACAGGGGACTGGAAGCTAATCCTAGCAGGAAACACCAGGAAGAAGATAAAGACCCTGACCCTTGTCTTTTGGCAACAGTTCACAGTGTTATCAGGACAAGGTAATAGATCTTTGAGATTAATACTTTTTTTTTTTTTTTTTTTTGGTCCCCTGAGAATTTAGAGAAAATATTGTAAGGATGTTGGCTTGGATCATATAACCTTAAAAGAAAAACAGAGAATGCCATTGGTTTTGTATTATGTGTATTTTATGGAGTCCCTTTCAAAGCCAGGGAACACCAGCCCGGTAGAGGAGGAATAGAAAGACTAAACAGACTATATCTTGTCAGTTGGAGGGTGAGCAATTTCCCACGCTGTGTCTTTTCAGGAAAGAAACCAAATGAGTAGGGAGACTTGATATCAGCTGATTATGTGACAGAATTCTGTCATCCTGGGTCTCCTGTGGGAATGCTGCCTGCTTATGGTGTACGTTTCATTCAATTAACATTTTGCTTAGAGGAACAGATAATTGTGAGATGTTTGATCCTCAGTTCTTTGTCAGATTAAGAGAAGTCGATATTCCCATGGCATTGGACGCTATGATGCTGCCTTTTATTTTCTGCCTGATGACCTGGCTTCCCTCCATATTGAAGGTAAAAGGCTGTATACTGCATTTTAATAAAATTAATTAAATAGACTTTTTCTTCAGGGATCTGATGACCTGCATATAAAGCTTAAGAAAATCTCTCTCATGGATGTAATTTCTTTTGAAATTTGGGATTGTAAATTCACTTCTACCTGTATACTGCTATAAACTTGACAGTAAAAGCTTCTTACAGTTGAGGGAAAGAGTCACCTCTACGGGCTCAATGGAAGAGCTACAAATCTTAAGCATTGTGGTGGAAGATATCACAGGAGTTTGCTCACCTAGGAGTCTCTTTATTACTTGTTTGATCACATGTGTTTTGATTTTCAGATGTCCCAGCTCACTGCACAGTGGTTGTGGTTTCAATTGGAAGGAAGATTCTTGAGAAGCATACAAGTTAACACAAAAGAGAACAGTACTATGGCTTTCTTCTTCATCCTCATTAGCTTTTAACATACCTGCATTACTGCCTTTTGCTACATGGCTCTGTGCCCAGTGTTCACTTCCTGAATCTGCTTCTGGCAGTTTTATTTCTCGGTAGATGTCACGTACTGCTGTGTCACATTGTGTAATAACCAGCAAGTGTACTGGACTTAGGCCTTTTCCAACATAAAATTGCTTTTTCAGATGCAGGTATGAATATAAAAATAGAAAAATGTGGTGTGGTACCAATTATTTTAATGGAAGTAGAGCAACAGCAGAAAATGAGATTGTTTCACAAGGAAAATGAAGGGCAATGATGAAAATTTGATAATAAATATGAGTGAGATAATTTCAGCTACAGAGAACTCTGAATACAAGCGAGATTTCAAAGGCTACAGCTTGCAATGACTTTATAGACAGTGAATAAGAATTTCCTACACAGCTGCTAAAGCAAATAGATCATGCTAAATTAATTCATGACACTGCAGATCCCACAGAGAGTGGTCTGACAGTCATGTTTATGGGCACAAATATGGCCTGAATTTGTGACGAATCAAAAATTAATGGAAAAGCCAAGATGTTCAGGACTGTGTGTATCATACCTTCTGCAATATAACTGGAAAGAAAACTGGTCAAGAAAGGCCTAGATAGTGCTCTTGTTGATTCTGGTTTATTTAACTCCAGGTGCGAGTTGGGGAGGGGGGATGCTGGTTTTGTATCTTTTTGTCATTTGCAAATTGGACAGCCACATTGTATCCTCCTGCTTTGAGAGGCAACCCATACCCCATCCCTGATGTGGTTTGAATTAGACCTCAGATGCAGGCCACCTGCTGCACATCCTGTTGTACTTCCTCTCCTGTGCACTTCTCCTGCACAGCTCTCCTCTGCTTTTGCCACTATTCCAGCCTGTGCTCACAGACCATCAACAAACAGAGCTTTTGCATTAGCTTTGAGGAGGACACAGGAGAGCTGCACCTTCCCCTGTCACTGCTGATCTGTAGCCAGAGTTGAGATGCACAGCCGTGCTTCCTCCTCCTGGGGTAAAAGGATGGCAGATGTCCTCAGCAGGACAACGTGCTGTGGGAAGCCATGCCGTGGTCGTAGCAGCTGCTGCTGAGTGTTTGCACATTTGTATTGTTACACTGGGATCGTTCTTCCTTACACACCTGGTTGTTGCAAGGGGCTGCAAGCTCACATAGTCAGTGGTTAGCCTGGAGTATGGGAAGGCTCTTTCACCTACCACATGGAGACTAGAATTATGATGAGAATTTATGAGCTATGGCTCCCAGAAACTTCCAGATGTCCTGGCATAGCCCTTTTCCAGGACAGTATGTTACCAGAATAGGCTTTCAGTTTTCCTTATTCATGGAGTATGAGATGTATGTGATTTCTATTTATTCTCTATAACAGAAGACATCTTGTTTTTCATATATCAGTTTCTTGTTCTTGATTAGTTTTTTAACTTATCCGCTCTTCCATGTTGGTTTTTTATTGCTCTTATTTCCAGATGGTGGCATATATTAACCTGACATCAAAGATTTTCCATTTTCCATCAGTGCTATTTCTCTCTCCTGAGCTTTACACTTCAGTAGTGTTTAAGCATTTCGTCTTTGTCATTGTTTGCTGTTGGTTTGCAGTTTATAATTTCTTAGAATATATCACAGACAAATGCATACCTTCTTTTTGCACTTTTCAATGCCTGGGCTCCCAGCTCCCTGTCGCAGTGGTGAAACTGAAATTCTGCCAGGTGCTGTATTGTTGGTTATAAGTGCTGGTTTCAGTGCAGAGGTACAGGCAAGGACAAATATGACACTTTCCAACAGCAGAGAGAGACCTTCTGGCCTGGGCAGCAGTGTCCTCATGGCTTTTGGATCCCATTGCTGAGCACAGTATTTGCAAACCTGGAACAATGGCTATAACACAGAGATCCTCCAGCTGGTGTAAGAACATGAAGGAGCAGCCAGGATATATGCACATCTTCTATTCTGCTGAAGGCTTAAAATTGAGATTTCTGTGAAAGGAGGAAGGCATGAAAATTAAATTAATTAATTTATTAAATTCAAAAGGAGCGAGAAATTTATCTAAATATTTAAAGACATATTTAAATATTAAGATTCTGAAGGGGAAATGTTGCTTAGTGAATCCTGGTTCGAGCTGGGAGAGTGTTAGTTTTCTTCCTAGTAACTGTGTTTTGGATTTAGTAAGAGAATAATGCTGGTGACACACTGATGTTTAGGTGTTGCTAAGTAGTGCTTACTGTAAATGAAGGCTTTTTCAGTTTCCCATGCTCTGCCAGCAAACAGGTGCACAAGAGGCTGGGAGGGAGCACAGCTGGTACAGCTGACCCGAGCTGGCCAGAGAGATAATCACACCACATAATTCCATGCTCAGTAAATAAACTGGGGGGAGTTGGCCAAGAGCTGCTGATTGCTGCTTGGGGATGGGCTGGGCATTGGTCACACAGTGCTGAACAGTTCTATTTGGCATCACTTGTGTTTCTTTTGGTTTAGTCCTCTCTTTTTTCATCTCCATTCTTATTACTATTATTATTACATATGTTATTATGTATGTTTGGGGGTTTTGGGGGATGTTTTTGTTTTGTTTTGGGCT
Organism: Irena cyanogastra; assembly: GCA_013397155.1. Classification (NCBI taxonomy): domain Eukaryota; kingdom Metazoa; phylum Chordata; class Aves; order Passeriformes; family Irenidae; genus Irena; species Irena cyanogastra. Next base: position 1,020,968 of record VWZV01007560.1, on the reverse strand, counting down.
TTTTTACTTAATTATTAAGTTGTTCTTATCTCAGCCCACAGTTTTTACCTTTTCTTGATTCTTCTCCCCACCTCACTGGGGAAGACAGAGTGGGTGGATGGGTCAGTGGTACTCAGTTGATGGCTGGGTTAAACCATGAGAAGCACATCAGAAGAAAAATTACTAAAAAAATCTCTGCCAGAAAGGGAGCTTTCCAAATATTTTACTGAAAGAAGAATTTAAACTCAGAAAAATGCAAGTAGATTTCTGCCTTTTCTGTGAGACTGAGCCTTTTTCTGCACCATCCTATGCAGGAAATTGCAGTATATGATCAGTGTACAAAAGTATAAATTGACGTATTTATAGATTATAGTTATGTAACAAGGGTTTGTTTTCTGACCTGCTGTTCCCTGAATGGAGCTCATCATGATCACTATGAGCAATCAAGTGGAGTTTTGCTGAATACAGTTTTGCAGGCAGGGTCTCCTGATATCTGCTAGATAAAAACCAGCTTAGCAGCTGGGAATGATGACTACTGAATCCATCGTTCTCTGATTCCCTTGTCACATACCCATGCTCCTACAAAAAGATATAACCAGTTTATGACCTGATGAATAGGAATTTTGACTGTTGATAATAGCATTACAGTTCTAATTACAGCAGTGATTAGAGGCTTCTAGACAGTCAAACTGAAAATTTGGGTGCAGTTTGACTTGAGCTGTCAGAGTTCTGATGTTTCTTGCTGCTCATTTGTTTCTGGAGAGGTCTAGAAGAAAGATCTGTCAGGCAGAGAGTGAGGGAACATCAGGACAAAGTTCTACAGCCATGTGAGTGCATTTTGAGTAATAATGTAGGGCTCCATTTATTGGATACTCAGCTTTATAGGCCTCTGTAGCTGTGAGAAGGTGTCATAGGAGGATTAATGCTCATCATCTGTTAAAGCATTTGGTCACTGTGATATCTAAAAGCAACGTCATGGTAAGAGGTTTTTTTTATCCTAGTCTAGTCATCTGCTCCCTGCCACACCTGCCCAGCCCACAGATATTTCTGAAGCACTTAGGAGACTCCAGAGAAGTGAAAGTTCAGTTTGAAGGAACTGATTAATTTTTTTCTCTCTGTAAAAGTTGTCTTCTGCATCTTTTAGTACCTGCCCTCAGAGTTAGCCTAATGAACCCGAGACTGGGAAGTGGAAATGAAAGATCCTGCCAATGGAAGATCTTGGCTTGAGTTGGCAGATAAGTAAAACATTGGAATTGGAGGCAGACAGTAAAATTACAGGATATACATTGAATTTTCTTGAAAATTTTAAAAATAATGCATTTCTCCTTTCTGTTGATTTACTGCATACTCTTATGACAAAGACTAAACATAAAAGAAATACATAAAGCTGTATTTCCTCAAAACAAAAATACCATTTAAGAGTTGTTATATTTTCCTGTGTTCTGATTTCTTTCACCTAACATAATCCTAAAGCAATTGAAAAAAACCTGAAATATATGCTTGCTTATAATGCTTAAACAGATGTTTAAAACGAGCAGGGGATTTTGGTTGGCTGGATTTCAACCAATGCAGTCACCCAGGTAAGCAGAACACATTGCAGTTTGACTTGTTTTTCACAAAACCAGCCAGTTTGATCCTTATGTATTAGTTCTGATAGCAAAGGACGTGGTCCTTTCGCTGATTTTTCTGATTAAAACTGCTTATAGCCTTGGGACTACATTCCTCTGTAAACTTGCTCTTCTCAGCAGCCAAGAGGCAGCTGTTAGAAATGAGCACTGCTCTTGTTTCTGTTTCTCTTCTCCTGGTCTCCATGTCCCCCCAGCTAGTAACAAAGAAGCAGGATGTTGCAGACCACAGCAAAAAGATCTGAGCCCATCTCTCTATTCCCCCATTTTTCAAAAACTGTGTTTTAAAGGTCACCTTAGTTGCAGATATGTTTGTAGCTGTCTTATTTCCTTTGCTAAATGGAGTTTAGCCTGATTTGTCATCCAAGATCTTAGTCATTTGGATGAGAAAATCTGTAGTACATTTTGTATTCTGGCTGAGCTCCAGGTATATTCTGCCTGGCTTAATTTACTCAGTGCCACCAACAGACTGATAGAGCTTTTGCTTCTTGAACTTCAATTTGATACAGTGTTGTTTTCCACCACTAAACCCACTAATTCTAGGTGTTCACTGGGAAAATGGTAGTGGGTGAAAAGGCAGGCCCTTGGCCAGCCACACAACACCCAGCAGCACAGTGCTGGCTGCTGCTCTGGCCTCACTAGCTATGGGGATATTGTTGCCAAGGTCCCTAGAAAGCTTTCACAAGGGTGACAGGTGCATAAAATGTGTCCAGATTGGTTTTTGAGTATGAAATTTGCTTCATGTTTACCTTGTTTGGAAAGAGTTTCATAAAGCAGGAAGAAGAATTATAAGAGAAATATTACAAGGAAAGCTCCATCTATAGGCAGAAAGAGATGTAAGTTAATTTTGAAAGGCATCAATAGTTTATTAAGTTTCATATTTGCATATTCTCTAGCCCACTCAGTGAGCTTTCAGGGTTTGGCTGAAGCCTGTGGCAGGGATTGGTGGCTGAGATTTCTTACCTTGGTATCTGTCTTAGTGTAGAAAATAGAATTAACAGTGAAGTAAATACATGAAACATTACTAAAAAGTGTGAAAGATTAAGGAGATAGGGAGTTCAGAGTTGGAAATATGGAAAGTGTGTTTAAAGCAGGACATTTAGTCTGGAAAGCAATGCCTGTAAGAATGAGATGCCTGTGCTTTGAAAGTCATTCTTCACAGAGCAATCACATTCTGATTTGTGTTTTGTATGGAGTTGTTTGTTATTTTGTAAACTCAAAAAAGTGCTCTAAGTGCTTATAAGAAGTTATGTTACTTCCAAAAGTGCTTTATTTTATTTATATAGCTATTTTTATACTGATAGATCTCTTTTTGATTACTGAAAGCTTGAATTTAGGCCTGAACAGATGGTAGTAGAGCTAGTGTAAGTGAGTTACAGCTGACTGTTGGTAGCAATTTTAATTTTTTCCATCTTTCGACCAAAGTTTTCAAATGCATTTTAACTTTCAAAAGTTAGCATTTTTTCAAAAGTATTAACTGCCCATATATACTTGAATATGCTTATGTCTGGATGAAGCGGTCTAATATTAGGCTAAAAACTTGGATTTGGGCATAATGTGCTGGCAGTTATGAGCTGATGCTAGAATGATCCTACAAGGGTCAGCTTGAAAAGCTTCAGGTTTTTTGGCTTTATGCAGTGAAGTATGATTTCATAGGATGCTGAGCTGTGGAAATACATTACTATGGGACAGACACAGTGAAGGGCTTCCAGACATGCTGAGGAGCTCAGCTTGAGATTTTGGATTTCTCTCAAGCCCTTGATGAGCTCATTGGACACAGCCAGCAGGAACTGAAAGCAGTGAGTGCCTCATCACTTAGTGGGGGCAGAGGTGACCCAAACAGTCCATGCAGAACAGATTAGCCTGGAAAGATTCCCAGGAATGAAAAGTATAAAAGCAGAGATTATACCTCCTTCCAGCAGGGTCCTGGAGAAGGCAGGCCTTGAATGCCCCCTTCTAGCATGTGCGTGAAGGACAGACATGCCAAGAAGTGCTCTCCTGCCTGGGGTGGCCTTGCTTCTTCCTTCTGAGGTGTTTGTGCTGGCCACAGTGAGGAGACTGCCCAGCCAGCTCCTGCTAGGCCATAAAATAATCTGCAGGAGGCTGTTTCTTTAGGCCAGGAAAAGATGCTTATATACCATAGCTGAGGGATTTGCTAAAGAATCTGTAGAAATCAAATGTCAAATGCTTTAGTTTCTGATGGGAATTAGAAGATTTTGTGTGCCTGTTAAAAGCACAGTCTGTGCTATTCACTTGAGAATTGTAAGTGGCAGATTCATGGGTTCTGAAGGGCCTTTTCTTGAAGTTACAGTCTGTGGATTTTTAAAAGTTCTTATGTTCCAAATTGGAATATTGCTTGAAGGAAAGAAATCTTTATTTTGACTCTAGTGTGCATTAGGAGATTTCCCATGCTTACAGGAAAGAGCTTTGCAATGTTCTATGTGGGAAACCTAGTTCTGTTGCACTTAGCACAAGCAATTTTTTAGTATTTCTGCCCCTGCTGGTCTTTAAATAAACCAGAAAGAAAACAACACAAGGCCTAGTTTTCCAATATCGCTGATGCTGACTTCAAACTTCCAATTTAGATGAATATCTTTTGGAAGGAGAAGAGAAGAAAAAGTTGGGAGAGCTGAGTTGTTTTTTTGGCATGTAGGCTGAGGGTTGAAGGTTTGGAGTTTTTAACCTCTGGGCAAGTCACTGGGAAGTAAAAGCCTGTGACTTGTCCCACAGCTGCTGAGCAGGCATCTAAGAGGAGCTGCTGGAGGATGGCTCACCCTTCAGAGGACAGAGAGCCCTTCCTGCTTTGATTGCTTACACATCACAGCAGGGATGATCATTCATGTTTTCCCAGTGTCAGTTGTTTCTCTTGGTGGTAAAACAAAGCAATGGCTCCTATAGGCAGGGGTGGTGATTTTCCAGGCCAGGTTGGTAACCCTTTTGAAGCTAGGAAAGGAAATATTTAACCTGCTCTGTGGGTGTTGGCCACCCCTATCAGTTTCCCTTGCATCCTCAGTGGTTGTCACAGGCCATCAGGATCCAGTCACTGAAAATATTTTTCCACTATTTTAAAAACACATACTTAAATGTAATTTGTTAAATGAGGTCCTTATGAGTGGTTCTTGAGAAACATGTTTTGGTCCAGGGCAGATTAATAAAAGTACAAACTATAGAATGAACAAATTTGAAATGAAAATGCAACCAAGTATTAACTTTGAAAGCACCAATGGTTCTGCTGTAATAGATTTATCTTGGTGCCTGCAAGCAGTCCTCTAATGGAAAAAAAGTGTTAAATTGTGTTTATGACATATTGTGGCCTTTCCAGCAGTTCATTGCATAATAATATTCCCATGTTAGAGAAAAATCTGTGTCCTTGGATTTAAGCATGAGAATGTTTCTCTGATGTTCAGGAGTTCATATTAAAATGAAATTTTACAGTCCTTACCACCATTCATTTATAGAGCCTAGCAGGATTTTATTAAAAATACTTTCCAATGTATTTGTAATAATTTATGCTTCTTTGTCCAAACAATTGAACATCCAATTTAATTTAGAGAAGCCTGCGATAATTAAAATATGAAAAAACCAAATAATGCAAAAGCAGTTTCTTCTGTAATGCAATTAATATAATGAAATTCAGTCTGAGATTAAGGGCAGATCCTTTATCTATATCTCATTTTTGTAATTTTTTCAGGTAGTGAGTTAAACTCTATAAACTTTATTAAAATATTTTAACTTTTATAGAGTTTTCCTGGTTGTAATTTTCTGGGTTTTATGCAGCCTACCCACTGTGTTGTAATACAATGTTAATAATACATGATATTTTCATTTTATTTGTAATGTGTACACATCTAAAATAATGGAAGAACAGTTCTCTGGGACTCATCTATGATTCACTGCAGTGCTGCAGAGTGTACTTGCAATTCATTTCTAATATCATCTGCAGCTGTTAAAATGGTACATTGTACATTTGCAGGCTGAGATCACTTGGAAATAAAAACAAGATTTAAAATATTTCCAAGTAGTAAGTAAGCAAAGAATGATGTTCTTCATGCTCCTTACTGCAGATGCTTTTACAGTTACTTCAAAACAGCTCAGGACCTACCCAGTAGTTTATAGGTAATAATATCCAGTTAAACTATATAATTTTCCTCCACACATCACCTCCCTGAAACAGTCAGGTACATAGGGAACCAAAGAAAGCATGCAGAAGTTTTGTTTTTGTTGATTCAGTGTCACTAAATTCTCTCTGGTACTGGATTGCTGCCAATTGAGTATTTTTTTTTTCTTTTTCTTCCTTTTCCCCTTCAGGAGTTAGAAAACAATTTTTTACGGGGACTGGGAGTAGAAATAGCTCTATGTGGTAACAACAATATAGGAAAATTACCCTTACTCAGTCGTGCACCTTGCATAATTTTTACAGCTATTTCCAACGTATTAGTGAGTATTTATTTTAATGGTTATTGCTGACACTTGTAAGAACTGTGTACTGTTCATAACCACTTGCAATTCTGTCCACAGTACACCTTCTGTGCATGTGGGTGTTACCACAGACTTATTTTTAATTCTACAAATGTCATTGTGGGCTATTGAGAGCTAATTTTTCTACCCTGGTGATTTCCTCTGCCTCCTCTTTGCTCCTGCTGGGTTTGGAAGCAGACATGTACCATGACTCAAGCTGTCACCCATCTACTGTTCCCTTGTCCTGCCACGGCAGTGCAAGGAGTGCCTGCTGACACCCTCTGAGTGCTCCTCGGGCTTGGGGCAGTCCTGGCACTGGCACTTCTCAAGGGGAAGTTACTGTTTCAGCAGGAATTGTGGCCCCCACAGTGTTCATTAGACATTTTAATGGGAAGATTTAAAATACTCTATTGCAGAAATCACGTGCTGTTGTGAGGAAGAATGGTTCAGAAAAGCTTCTGATTGCAAGTTGAAGTTTCTGAACTTGAAACTGGGCTCTTTGTAGCTGCCAATCCCAGATGTGCACATTTTGGGACAGAAGTCTTTATTCTCTGAGGCTTTTCTCACTAGGGACTTACCTTGGTGTTTAGCAGTATTTACGGTTTAAACTGTCCTGATTGAAAGTGAGAAAATCAGGAATGTGGCATTGTTTCTGCTTTCTGCCTGACTAAATATATAGACACTTTATTAAAGTACACCTGTGGTGTAAGTTGTTTTTTCAGAGTGGGTTTTGTCAGTAATAAAATGCAAGGTGAAGTCGCTTTATTAGGGGGCAGTAATATTGTAAGTTTGACAAAGATGATTTTGCAGACAGAAGATAGTGTGTGGATCATAAACAGCTAAGGACAATAACATAAATCATGGAGGGGCATAATGTAATGCACTCCAGTTTCTTATGTGTTGTTTTCTTTGCTTTTCTTTTCCTTCTAATACTAAAAACTATGGAAAACTTAATCTTTTTTGTTTTTTTCAAGACTAGTGTGAACAGCATGGAATAATAAATGATAATACAGATAAAAGGCATTATTTATTGCAGTGCTGAATAGAGATAAATGAATGATTGTGCAGATTACGAGAACATGAATCACTGAAAAGCAGCATATAGAGACTGTGATGCACTTAGTGGAAGTGTGGTAGTCAGAAATCAGGTATAATGTTAAAGTTTTGGGGTGTTTTAGTTTAAGTTGTGTAACATTTACACTTGCTTCATTTACACTTGTGGAAAGAGCCTGGATCGATTTTTATATTGATTAGCAGTTTACTCAGGGGTTTTGACTGCACCAGGCTGATGCTTTTCCAATATTTCCTACAGTAAAAGTAATAAACTGCAGGAAATATGATTACCCCCAAACTTAGTTCTTTGAGAATCAGTAGCATTTTAATAAATTAAATATATTGTTATCTCTTCCAGTGGGGTTTTTCATTTGAGAAGACACAGCTATCTGAACACAGTGTGTGAACTGAGCAGATCTGACTGTAACATTTTAAGCTTATTGTATATCATATAGTTTGCCACAATATACAAGGAGATGATGTTTTGGGGCAAACTATTGAATTCCTGTGGTTTATCATTTTGATGTGGTTAATTACACATACAGTTGTAAGCTTAAGGTATTCAGTTCCTTTTGGCAGATTCATCAGTGCATGAAATTGTAGAGAACACCTGGGATTTTCATACATGAAATTTCCATCCTTACTTACCACATTTCAAAAAACTCTCCTCACTTGTATTTCCTTTTGTAATTGTATTTGCCATAGGGATAATAGTGTGTTCAGAGGCAGTCATTTAATTGTGATAACGTGACAACTGTAATATTTTTTTCTTGTGAGCAGATCTGTCTGTTTCTCTTAGGTTTTTAAGGAAGTACCTTCCCATAACAAATGCCACAGGATGCAGAATCCTTAATGTTAGATGGTGCTTTAAGAGGTGAGCAGCCAGTGAATTAGAAATTATGATCCTCTCATGCCAAGCTGGAACTTTGATTAGTCATTAGCAATAAATATGAAAGTCATACGAAAACATCTTTCTCACCTTCCTCATAGATAAATATTATATGTCATGCCTGTTTCTTTTGAAGCAATCGCTCCCTTTCTTTGTGAAAATGACCAGCAGCCAACATGTGGCAGAGTGGCCCATGAAATATTATGTCAATTATGTAAGAATGAAGGATATAAAATAATACATATATCAAGTGCTTTGCATAGATTGCAACAGTTGCAGTTTACCTAGGTCAATTTTTTTAATATCAATTTTTTCTCACAATGCGTTTTGTTTCCTAGTGGATAATCCAGGTTGTATCATTTCTGTAAAGCCCCATTCAGCTGTGGCATCTCTCTCACTAAGGTGAGCAGGCCAATATCAGTGCATTTTCCAGGTACTTTTTCAAGTGATCTCTTTGCTCCCACAGGTGGTGCCAGGCTTCCCCTTGGACTGTTTGGCTCCACATGGAGAACTGAGGCAGGTCCATAGGACAAGGCTTAAAGTGCCAAATTTCCCAGCAGCATCCAGCCCCAGCCCTCAGGAAGTGCAGGGCTATGCCAGTGCAGGGAGTGTGACAGAGCCAGGCAGGGTCACCACACCTGAGCTGCACAGGGGCAGGAGCTCACAGGTGGCACAGGGTGGAATGGCTGGGCCAGGCTGCCTCTTGCCCTCCTCTGAGTGGAAGTACTGAGGCATGGAAAGCTGGAAGCTGGAGGGCAGTGGCAATGAATGGCTCTGCTGGCAAGGAGGGATAATAGACTGCATAAGCTTTGATGTTGTAATAACTCCTATAAGTATAAATGAGCTGTTGATCACGGTAATTTTATAAACATCGATTATTTTCATTGTGTTTTTCCAGCTATTTTTGTGTTGTATAACTGAATTTTAACAGTAATAACAATGTGAAAAAAATCAGTAGTATTCTGAACAAAATCTAAATTCACAAGAGGTCTATTTTACAGTTTGATTTTAATCCTTAACTTCTTGATTTACTTTCTATTTAATAGGAAATCCATTTCTCAGAGAGCAAGTAATGTAAATTTTGAGACAGGGTAAAAAAGGAAACCACATCATCCAGAGAAATAATGAACATGAACCCCTGCTTTAAATTCGAAGCTCAATTCAGCCTAAACTATAGAGCTGCAGCTGGCACCTCATAGCCCTTAAGCAGTCAGTTGAATTTATCCTCAATGTCCACAAATGCAGTTATAAACTTTCTTTAGAGCTTCGTTTCTCTTCAGTGCCTGCCCATGGGTTTAGGGTTTTTGCAGACTTCCCAGTAGCCCTGTTTCCCTGGATGTGTGGAAAGTTCAGTAGCAAACCTGCAAACATCCCATGTATTCAGCTCTGCAGCTGTGCAAACAACACAATGAATTTCCAATACTCTGCTTTAAACATGCTCATGGATAATTGAACTTCAAAGCAACAGCTCTGCTAATTCTTTTATGAAGATGCAAATTACTAGTGTGACTTCTCACCAGACTGGGGGCTTATTGGAACAATCAGACTGATCTAAAGATCCTCCCCAAGGCATGAACACAGTTGGGGGTATTTCTGCAAGTCTAATCCATACTTTGCTCACTTGGCAGAGTGCCGAACTAACAGTGGCCTGGAGTCAGCAAAGTTCTCACGTTCAAATCCCAATACTCGAGTTACCTCCCCTAATAATCTACATTATTCTGGTATTATGTGCAGGGATCAGGCATCAAGATAAAAGTTTAAACAAGAAAAAAAAAACAAACAAGGTCTTTACAAAGATTTAGTATGGAAAGATGGAGTATTTAATAAATTCAGTTTTTTCTTTCAGCAAAACTGTGCTTAATGGTTGCTAAAACATTTGAATATTTGGCTTCAGTGTACATATTTTCCAGTATATTTTTTTAAATGATCCTGAACTTGATAAATGCTTGGCATTTTCTCATCTGACCATTACCATTGTACTGCCAGCTTTTAAATGAAAGATTGAAAAATACGTTATGTTCTTCAAAGGCAGCCAAGACTATTTACCATTGTGCTTTCCAGTTCACAGATATGAAAGTTTGACTTCTAGTGATTGGGAAGTCCAAGTCTAATTAATTAAATATAGAAAATTAGGTCCCAAGAGGAATAAATAGCTTTGGTTATGCCTTCACAATTACTCACCTAAAAATGCATGCACCTAAAAAGAGCTGAAGTAACGCTTGTTTTTAAAGCAAGATATTGTGAACACTTGTAAATAAGTGCAAATTTCAAGTTCAAAATGCAATTTAAATTTCTTTGTAAGACCACATAAAAACTTATTGCCTATATTTCCAAGTAGCTGCTTATTTGTGATACAGGAAGAGAACCTTTTTTTCAGTCAGTGGTAAGGATCTGTGGACTGATATTTTACGCCTTTCATGGTCTTTCCATCTGAAATGCATGTGTGTGTGTGTTTGTGTAGAGGGAACTGTCTGTTCTCCAGTCTGAAACATGGCTGGGTTTTTTACATGCTTTGACAAGTTGGGAACTCTCAAAGGGAATTACATATGGGACAGATGTGCTAGTTTTGGGTGGGATGTAGTTAATTTTCTTCACAGTAGCTGCTCTGGGGTTGTGTTTTGGGTTTGTACTGAAAACAGTGTTGATAACGCAGGGATGTTTTAGTTATTAATGCAGCACTTACTCAGCATCAAGGCCATTTCTGTTCCTCACCTCACCCCACCAGTGAGGAGATTGGGGGTACACAAGGAGTTGGGAAAGGACACAGCCAGGACAGGTGACCCCAAGAGACCCAAGGGATATCTCAGACAGTATGGAGTCATGTTCAGCACATGAAGCTGGGGGAAAGAGAAGGGAGGAGGGGACATTCAGAGTCATGATGTTTTGTCTTTCCAACTCACCATTATGTGTGATGGAACACTGCTTTCCTGGACATGGCTGAACACCTGCCTGCCCATGAACTCCTTGTTTTGCTTTGCTTGCCTGCTTGTGTGGCTTTTGCTTTATTTGTAAAACTGTTTTTATCTCAACCCAAGAGTTTTCTCACTTTTACTCTTCTGATTTTCTCCCCCATCCACCAGGGAGTAGTGAGTGAGCCTCTGTGGGGTGCTAGTTGTCATCTATGGTAAAACTACAACAGTCCTTTTTGGTGCTCATTGTGGGGCTCAAAGGGTTTGAAATAGTGACAGGTTTGATTGGAATGTGCTAGATGGAATTTACAGCTGTTATTGCTGTTCGGCTAATAATTGACAGGCTCCTGTGCTTTCCATGGGGCTCACTGGCCTCACTGTGCATTGGAGCCTAGGGGTCATTAGCGGCTGCTTTGTGCTTTGGCTGCAGCCTGTGCTGCTGATCCCTTCACTCTGGGACATTCTGATCCCGGCCCTGGTGATGGCCTGGGCTGGCACCTGGCCAGGGCAGCGCTGCTGCTCCTGTGCTGCTGCACTGGACACACTGGAACTCCAGAGTGGACTCGAACCACAGGAATTGTGACCTGTGGGTGAGTCCATGATGGGACAGGTGCCTGTGGCCATGGAAAATTCCACACCAGAGCAGGTACAGCTGGAAGTGCCTGTGGCCATGAAAATTCCACACCAGAGCAGGTACAGCTGGAAGTGCCTGTGGCCATGGCTGTGTCAGTGCCACAGCAGGGGCACCCCTGAAGGTGTCGGAGCCCAAGGCCAGGTCCCGGCTGCAGCAGGTACAGCTTGAAGCACCAGCAGCTGTTCATGAGGCCGTGCTGGAGCACCTGGAAGGGTGTGGCCATGGATAAACCCACAGCAAAGCAGGAACACCCTGCAGGGACTGCAGCCAGGACAAGGCCCTGTTGGGCAGGTTTGCCCTCTGAGGGGACAGTGGCTGTGGCTGAGGCCGTGCTGGAGCAGATCTGTCTCTGAGGGCACTGAGGCCCATGGACAGGGCCGTGCTGGAACAGCTGCCCCTCAGAGCCTGTGGCTGTGGATAAATCCATGCAGCAGCCACAAGCCCTGAAGAGCCTGTGGCTCACAGAAATGGCTGCACTTGGGGCAGGTACAGCCCTGAGGGACTGCAGTCTGTGCGTAAGTGCAAGCCAGAGCAGGGATGAGGGGAGGAGTTCATTGCAACATTAAACATGATGGTCTAGTCCAAAGGAACTGGGAGTGGACATTGGAATGGAAATAGCTTTAAGTTGTTGAATTACATTTTATGGAGTTGCTGTAGCAGGAGCCACGTGAACCAAAGGAGGACAAGCCTTACATGAAGCAGCCCAAGTGCTTAGTTGCTGTCTGAGGTTAAACCATGAAAATCTTGAAGGGTGAAGAATGGAATGAGAATTTTGTTTCATGGGGTGGATGTGGCAACAGAGGTACTGCTGGCAGCTCATTGGTTCATACATTACTTTCACTAGTACTGGGGCAGTAACAGATTGTCCTGTAGAGTACCGTTGTCCCCCTTGAAAGTCATTCAGATTTTACCAAGGAGAAAAAAACCTCTCGTCACTGTGCAGTTCCAGTTCTGTGCATTAGAGCTGGAGTGCCACTGAACAGGCACAGAGAGTGGGAGTTGGACAAGTAGTATGTACCATTTGCTTGTTTATTCATTATCTCTTTTTTTCTCTTCTCTCTACTCTTTAACTGGAGACTCTTTACATTTTTTATTTTACCTCCTTGTGCTCCATTTCCCAATCTTTTTTTCTCTACTGTTATTTCTTCTGGGAATTTTTTTTTCCTGTTCATTTTTTTCACATTTTTGAAGCAAAAAATACATCAGAGATGCTTTGAGTTTGAAGAGAACTTTAAAACACTCAGTCTTTACGGGACTTCTGGGCTTATGTGTGTAGGCACACAGTTTGTGGTAATTGGGAGTGGGGCTGTGGCAGACCATCATCCCCAATGGGCTACAGCTGTGAGCAGCAGGTGAGCAGCATTGACAGCAATGAGCCATGGAGTGCCCAGGTGTGCTGACCAATCACAAAGGGAACAGAGGGCACACAGGTGCAGTGCATGAACATGAGGGGTATAAAAGGTGGTGCTGAAGAATAAGAAGAGCAGATGCTTGCAGCCTTCTGAAGCGTCATAATGTTACTCTGTATAGGCAGACGCTTGAAGCCTTCTGATGAGGTAAGGTGTTACCCTGTATAGGGAAATGCTTAAAACCTCAAATTGTATGGTGATACTCTGTGTTTTGTGTTAGCTGTGACAGATGTGGCTTCACTTCTTTGGTGAGGATTACGGGGCAGGCTCAGAGAGTCTGGCTGGTCAGACAGCCTTGGCAAGCAGGGCAGGTGCTGTCCCCAGCAAAAACTAGAACCAAGTAGGAGCAGCCTGGTGGGAGCTGCTCACTGGAGCTAAAAAAGGCACCCCAACCTCATAACTAACCACTGCCACCATTCCTCTACCTCCCTAATGGAAACAGAAGTACTTGAAACATAATCTGAAATTTTTCCAAGCCTTGATATTTGGTAGGTGAACAAGAGAAATCTGTGAATGATAGAAAGCCCAGTAAGAGACATGTTCTTGTAGAGTCTTACTAGCAAGCAGCATGGAGATGAGCGATGGTGGCCTTCAAAAGCTGCATGGAGACTATGATGCAGCTTCCCTGGTAAGGCAGTGCCATGAAAACCAATCATGTGAGCTGGGGAGAGGGAAATCAGGAGGTGGTGATTCCCAGTGCACTCCCCAGGAGCATGAGTGAGCGTTCTATGCAAACACATGTGTTCTTGCACCCTTCTAGGAGTTTACCATGCCACCAAATTATCCTCTTAATAGAAGGGAAATGCTAAAAGTGAGTGTAGCCATGTGCAAGCATCCCTGAAAGACGTGGCCTGCTGGCACTTTTTAAAATCTGGCATTTAAAATTGCTCAGACAGATGGAATGAAAGTATGTAATAAAATGTGACATTTTATTTTATCATCTACATTTGTTAAGTGAATTCTTCTGATCTTTCCCACTTCCAGTAGCACTAAGTGTGAGTCAGATTCTGACAATTTGCAGTTTGCAAAAACCAACTCCAGGGGTCAGACAGAAAAACAGTAAGTAATAATTAATTACAGGATACACATTCATCCACAGAATTTGGTTATGGTGTGTGACAGCTTAGCCTAACAGAAAAAAAGACACGATTCCAAAAAGTCACAGCTTTATAGGCAATGATTTGCAGACTACTTCTCAGTGCCATTTGTCTACTTTTTGGTCTTCCTTGTATATATATTTCTAAGTATAAAGGTTTTACTAGGAATTCAGAAGAAAAAAATATATTTGTTTTCCTCTGTCTTCTAAGTTAGTAGCACTTGTTTGCATTTGGTGTATAACACAGTATCTTCTCTTGGTACTCTTCAAAGCACAGCTCCCTTAGACCCATGGTGTCTCTCCCCCTCGGTTCTTCTCTCCCTGCTGCCCTGGACACAGTCCCAGAGCCTCTGCAGAGCACAGGTACAGCTGGCAGCTCTTGGGCTGCAGCAGATTGCCACACTCATTGCACTTCCAATTTTGTTCCTCAAGTGGAGCAAACCTGGAGGGTCAGCACTCTTAGCTTAGCATTGCTAATGAAAGGAGGAGGTGGAAAATTGACATAAGCACAGACCAAGCCCTGATGCTTTGAAAGATTTCTCCCTTCCCTCCTTTTATGATTTGGTCAGGGACCTCAGCAGCCGTTACAGCGCTTAATGTTCATTTAGTGCTTCATTGGGAATATTAAGCAGTAAATGACTGAACTTTTAATTGGCAATTAAATTAAAAGCAGCCTTCTCACTGCAAGAGAAATGTCATTGAGAACTAACTTCATATCTGACAGTATTTTGCAAACAGCTTTACTGCAGTTTATAGGTAACACTATTATAGGGCCTAGCCCTGAGTTTGCAATGAGTACTTGCTTCTGCTACAAATGTAAATAGCCTGCACCCTAGGACACAGCAAAAATACCTGTGCAGAGGTAAATATTAATTCCACTGTGGCATGAAGTAGGAGTTCCAACTTCAGGGCAGAAACTGCTGTGTTCATGCTTTCTCAAAACTGAAACATACCTGAGCCTTGAAAGCTGACAATCTAAGGATTGCAGTGTTAACATAGCTGCTTACAAAAATGCCTGGAAACAACCATAAACTACTAAAACTTGTTGTCACTTTTTTATTTTTGGCATCAATTTTTCCATCAAGAAGCCAAAGTAGCCAAGAAAGTACTGTCACCTGCTTATGAGTTGCAGAAATGTGGCCTCCTGATCCCACCAGGTTTCAGACTCCTGAAAGCTCAGCCCCTCATTCTCCGAGGTGTGGTATCCCTCATCCGTGTAAACAGAGAGAGGTCAGAACACCTGAGCTGCTACTGGTGGCTGAAAAACACATGGCTGAATATGAGTGAAGCCTCTGGTGTGCATATCTTCAGTCCAGGATCAGTGCTGTAAGGGAAACCCCAGCACTGTTGTTGCTCTTGGTATCAGTGCTATGACTGGCTATGTAGACTCATAGAACCACAGAATGGTTTGGAAAAAACATTAAAGATCATCTAGTTCCAGCTCCCCTGCATGGGCAGGGACACCTTCCACTAGACCATGGTTCCCAGCCAACCTGGTCTGGAACACTTCCAGGAATAGGGCATCCACAGCTTCTTTTGGGCAACCTATTCCAGGGCCTCACCACCCTCACAGAGAAGAATGTAAATCATATGTACTTTTAAGAAACTTGTTGCTTGGTGTAACTTTATTTGATGGTGCTGAGGGCCAAAGGCAGTAAGTGACTGAGGAGAGCATGACAGCCCATTGACTCTCATATCCTTCCTTTCCAAGCAGTCTAAAAAATATTCACTTATTTGTTGGGTATTTTCTTCTATATCAGAACTTGTGAAGTGAATGTTGAGGAGCATTTTCAAGAAGCCAGTTGCAAGTGAGGGTATTTTCAGCAAGTGTGCCAAACATTGCATAGGAAGAAGAGCTTCCCTCGGGGATGATAGGATGAAAGTTGGTGTTTTGCCACTTGGGTTTTTGGTTGCACCTCTGAACAATACACAGACCAAGAATTATCTGCAAAAATTATTCAGTGACACATTTCAAATAATGAATATTTCAAGTGAATTATTATGGGCCATACTTGAATAGGAAAAGAAGCAAAATAGTTAATGAATTATTCATGCAGCTTTAGCACTGATATAATAAATATTATGTGGTGAAATGAAGAATTTTGAAATGAAGAAAGAAATTAACTATGAAGGAAAAGCACCTGAAAATTGGAGAAGGTGAATGCAAAGATTTGAGATATGTGAATAATAACGAAGAGACTTAAGAGGGAGAGAGAAAAAGAGTGACAACTCTGAGTCATTTCAAGAGGAAAAATACTCTTCCTCTTTACTTCTTTATCTACAGAGAATACACAAACTTCCCAAACCTCCTTCAGCTCTGTCTAAAAACAAAATGGGGGAAACAAAAGAAGACCCCCTAGAGTCAGCCAGGTGGGAACATTTCTAGATCTGGCTAAGGGAGTTACATGATCAGAGGTACTGATTTACAAAAGGGCTGTAATGCAGAAAACTGCCATTTTTAATATCAAACAATGTCTTTTTTATTTTGCAAAGTGACCTCTCAACACCTTAATACTGAATTAGGAGAACAGGATTGTGTATTTCTTAAGGACAGAATCCATAAGGCTTTTATTGTGCTTTGGGTACACATTCAGCAGCTTTAGCTGCTCTGCCACTGATCACGTCTGAATGGTCAGTCAAATCTGCTTTGACATACTGTGTCAAGGAGCAACAGAGTTAATTCCAGGTTTGCTCTTCTGCTCAGATGTAGTGTGTAACAGATTCTCATTAGTCTTATCCACTGACTCTTCATTTTAATATTAAAAAAACCCCATTTTTAAATCCTATTTTTGTGTGAGAGAGGAATTTAACCTTCTTTTTCTTCCAAATGCATTCCTATTGACCTCTCTTTTACAGCAGTAAGTAGAAAATAGGAGAAGAAAGAAGCTGAAATACCCCATCATAGTCCAAACAGATTTTGAAAGTAATTTCTTTTCTAAAGTTGAAATGGGGGCACATTACACATTTTTCCCCTGTTGACAGTGGACTTGGGCTTCTTTTAACCTCAGGAGTAACATATTAAAATGAAACGTTTTACGTTCATCATTTCCGTAAATGTCTCATTTACAAAATCTGTCATGGGCACACCAGTCGCCTCCTCATTGGACATTTACCAGCCTTGGCATATCAATCCATCTCTTGCACATCTGCTCAGAAAATGTAATTAGTTATACCCATATGCTGCAGAAGTACATGATAAAACTTAGGAAACAGAAAAGGCCAAGAGACTTAACAGCCTTTCGCCTTCCAATTATGTGTATTTTGTTGAACACTTAGGAAACTGAGAAGCTTTTCTTGCCCTCTGCCACAGGGTGGGGATATCACCGTGTCCCAAGCAACTTCCAGAGATAAGGCAAAGTAACGTATAGTTTGTTCTAATAGTGATCACTTTGGAACAATAATTTATGGTTTCAAAATACATAGTATTCCCCAAACAGGCACACCTTCTTTCTCTGGTCATTAAAATATTATGAACATATCCTTGCAAGGAAATGTTAGATGAGATGGACAGGGAGCCTCATCAGAAGTTTTGACGTGGCAGTCCAAGATGAGAAGCTCTTGCTACACCAAATGACACTCATGTAGCTAATATGGAAACTCTCAGCTTGTTGATCAGCTTTTTATCAGCTCTGCTCAAGTTTGCTGGCAAGTGGCAAAGGAGAGAGGGACTTAAAATCCAAAATGGAGCTCTGCCTCAGCAACCAAAAGTTGGTTCAGTGGCACCTTTGTGCCACTGGCTTGTGGATAGAACTACTCCATGTTCAGTAGTGCTCAGCCGCTGCATCCACTGGACAAGGGATGAGCAGAGGGCTGGTGTAACTCCCTTGGACTTCATTCAGGTTCCTTTTTTTCACTAAACAATAGTAATTATCTTGCTATAGATACTGAAACAGAGCTGTTACAACTGTGATTTATCCACTGATCTCAGCTTCTTCAAAGCTCACCCCAAAGAGTGAGATACACTCTGGATAGTTCCATCTCCATGGCATGGGGTTTGCAGCTTTTCTCAAAATCTGTTGTAATGAAGCATTAGTTAAGTTTTTCACTGATAGTACATTATCAGACTCGGTGGCATGTTTAAAACCCAAGATTACATTTCAATTCTCAAGAGAGCTGAGCTTTCAACAGGACCTCACAGTGTGGATCAGAAGCCACTGGCCACTGTTAAATAATACAGAACAAAACAAATTCTGTAAAGGCTGAATTCTGTCAACTCTGTTTTCATATTTCTTATTGAAATCCAAAACAATGTATCACTGTTCACTACATGAACAAGGTCATGGTGGTATTACAGAAACACCATTTTAAGTCCATCTCTGACATACCACATTAGTTGTGTATGTTGTTTAATGACTGTACATTTTTCTTTTAAAAAACCCCAAACCCACTTTCAAATTATTAGCATTCTTTTACTTCAGTAGGGGGTTCAAAATCAAAGCTCTTGCACCTCCAGCCTCCATCTTTTCTTTTAGGATTAACTGGGGAAAAAAAGAAAAGCTCTCACAATTACAGAGATTTAGCTTTCTTTATAAACTGGCTATTTTAAGATCTGTTTACAAGATGACAATATGAAACATCATTCAAAACCAGTGTGAATTGATTACATTCTTCTGAAGAACATGTAGCAGTAAAATATGCATTTGTAGTTGTTACACTGCCCTATAATTAAGACTTCATTGCTTCCCTTCTAAATACATTGCTGCTGGTGAAGAACAGCTGAGATAATTTAAATGAAACAATGGAAAATGCTGCCCCCTCCCCCAAAAAAATCACCCTCTAACCTTTTAGAAAAAGGTGGCAGTAAGACTGTGGTCACTGCCAAATACAGAATTAAATCAAGATACTGATTACAGTTTTTGGCTCCTGTTTCTTTTCAATGAGCAAATTCTCCCTAAATACTATTAATAATTTGAATGTTGATCATTTGGGAAACAGTCTTTGGTCTCTTCATTAATTTCCATGGATCCTGGATCACAGCATGGTATGGTGTGGTCAGCAATCATATTGGGAATGTTCATGTATCTCAGAATGAATGAACAAACGCAAAAACCCAAGAAGCACCATATAAATACATTCGAATGCTTAGAATTACTCAGAGACTCATTTCTGCTCTGATCTTGTATTTTTTAAACTAAAATTAATACCAATAAATTAGTAAAATAGCTGTACCACAAATAATGAATTAGAATAATCTAACATCTGGATCCATGTTATTGGAGAGGGACTCTGAAGGAAAATCTTCAAAACCAGTATTTTTGTTCTGAATAAATACTTTTGATATATGAGATGACATACTACAAAGCAGAGATGAAAAAGTACTTTTTTCCATAAAGGTCTTCCAGAATACAAATGCTTCTAAGGGCAAATGAACATATACAGCAATAGCATTGATGAGCTTTGTAAAATTGCAGATGATTTTCCAGGCATAGAAGCCAGAATTCCCCATGGCAACCCTCACAAACTTCACATACACATTCAATGTAGGTAGCAACCCATATAATGTAGGAACGTTTCAAGTTAAGTGTTAAAAATGAAGCTAAATATAATTTAAACCATGAAAGCAAATATCCTTCTAATTGTATCTAAGGTATTTTTTCCTTCCATCCTATTTTCTGATTTTCTGTATTCTGAAATCTATGTCTAGATTGCAATCCAAGTGACAGATGCCAGTTATCTTTGCACCACTCCCAGAATCTGAGTAAGAGACAAAGTGCAGGTCCTCCTTTTGCTCCTCGGCATCTCTGGGTACTGGGGTGGCCAGGAGAAAGGGAGTTGCCCTTGCCCAGCGTGTGCCTGGCTCCCAGCCCTGCATGCCCTGCTCTGTGCCACGTCCTCAGCCAGGGGGCTGTGCACGCTGCCCTAGCATGGCTGTAGGAATCCTTATTAAACATGGGCCAGTGCTCAGTGCATGAGCAGGAACCGGGGGCAGAAGTGGCTTTACAGCAGTTATGGAAAGGGGAAAAAGGGTAAAAAATGCCAGGGGATGTCTTCTATTGCTATCTCTGCATTTTAACCAGATAGGTTTTTAGTTTGGTTATATGAATCTGGCTGAGCCTTGCCAGGTTGACCCAATACTGCCATTCTGTATTAGATATTCTGGATAGGCTTGCTGATCATCTGTACTGAGAGTCTCTCTGCTTCAGCAGAAAGTCACACATGAAGAAAAGGCTAATAGAAACAAAAGGTTCTAGGTTCAGCTTGTAGCAGAAGCGTATTTCTTCATTTGCTGTACCTGTATGTGACAAAATGAGGCACAATTGTATTTGTATAGTATTTTAAAATTCTTTTAACAATTGCATGTCACAGTGCACAATCATCATCACAGATCAGAAATGAGTTGATTTTTCTGTTTTAGTGCTTCCCCTTTTATACTTCTCCCATTAATTTTCCTACAACAAGATGGTAGCAAAACAGGTGCAATCATAGGAATAAAGGAGCATCTGCAATGCACCAATAAATATTGAACAACTTACCTTACAAGGTTAAGCTGTGACAATTAATTCATCTATAAAATTTGTCCTGTCAGGACACATAGTCTCTGAAGAGCTATTCTGATTTAGGTATTTTCTCTCAAACCAAATTACAAATCTTTTTCTCACCTTGCTTTAGATTTACTTTTATATCAACTTTTGCTTATTGCAAAAGGTATTGCTGGTGGATGAAAGCAGGAGAGGATGTACTGAATTTTTGTAATAATTTTTCTCTTAATAATATAATTACCGTCAATTTCCACTCTATTTCATAGACTCCTATAATATTTTCTACGTTCAAAAGGACCCTCATAAATTTCCCTCTTTAACCTTTCATTAGACAGAAACTTTGGACCCTTGTGCTGTTATTGAAGAATCAAGCAGTGAAAAGAGATGAAAAAGTAGTGATTCTGGAACTTCAGTGAGCTGCTGCTCCTTTGCAGACCCTGCCAGTCTTAAGGGCTCAGTACCAGCTTTGTGAGGCCCAAGCAAGTCTTATGGGCTTGTGGGCAGGAGGTCCTGATGTTCAGAGCAGCTTGGCTTGTCCTCTAACCTGACAAATAATGCAGTGCCTAGGTGAAGAAACATTTCTTCACTTAGAAGTGAGGAGCTTTTTGACAGTTGTATAGAGCATCTTGCTCAGCTCTCATTTACATGCTATTTCTTTACCTCCTGGTGAAAGTTTTATTTATTATTTAAATGAACAAAACTCCAGGGTACGACTAAAACAAAAATAAACATCTTATTTGTTTTAATTTGCAAAAAGAGCCTGATGAGATGCTTCGCTTTTGCAAAAAAAAAAAAAAAGAGAAAATCATATTGTAACATTGCAGCTACTTATTTTTTTAGTAAAGAAGTTAATTTAAAAAAGCAGTTCAGTTGCTCTTTAAGCTGCTGTGGTGTTAAAACAACTATTTAAAGAACAGTCAATTTTCCCTACATCACATATTCACTATTGCTTGGATTCAAAGGAAGTTTCTTAGTTTGGTTTTAAGAGTTAATTGTTTTCTGGTAACTTTTGGTTAAATGTTAATGCAGACATAATAATGCTTATTCCTGAAGTAAACTTCTAAGCAATACAACTATCAAATGAATTATTTCTGCTGAAAACTCAGTCACGTCACAATCCAGGTAAAAAATTTTAAACCTCAAATATGACTTTCTGCCTGTAGAAAAATGAATACAATGGTTTTTGATACATTTTTTTCAAATTATGTTTTATACAAGAACATTCTCTTACCGTTCTTCATTTCTTCAGTTGTGTATCTTAGCTGAACCAGGATATGCCCTCATTTTTCAGGTCTCCAGAACCTCCCAAATCTGCTGAAAGTTTGTGTCTGTCCCTTTCAGGTTCAGATGAGTTGTTGCCTCTCTGTTCCTCCCAGTGAGGCAGTGGCACCAGCACTGGGGGCTGCATCCAGTTGTTGGTGCAGCTTGAAAATGCAGCACAGTGGGTTTTGTGAAGGAGCTCATGGTTCATCCTGTTGGGCAGCACTCCTTTCAATCACTCTGTATTCAATAAGGAGCCCCTGTGAGATTGCACAGATAAGACTTCTCTCTCTTCACGATGATGGCAGGACTAGAGTAAAGATGATGCCTGTGTGACATATGGCCAGTTAACAGCAGGTCCACACAGTAAAAGCTGCAAAGCTATGAAGTGCTTTATCAATGTTTTGCTGTCCAGGTGCTTTCTGCAAAGGTTTTACAATCTCATCCTCTACTCGCTCAAGTCAGTTGCACCAGCTGGCAGTAGGAGTTCCTCCATTTGTTAGAAAAGGGGTTATTTAGCCATTTCCTTTGAGTAAATTTAAAACATTTTGGAGTAGCTGATTACACACACCTCTGCCCTCATCTATTCTTCATGAAGTTGCAAGGGACTGTTTGTCCAAAATAGTGGGCAGCGCTCATATGTGATATTAAAATATGATTTAGACAAATGAAAGAAAACTACTTGATACTCCTCATGGCCTGCAAAGCTCCTGCTCAAAGGTTGATTTCATGATTAATTTATGCCAGTATTATCCTTATTTTAGTGGTACTAGAAGTGAAATCCTGCCCACAGCTATCAGGTAAATGAGAAGAATTCAATACATAGCGCACAAATCTTTTTGGATGGTCACTATTTTAGACATAGGCAGGGGCCAGAAGAACCTGTATTTATTTCTTTTTTCTCCGGATATGCATGTTGCCATAGATCAGTTGTCAAGTGATAGAGTCTCTATCAGGCAACCCTTTAAAATCATTCAGTGCTTAGGGCAAATGATTGCTTCCACACATCTCTGTTTCACCTTTACTGCCAGCAATTTGCTCTGGTGACAGCTCCCCTGTTAGGTACCAGAGAAGGTTTTTGCTCTTTTCTTTGTATGTGTTTTCAGTCTAATGAGAGAGAGATGCATTGTTTACGGGCCCTAGATTTGAACCACTGACATACACAGAGGCAGCATGAAAATCCAGTAAGAGGCAGACTGATTTTCAGTAATCAAATAGTTTAAGCACTTTCTAATCATAAGCCTAAGGTAGGCAAGACTCCATAAAAGAAAAATCTTTGGAAATAAGTCTAAATAGGCAATAGACTTTCTAAAATTCTAAGTTTTGGAAGTATTTGCATGACACAAAAAGGACAATGTTTGCTTGTTCTTAGCAATAGACCTTATTTTTACATGATCATAGAGCTACTAAAAAATCCATGGAAAATAAATACATGGTCACAAAGAAGGCCTCTATAAAACTGGCTCCTAAAGTCTTTCCCCCATAAGTTATGGCCTAGCTAAGAGAAAAAGAAATTAAGAATAAATCATGAACATAATGAACATTTTTACCTAGAATGCAAAATGTCCAATGATACTTCTGATTACCAAATGTCTCAGGTAACAATGTTCTAGTCCAGTAGAAAATACAGGTGAAATCAATGCAACACACATTGGCACTCCCTGTCTCAGCTAACCAGACATTATATGTCCTTAGAAGTGCCTAAATTAGCAGCATGGTAGTAATTTTTGGTTACACTTAAGTATTTCTAGCCTTCCAGTAAGCCTGTTCAACCTCAGTTCCTTGAACCTTTGCTTATCTGGTATTCAGAGTGTTACTGCTGTCTTGTTGCAATCCTGTTTATAGAACTGTACATTACAGAGAGATTAGGAGCTAAAAACAGCAGGCTAAATTGAGTATTAATAAATGCAAATAAATGCTCACTGGGGAAAAGCCAATTCTCCTATATATACACACTGATGGATATTAAATTATTCAGTAACCTTCAGAATAGCTCTGTGGACAGTTCTGTGGAATGGCAGCTCAGCATTCAGTGGTACTTCAAAAAATAAATTAGGAATATAATGACAAAAATCAAAGCATAATTATGACAACATGTACATTTCTGGTGTGTCTGCATTTTGAACACTGGTTGCAGTGGAACTAGAAAATACAAAGAAAAGCAGTAACAATGAGCACAGATGTGAAGTGCCTTTTATAGAATATGGTATTAAACTGTGGCATTTCCTCTGGGAAACAGGCAGTACTTGGAAAACACGCTACAGCTCTGTAAATTCTTGAGTAGCACAGGGAAGACAAATAGGAGAGTTGTTCATCTCTTCTCACAATTTAACAGGCAGAAGGCATTACCTGAAGTTGTTGGGCAGCTGGTTTAGGAGATCACAAAATTAATTGATTTTTCCTACATATTAAGTTGTGGAATTCATTGATATTCAGCATGGTAAATCCTATGAGTTTAGATGAAAAAAAAAAAAGAAAGGGAAAACCATTAAGGCTATTAAGCACATTGATAGAAGCTCTGATGTTAAAAAAAGTCATCAGGAAGGGAGGACGGTACACTGGGCAAAGAGCACAGTCCAGCCACGTTGTTCTTCCTGCCTCCTGCAAGGATGCCCTGGCAGCACGCTGTGAGGCACAGCCCTTCAGCACTGCACTGCCCTCCGAGCTCAGGCTCACCTCAGCACAGGGAGCTGTCCACATTGGGAGAGATTCGTGCTCCCTGCAGGATTTCAGAGGCATCTTAACTGACACTTCATAGGTGAAAAAACAAAGAGCTGAGCTTTCACTGCTACTTCATGGGGACAGCATGAGAGCACTTTTCCTAGCATTGATGAAAAGGTCATGCTGGTATTCCAGGTCTTACTTTCTGTATGCATTTTTTAAGATCAAAGGCACAAAATCTTTGCTCAGTTTAGACAGGTCCACAGCCACCCAGGAGCAGCAGCCACATGCCCTGGAATTGTCCCCTGCAGCTGTTAAATGACTGACCAGAACAAGCTCAAAAAATGCCACCACAAAAGGTGCAAGTGATGGCTGAAGCCCTGCTCTTCCACAAGGCCACAGCCCTGGTTAGACTGTCTCTGATTCCTGTACCTCATTCTTTCCATATAAAGCCTGTGGCTTGCTCAGACCTTAACCACCAGGGAGAACTGCAGAAACTACAGCTGCAGACTAGAGACCTTCTGGGTAGAATAATTCAGTGACTGGAAGAATTTAATGCATATTGCATGAGTGAATCAGCTGATCATTTTAATTCAAACCTCTTATTTTCTTAACCTCTCCTCTTCCACACTGACTTTCTAAAGAGGAAAGGAGTTGAGCATTACAGGAAGGTCAGCCATGGGAGCAGAAGGTTTCACCCTGCAAACTCCAAATGGAAGTTCTTGAATTGGTAGGATCAGTCCTGTGACTAATGGTATCACTGTACAAACAGTCTGTTTCATGAACTGTCTCTTTTTTCTTTATCCTTTAAACAATGTCAAATTGAAGATGTCTAATAAACATGTAAATAATGCAAACTGAAAACTAAATTATCAACACTTTAAAGCAGCATTAATCTTACAGAACATGTTTGGCATCTTTGGGCAACTAGAAAGATCTATTATAATAATCCTAAAGTCCTAGTCCTTGATGACTACGTGACGTAATTCTACAAGTACAAGAAATTACTCAAGAAAGAGAATCAAAAAAGCATGCTAAAATACCAAAAGATTTCCGAAAAAGACTAGGATACAGACTGATAACAAACTTTCCTTATTTAACTTTTTATTAAAATGGAGCTATTTTTACATATTTAAAATACTTTATATCAAAATTACACAATATTTATGAAAACAATTGTATGCAAATGCATAAAATATGTAAAATCAGAGCTAAGCAATATGTAGCATGTTTCAAAATGTATTTCAGGACTAGAATACCTGAGTGTTCAATAAGCTGGTTTCCTGCATTTCACTGATTTTAACAGTTAAATTTGATAATGTATGTGATCTCATATAAAGCACTTTGGTTGGGAAAAACTGCATGGAAAAGGCAGAGATCAAGCAGAGATATTACTCAAGGCCTGTCTTCAGAATCTTGGTCCACATGAAGATCCACTGTTTGAGATGCTAGGAAGGACTCCCATGTAGCAAGGCACTTAAAAAAACCAAACACATTCATATGAGTACAGCAGAGAGATTTCTGTAAACTGTTAGCCACAGGAAAAAAGAATAAAAAAATAGCAGAATACACACACAAGCTGCTTTTGTAGGACCATGGTAAGAGCAAAACAGGGTTTCCTAGGCAGCTCAGTGATATGCAAAATGTTAGCTAACATGCTGAGTGAGCTGTAAAGGTCAATTTTACATAATGACAAGCACACACTGTGAGCACTGTAATTGTATGTTGTAGCATGGAAGATGCTAACATTCATTATGCTCTTCTTTAATCTCTTCCTTTAGTTACAGGCAAAGATCTCTTCCAAATAGAAAGCACATTGTCAGGCACTGTTCCTTTGTAATCTCTGTGGATTCCTAATGTATACCCAATTTTCCTTCCAAGTTAAATTAAACTTTTTTTTTTCTAAATAAGCAGAGAATTCATTTTCCCCCAGAGTAATGGGAAAGAAATAGAGCCAGAAAGGCAGAGGCTCAGAGTAGGGAAATCGTTATCCTTACAAGTGGTATTTCTCAGCTTATGGAAAAATGTGTTTACAATTGTAAAAACTATTTTTTTTATTTGAAGCATCAATTGTGCAGGCAGTAAAATGAAAAAAAACAGAAAGGCAACAAAACCCCCAAATTACTTTGGTTCAATTTGGCATAAATGAGTGTTGGCAGCCTGGCAAGCCATTCTAAATCATAAATCAGTGTTGAGAGCCATAGCAAGGCTGTCACAAGGTAACTTGAAGTTTCAATGCTTGTTATCCAAAGCACCAGCTTTCTACTATTTCAAATCTGTCAGTGGAACAGGACAGGCAAATTGCTGCAATAATTTCCTTGTTCTGATGCTATTGAAAAAAAGCCCTTGAAATGGACATGTTCTTACAAAATTGTGACTTATACATTCATACCTATTGTTCTTGACAATGCAGCTGATTTACTACTTACTCTAAACAGTTTTTTTCATGAAGAATCTTTATTATATACTATAAATAAGTCTTCTGAAATTTCCCAGGAAATATATATTAAAACCTGGACAGCACACTCCATTTACCTGAACTTTGAATTAAATCAGTGCCCTGAAAACAGCATTATTTCATAACTGAAATCTTTTGCCATAAACTATTCAAGCCACAGCAACTTGCTAAGCCCAGCTCATTGAAACACCTTGTATCCATCCATCTGTCATTGCTTAGGAGACATGGAAATGACCCTGCTTGAACTTGCAGCCACCTAACTCCATTAGACATTTCTTGTGAATGACTTCCAAACTCTGACATTAAATATGGATATTTAATCACACTACACTGAAGAGCTAGGTCCTGGTATAACTGCATGTCTGTGTGTAAGCAGATGAGTGGGAGGATCTGATAATGTTAAATATAAGCTCATAGAGAAAAAAAAGAATACACACAGGATGACTGGAGCTGGGGGAATCCATGACTCAAGAATACAAAACCAGGGATATACCCATAAAATTAAGGGTGACAAAAGTTACACGAAAAAGAAAAAAACAAATCAGCAGTAGCTTTGTCTCTGGAGACATAAGTAGAACATGTGGGTCTGCAAGAAAATGAGAACAGTTAAAACAGTCAACTGAACTAAAAGATCACAAAGAAAAAGTATGAGCTTATTTTTGCACAGGTTTTTGGCTGTTATCAGGCACAATAGAGATCACTCCTGTTATTCACATTTTGTCCCCTAGACTATGGATACCATGAATTTACTGCCCCAGTCTTTCTCTTCAGATCTTGCTGACAAAAGCCCCAAGTAACTTCTGCTGCTATTGCACACAACAGTATTATGCTGCTGTTCAGAGTCTATCTAAGGTTTGAATTACTGTGAGAAGAGAGGACTAACAGGGTAAGACTCATGTGGAAATCTGCTTTCTTCATTGACTTTTTGGAGGAATGTTATTTTGAAATGGTACATCAGGGAGAAACAATGAGGATACTGCCAGCCTGAAAAGTGAACTGCAAGTGTTGAAAACTGATTTCTGATTTAAAAGGTCTTTTTGACCTTTTGTATAAAGCCTTTAAGTTTGATCATTAGATTCTCCCCTACTTCATGGGACACTGTGGCAGCTCAGTCTGTCTGAGAGGCTTGAGCTGGAATGTGGCCTCTTGGTTTTGAAATGTCAGTGAGGCAGCTGCTAGCAATGTGTCTTCAGTGTGGCACTCAAACTCATCAATTTCTGTTTCTTAGAGCCCAGCCTGGATCACCATCCTAGAAAGCTGCAAGGCACAGCTGTTTTTCTAAGCTTTTTCTAGGTGTGGTACAAGAAAACAGCACTTTTTCTTGAAGAGTCTTTCATTGGCAATGACAGATTTTTTTCTGAACCACAGTTTAATTGAATTACCACATAAATCCATGTTTTGTTATTCCGTAATTTCAGTAATGTGAATTAAAATACATGTATCAGCACTGGCTGCAGTGTAAAAATGGCTTTGTGTTATCTTTGCAACACTAAGCCAAGCTGCACATGTTAAAGTGCAATCATAATGCATTGTTTAACCAGATAGATATGATCTACTGAAGTCTGTCCAGACAAAGATGCAAAGCACTTTTTTCCACAACTTATTCAGCTTTTAATTTATCCTTGTTTATATAACCAAAACACATTTTTCAAAATGTAAGAGCAATGGTGGCTCATTTCATTGTCAGACATCATGGTGCTACAGCTGACAAATTTTATAATTAACCACACCAAAACAAAACTAGGTCCCTGTGCCTTAGGCTCAAGCTTTTCACATTGTGAAGCATGAAGTGCATAAACGACATTTTGTTAGTGATTTATACTTCAACATTGTTATGGAACGATTTTACTCCTTTCTCCTGGGAGGTTGAAAATGGAGATCAAAATAGAGGATCAGCCAGTTTTCACAAAGGAGACAGAAAGGAAAAAAAAACCAGAAAATCCGAACTGAGGAAATGTGTTTGCACAGGATTGAAATTCATAATCCAATTACTCGTAAAAGCCCAATGGAAAACATAAAAAAGCCCAAATACACAAAATTAAATAACAAGAACTTAAATAAGGGTACCTTACCTAAAATATTCTGATTACTACTGGAGGACACCTATCTATTCTGCAACATCATTCTTAGAAAAAGCAGCAAAAAGATTTTCATATAGTATAATTGCATATATAACAAAAAAGGAGATATAAAAATAGAACATGTAGTAAGGATGCTAGCAGAAGCAGTGTGTCACATGCTATGTGTGTTTCTCTTCCAGTTCCCAGTTATCCATGGCTGATACCTTAAAAATAGCATTTATGATGGCATTTTTTGGAGTAGAATCTGAAAATTAAATCTTGTTTGTGTCTGAGAGAAACAGAAAGTATTTTCAATATTTCTGTGTGCAGAGAAACAAAAACTAGACTGCACAGAAATAGTAATTCCCACTCTAAAAAAGTCTTCCCGAAATGATTTTTAAAAAATTTAAAAGGCTGAAGTAAATGAGGGTTCAAAGATGGATCTGCGTTTGAAGCGACATGCACTGGGACAAATGGGCTCGGACGGGGCAGCTTTTGAAAATCTTGTGAAGAAGCTGAACTCCCAGGCATGGCTAAAGTAGGATGGGATCAACATGCAGGAGCAGCCAGCTTTCTGCTACACGGCCAAATGACTGCTTAAATGCGTCACTACGGAGGCCTCTAGGGCAAATAACAAATCTCATCCATTTTTCTACAGCTTTTACAAGACCAAGAGGTACATAAGGGCTTTGGAGTTAGAGGGAAGTTGCTGTGATGGGGAACAAGTATTGTTTTGCCCTAACGAATCTTTTGGATCAATTTATGCCTGTACAACAATGTAGGTCACAGAAATACACTAAATTGTGCTTGAGACACTTAAGAAAATCAGGAAATTATTTATATTTTTGAAAAATAGTAAGGAGTGCCAATACCAACAAGAATCTGACTATATCAAAGGTAACTGATTATCTGATTAAGATGCAAGGGTTTTACAGGATTAATTTCACATGCGATAAAATCAAATGCTATGCTTCAAAAGAAAGGTTCATCCATGCTCAAGAAAAAACACATTCTTTCAATGCCAAAACCAACTGTCATCCCAGATTAGGAAAAAACACCAGTTTGTCTGCATTTCCTGGAGTACCCAACAAGCAATAGAACAAACTCTGGTACATTTGCTGTATTTACAATGTATAACTTGTCTTTGGGTTGGGCTGTAAAACTTATAGCCACTAATTCTGGTGGTTTTCCTGAAAAAAATAGGTTACCAAAATTCATTAGCTGCACATGTACTAGCTATACTAAACACATAAGAAAAAATGACAAATTTAGCATATGTTTAATTGCTTCTGTTCTTTGAAGCTAGAATTCAACAGTGCCTGGTTTGGTTCTGCTAGTCTGCAGCAGCAACACTTCCAACCTGCCAGCTAAATAACACTGCCAGCACCACCACTAACTCTGCATCCTGCTTTGGGTTTAGTAATGCTGCAAGAATATCTACTTCTAAATTAATGAAAATATTCATGGTGACAGTGTCTCAGATGAAAGCTCCACCATGTGGACAGTTTGTGATTCCAGCTGTTTGGCAGATACCTCTTCTGGACTAAGCTGTCAGACAATGGTGTCATGCCTAAGGCCCGATGAAAAGGAATAAAATAAATGGTACAGTGTTAACACGTGCTGAATCAATGCTATTTACTTCCAAAATAGGAGGAAATTTGTGAACTTTTAAAAATTAAAACCTTTTCATATTGTTTCTTTATTTTAGCAATGCATTTATTGTCATTGTTAGAACAATATTTTTTTGGATTTAAGACTTTGTGGAATACAGAGACTGAAGGATGTATTCAACTCTTTTCCAGAGGAAAGGAAGTAGAGAACTGTATGAACCATTGAGACCAGCTACAGGAATACCAAATGATTGGTCAGTCCTGGTAATTCTTGGCTCATAAATGATTTTACAATGCTTCGCTTTTGCAAAGATGAGTTTAGATGAAAAGCTTTCATTTTCATAGGCTTGCACAGGAGCACCCTGTAAATCTGCAACACTGGGCTTTTATCCACATCTTTGTTACTACAGCATTGAGAGATACAAAACAGCTGTAGAAACAAAGGAACACTTCTTATTCAAGTATAATAAATGCAGACAGCCAGTGAACTGGAAGACTACAGGAGTAACTCTTAAAGTTCTAAATCCAGAGAAACATAATTACAGGTAACACTTTAGAGTAACATTTAATTAAAGTGAACATTAATTCAGCTTAAGGAAGAGATACTGTTTCATGCTGGCTGAGTGATGTTTGACAAGTTGACAGCAGAATCCTTAGGCAACTACGATTACGGAAAAACCCAAACAAATGTAAGGTCATATTCTTTGCCCAAATTGTGACAAAGATTAAATGACATTTTAGAAATTCTAGCGTACTTTGACATGCTGGCATGTTGTTTTTGACCACACTGGCTTGGGTTTTATACAGTTTTGAAGGGCTGCATTCTCTACTGCAGCAGCCATCAGAAAATACAAGCTGCCTGTCTCTCATTACTCTGTGGTTCCCAAAATTTAAGGGATGTAGAGAATGACTGTGAACAGAAATGACTCCTTCTTTGGTTGTGTGCCTGGGAAATGCAGTCAGTAAGGAGAATAGTGAGAAGCACAGTGAAATGCTTCTGTAGAGAAAATAATGGGACACTGCTTGTGGAGAAGCACAAATAGTTTATCTGAGGGGTGGGGGAAATTGTGGAAAGGATGACAAGCAGGTAGTCACTAAGAAAGCAGGAGATGATTCCTCATAGGAGCTGGACAGAAGAACTGGGCAACTGAATCACATTCATAGCATCCCTGGTGCTTGGGAAAATGCACAGAACATGCTTTGGGGAAGAGAAAAGGTAGGAAATAACATGTAGGATATTACAGCAAGAAAAGGCTTAGTAAGCATCAAATGGTACATCAAAAGTCTGAATGAGTAACTTCAGATATGTGAAAGAATGCTAATGAAGCAAGTAATAATTGAACAAGTGGAAAACACTGTAACAGACACTGTGTCTGTGCATGAGTTTAACGAGTCAGACTCAAATATTACTACTATTTACTACTAAACTAGATATTACTACTATTTACGACTAAACTAAACTATTTAAGGTTGGATTCTCTTTCCTACTGAAAGCATAAAAACAATATTCTGCTTCTCAGGTTTCTGAGATTCTCCTCCTGAAGTTTCACTCCCAAACAGCAGGAGCAGATGCCAGAGCTTCTTTTCCTGCTGCTTTCTGGAGTACACACTTGTAGTTTGAGATACATGGGCCTCTGACAGTAATCAGTAATCACTTCTCTAATAATTAACCATCACCATTAACCACAGGTCTTAAATAAATGAATTTTAGGTCAAAACTCCTAATCAAAATATTAACTTTACCAAGTTCTTTTGAATATCAGGATTAGATAATGATTTTCTGATAAAACAGGAAGAAATTGGTAAGCACTCACTTTGCAAACAAGGAGTGATAGAGTTAGCACATTGTTGATTATTACTGCAACTGCTGTAGTAAGATAATGTGCTTTTTCTAAAATGTAGATCTACAAAGATGTAACAGCAAAACCATTTAATGAAGATTTCAATATTCAAGAAAAGCACCAACAAAAGATCCTGCCTCAGTATAAACCCACTTATCTGATATTTCAGAGGCTATTTAAGAAGAATCTCTGGCAGTTACAGAGACAGATGAATAATTTTCTGCAGTTTGTGGTTTAAGAACAGTAATTTCATGTACAATATGAGCTTTGGTGTTCTGAATTAAACTTCTAACTCAGCAAAAAGCATTTCTAGACAGGAAAAAGAACCAAATAATTATCTTTATGTTTTAGCTAATCATTCACAAAATAAATATTCTAATATATTAAGCATTGTTTTAACATACATATTGCTGGTATAGAAGTCAGATACCATCAATAAATGAAGACAATGTTAGAGGATGCCAAAAGCTTGCTGCCTGATTTCTGAAAATATTTTGATCTTAATATGTAACAACAGATTGTCAATGTCCATGCATCTCACAGACTGCATGTTAATTAATTAGACTTGATGATCAAGAGCTCTGTCTTTTCAATTATGTTTTAACAAAATGATCTGTAAAATCAGAGCACTGCCATTGGCTAATGTGCAATCCATAAAAGGCTCAGGCCACAGGACTGAAGTTACAGATACCAAAATATATCTGTGAAAATGACTAATTTATGATTAATAGATGGCTCAGTGCATTCTATTTTTTCCCAAAAATAAGGAGAAATTATTTTAAAAACTTCAAGACGTGGGATATTTTCAAAATGCTCATTTCAATCAACATTGTGTTCCCCATGAGGAAACTTTGCAGAATGCTTAATGTATTTTGTTATATGTTTTCAAATTCTCCTTCCCAGCATATATTCTTGGAAATTGTTACCAAGAATATTACCTGTGGCATTTGAGCTGAAAATAAAAATATGATGGAATCACATTTAAAGGTTTTCCTCATACAGGTCTGAGCCTTCCAGAGGGCTTCTTCATGCTCTCACAGCAAAATGTTTCCAAACTGAAATACAGCAGCTGACATTGAACCAAAAATCATGTTCCAAGTTGTTGTGGTTAGTAAAACAAGAGTGCCCTCTGTCGATGATGAACTCAGGATCAAACGACTTGGGCACAATAAAATATATTCTGCTTGAAATCTATCAAATTAAGGATAACTGCCTCATTATTCCCACAGAAACTGATTCCAAAGTTACCAAAGGTTTGAACGAAAATGGAAAAATTCCTCTTTGCAGAGGACCCATGGACTTCTTCACTGAAATAATGAAAAAATAACATTTTTGTGAGAAAGCATTTTACCTCTTCATAGTAACGGAGATTATTCTCAGCCACGTTAGTGAATGTTGATCTCATATCCCACTGCATGTTCTGTTTCCACCTGTCCCAATCCGCTTTCAGAGCATTATTGGCACGTTCAACTTTGTCTTCAAGTTTCCCAATCTCTTCTGAGAACTAAATATTAATTTTAAACATTAAAAAATATTAGGAAAATCACCATTTCCAAAATTAGTGAAATCAATTGACTGTAGTGGAGATGAAGAGAACTGCAGAACCAAGGCTGGTATTTAACTTAGCAAAAAAGTCTTTCCCGAGGGATAAATTTAAAATTAATTCTTAATTAATAACTCACTACAATTTCTGAAATATTAATAACAGAAAATATAGACCAACATTAAAGTGTTCCTGGAGATATATTTTTTCGCTGAGAAGTTACAGACTCTGGCACCTCTTCACTAGCACTTGACATTAATGCATCAAAAAAGGAATATATAGAGGGGTTTACTGAAGCAGAATCAATTGTACAAATTAGATTTGGCCAGAAAAACTGAGAAAATCCTGTCAGAATCTTTGATAACAGGAGAAAACAGAATGGGGAGAAGACAGCAAAAATCAAAATCACAAACTTTCTGAATTCTTTCCTGTCATATTACCATCTTTTCTTGTGGAACTGTGTGTTACCATATGAGGGAAAAAGAAATACAGAAGCAGAGAAAGAAATTAAATGCAAGGACTTCTACAGAGAAGAAACTCTTTTCACAGCAATCCAGGACCCAAAACCTTGAGGGCTACTCTATAGACATTACTTGCTTCTAATTACTGTAGATACACAAACTGATGTGCCAGCTAATGGGAGTAAGTGGACAGCAGTCCTGTCTTTAATGAGTTTTTCTGGTCTTCTCAGTAATTTGGTTACCTGTTGTCATTTACTCATCAGCTGTGTCTGTTCTGGCTGGCACCAGGTCACAGAACAAGGTACATCTCCTGTGGCTACAGTGCATAATCACCTACTGGGACTGCAGAGCCACTGTGTGCAGCAGGAAGGAAGGCAGGCAAAAACACCACCAAAATAAGGAACATCAAACAGGAAAACTTAATTCCTCTAATTGCTTCCACTGCAACTCAGGCTCCATACATTTCTTCTTAGTCCTTATATTCTGCCATAAAGCAAATAGTTTCTTCCTTATACCACACCTGTATAAAGCTGGATAGCTACTTTTGCTTTCTGCAGAGCTGGTGTTTTCATTGATAGGAAGTTCAGGATTCCAGGACTAACTTCCAGGATTTTTAAAGAATGCTTATGCTCCTGGTAGAACACAGAAATGTCAGAACGCAGGGCAAGACATGGAAAGTCTGAGTGCACAGCCTCCAGCTTGGACCATGCAGGGGAGAACAGTGATCAAGTGCAAAAGCAGTCATGCTGCCATCAGACACAAACTGAATTATCAAACACTGCCTGAAATGGTCACGGAACCTGGCTCCCATTCAGCTCTTAAAGAAGCCAAGAACTCCTTAGCTAGTAAAACTGAAAATTTCATCTGAATTTATATTATCCACAGTCAATAATAAACATTTTTAGTTAGATTTCATTTCCACACTGATTTTCTTTGCCACAATTCTAGATTAATGGCATACTGGTTATTAATGAGGAACAAAATGAAAAAAAAAAAATTTTTACTTTACTGAAAAGCCAAAGTTCAGTTATCTGGCCAGACCACTAATCAAGCTACAGACAAGGGTAATTTCAACCACTCAACACTGCATTCAAAATGAAAAGGCTAATCCAAAGTTTAAATGTGGGGCAATTATCTTTAAAGGAATTACAGACAACCGGATTTGGTATTTTGACCATGTTCCATGCTAATTGCCTTTCCTTCAAATACCAAAAAATGAATGCACACAGAATACTGAAAATCATGACATTTTAAAGATGATTTAGAATAGGAAATGCAGTTGAATCCATTCTCTGCTTTTGCAAAAAAAAAAGTTTCTATATGGGAATGCACTAGTCTACACACAGAACTTCTCTGACTTAAAAGACCTGGCTGCAGCAGTTTCCCTTTACCTTGTTCTTTATAACTTTAAGTTATTGTACAGTATGTTTTTGTCTAGCCCTTTCTAGGAACTACAAATTTCTTCCATACTGTAGTCAGAACATGATATGGACAGGTAGACTCTGTTATACAATGCTGCCTGGATATACAATTTAAACATCCCACTCTAAAGCTCCAAAGAAACCACGTGTTGTATTGAGGCAAGGGTTGGATTTAAGGTCTAAAGGAAGCATTATGCCACATGCCACCATGCCAAGTAGACACATTCAAGGTCTACTTTTTCAAAACTGAAAAAAACCCATCAATGCTACTCTCTTCAGCTGCCATGACAGCAGAAATGAAAGAAGAATGGCTTGGACTTAACAAAAATATCTACCTAATGTGTTTGTGTTCCTTATTTACAAGGTGTAAATTGTTACAATTGATCCTGAAAATTAATCAGGATCCATTTTCTTACATTGATCTCACTGAGGCAGCCAGTGTGAGAAATGAAATCTCCCATCAGTGATGGCCAGAGGCCAGCACAGCACTAATCAGACATGGGACCAGAGCACAGGAAGGTGGGAGTCAGGCATTGCTAGGGCAGAATGCTGCCAGACCTGGACCATGTGACTGTAGCCAAAGAGACATGGCCCAATAGCCAAATTACACAGTAACTGACACAGCATTTTACACTATCTCACTATGCAAAATAGCACGAATTTCTATCTGCTGTGTGAATTAATCCTACAGCTTGGTGATACTAACCCCTTTTTTGCCTGGAGTTAAAACACAAAATATATTCAGAATGCAATAGATTCAGCATTTCATCTCTTTACTACTCAGTTCCAAGCTTGAACACTAGAATCCTTAAGTTGGCATTTAATGCTTATCTCGCTATGTCAGAGCACATTAATACTGACCTTTTTTCAGAATTATCATCAGCCCTAGTGGCAAGACTAGAACTGTTAAAAATGCCCAAACCATAGAGGGATACACTAGCATTGCTATGTAACCTTCAGGATGGAGTGTGGGAATCATGGAGCAGCATATCCCACTATCTTTACAGCCGCAGCTCTGGAGGTAAAAAATGTCTAGATAAGCAGGAGGGTACCAAAGCTGGGCCCAATCTCTCTGTCAGAGCCTGCATCCAAAATCACAGTCTTCAAACCATCCATACCCTGAACAACTGCCTCCTTCGTGGACCAAACTTTGGAGTAGAAAGCAAGGTTTTGGTTTTTGTAGCAGCACCAGAAGCAGCTTTTTAACACAGCTCAAGAAAACATTTTTTTTCCCAGCTGATGAGCCTAATGTCCTATAAGATTTAATTTGAAATTCCAGCCTGTTTTATCTGCATTGACCTTAGGGATATTTTGCATTCTTCTGCTGTACAACCTTGTGTTTGTTAAATCATTTAATGTTTGCCATGACCAATGCTAAATATCTCACAGCCTTTTATCAGCTCTAATGACAGTCTGAGACTCCTTATCTGTGGTGGAAATGTACTGCCAATGAGATTAGGGTTCATGCCACTCATTGTCAGCAAAATTTCTGGCTACTAGATTGCATTGACAAGTTCAATCTGACATCTATGAGATCATTAGAAGCTACAGGAGTTCTGCTTAGGAATAGATATGTGCAAATACACCCAAACTTGGTGTCTGACACCCATTCCAACAACATACCTGTGTTATGACCACCTTTGTTAAGAAGTAAGTCTGGTCAGAAGTGTCAGAAAAATATTTCAACACATAATAAAGATGAAAACATAGTAAAAAAATTACCAAGAAAATAGTTGTCACTTGAATGGTTAAAAATAGCAGTACACCATTTTCTGTTGCCAAACTTTCCTTACTAGAAAAAGGCTTCAGCTTCTAATTAAGAAAAAGTCTTCAGGATACAGCTGCCACTCAATTAGAGAACACAGGATTTTATTATCAGATTAGACGAACAAACATCTGTTTTACTGCTCTTCTGAGACTGCAAGGAGAACCAGGCTCTCAAAAACAGGATCCTCTGAAATTAGTAAGAAATAGAGGGGTTGGAAAGATAAAGCAAAGATCTGAACACCTGGGTAATCAGACTGTCCAAAGCCTTTACCAAACTGTAAATGCAGATATGGAAACATATACACAGTGAAAAAAATAAGTTTGGGCAAACTGATTTCAAAATCCTACTGGAAGTAAGTACAAACTCCTCATTATGGAGTAAACCATTGTCAATATCAAATCAACATGGTACGATCAATACTATGCTAAAATAAAAATATCCCTTTTTTATTTGTAACAGTTCAGGAAAAAGAAGTCCATCCATGTTGTCTGAGAACTCCATCAGATTATAACAGGAAATGCATCCTGAAAAGATGGCACATCCTGCCAGGCTGTGGTGTCTTTTCTACAGTAAACAACGAGTCTGGCTGCAAAATAAGCTGTATGGAGCTGAATTTGTCACTGAATGCACCTGCCATGGCTACCCACCTCCCAGCCTAGGCTTCTCCAAATGACCATCCTCTGTGCATTTTATAAGAGCTTCAGGCTTTAAACTAACAAAAAAGGACAGGAGAAACAGCAAATAAAGTAGAGAAACAAAGACGAATTGCAGAACACAAAATTTCTGCTTCAGGAAAAAAACCCCAAAACCAGAGGTATTTACTTAATGTTCCACTGCAGTACACAGAGGCAAATTGTTATATAATATACCATAGCCATTGTAGATATCAGAGATCAGCAATATATTCTTATTTATTCATCTCAGTGCCAAAAAAATCAAATGGAAATATGCATTTCAAGTGCCAAAAACTATCTAAATAGCTCATCTTTACATGGAAACTAATTAGAACAAGTCCAATAAAAAGTATCTGAAATGTAAAGGATTTTCTCCTTTGATGTACTAAAAAGTTATTAGTCACCTTTACATATTATTTACATTGTGTAACACTTGGTGTTAATACTGTGCTAAAAGGATATTATTTAGGCTGGAGAGTTTAACAATCAAAAATTTTAAAAACGCCAATTCTTATCCCAGAGGTTGTTTTTAATTGGCTGCTGAGCCTTGCTGGTGGTTTTGGGGATGCCTGTGCCCATGGGGTACCAGTTACAGTCTGACTTCGCTAGAATGAATGAAGGTTTCATACTGGAAGCAAAAAAAAATATCCCTGGGCCCAACTAGATAAAACAGAAACCTGTAAGAACATTTTAGCTAAAGTAAGTTTGATGAACAGCTTTGCTGATTCTAATCACCTCCTCTACCTCTCCTACATCAATGAAGCAGCAGCTACAAGAGCACTGCAGCAACTGTAGCTTTCTTTTAACTCCAAGTGTGGAAGCAAGTAGAAAAGCTAAAAATAAGCTGTGGTACAGTCTGTGTTAACAAAGGCCAGTGGTGGCCCACCATGACCAGTCCTCCCTCCAGCAGCCCAGCTCCTGAAGTGCTGCTTCTTTCTTGTGATGGCCTTGGCCTGGCACCAAGAGCTACCAGAGGTGTGGAGAGAGCACCCAGTCCCAGCACGTGGCCTCAGAGGACACATGTCCTCCTTCTGCACGTCTCCTGCTGGCACAGTGAGGCCTGGGAGAGTCCAGCTTTCTGAAAATACTTACCAGATCCTTGTCTGTCTTTTTATTGGCTAAAGCATCAACTTTGGA
Source organism: Irena cyanogastra (assembly GCA_013397155.1). Classification (NCBI taxonomy): domain Eukaryota; kingdom Metazoa; phylum Chordata; class Aves; order Passeriformes; family Irenidae; genus Irena; species Irena cyanogastra. The sequence goes on along the minus strand of VWZV01007560.1, from coordinate 981,543 downwards.
ATCCAGCTCGCCTTGAATTTGGTCTCTCCTTTTCAAAACACCCTTAGAATGGAAAAAAAAAAAAAGAAGAAGCAAACTGCACCAAATTTTAGCTCTTTCAGAAAACCATCAAACAAGTTGGCTATTTGACAAACAAGACCACAGAATGATACCATTTAATAATTTTGGCATTATATATGTTTTATTAAAAAAATTAAAATCACGAAGATTTATTTTTCCGTTGTATTTTTCCTTGTATTTTATCATATAGGTTTTTCAATGATCTTACTAAATCCAAAATCTAAATAAATAATCTTACTAAATCCAAAGTGCCACAAGAATCTGCCATACACAGTATCACTGCCAGTTGTACGAGCAGAACTGCTACAGCAGTTTACTTGGTATCAGCTTAATTTACTATATATTCATTTAAAAGCAGCAACATGAATTTGCCAAATCTCATGAACAGAAGTATCTTCTTTGAGTAGAAATTACAATATAAAGTAGAATGACTAGAAATAGTATACAAGGCATTACTGAAATTGTGACTTTAACCTTTAATATTATTTTGTAAGTGCCAAATATAGTTCTGGCAAATCAGAAAAAATATTAGAAAAATCAGATAAAGTTATCATAGGAATTAAATCTTTTCTACCATTAATATATGTGCTTATTTTCAGCATATGTAATTTTTACCTCCTTTGAAACTACCTTATCAGGTGTTGGGTTTTTAGCATAATGTCAAAAAAATAATTAGAAAGGGGAAGGAATATTACTCGTTAAGCTACAAAACAGGAACAGTATTACAGATTAAATTTCCATTTCTAATGCTCATTTGCTCTGAGACCTTGATGAAGCCTTACAAATGTCTCTTTGTCTTAGCTTCCTCATCTGTAAAAGCACACTCAGGTATGCTCCTCTTGCAGGCTTTAGTCTTTTTTGGAAAAAAAAATCAGAAGCAGGACATATATAATTACAAATCTCAAAACCTTCTTTTACATTACCTTGCCACAACTGGTTTTACTGCTTCTTCTGCAGAGATGTTCAGTATTCACCTCTAGCATAGGGCATGTTGAAACAGCACAGGGCACAAGCAGCTCTACCTTCTCTAGCTCCCTTATTTGACAGTTCTCTCTGTAATCTTGACACTTTATCAAACATGACAGAATAATTTAAGAGCTTAATTTTCAATTAATTTTTCAATGTTTCTTTCTGAACAGGTAATCACTGTAATAACCTGGTAAACCGGACTTTGGGCTTTTCTGAGCAATAGATCAGCAATATAGACAAATGCTCATCAATACCTTGGGAATCTTTTGGTTAGATAAATACAAAAAAGGTTTATCTGGAAGCACAGAAGCAAAAAAACCCAGAAGTCTGGAACAGCTTTTCTTCGTAATACAAATGTTTTCTCTGTTTTCCTATTTCTTTTGCCTTTTTTAAAACTTTTAATGACAGCTTGGCAACATTTATCACAGATATACTTTCAATTACAAGACAAAACAAATTACATTAATATTAAGGTGCTACATCTATAGATAAGTGCTGACTTCTAATTGCAAACAAAGGCACTATATTTTTAAAACACATTATTATACTTCTACAGCTTTTTTGTCTAATACTTAATGGTACCTTGCCACAAAACCCACAAATAATTTTATGTGGACCCATAACTAATTAATGCTGTAATTTGTATCCTGAGGGACAGCAGATTTGTTCTGTGGGTCAGTTAGGAAGGGGTTGGTCCAGATGTAAATATTTTAGTTATGAATTCAACTATTTTCCCAGTTACAGGCTGAACTCTCAACATTGGAAAATAAAAGGATTTTATTGTTTTGATCACACCTTGTTCTGCACATCTGCATGTGATCTTGGCAGCACTGCACCAAGATCCCTGCAATGAGGGGTTAAACACCTCCAAAAGGCTTACTAGTGGGTGACTTCCACAGGGTATTTTTAGGTATTTTATTTTAGAGACTAGTATTACCCTCTTCAAACTTCAAGATAACTTTACTTAAGCAGTAAGTAAAACAAAAACCCATGGTGAATGAATGGAAAGGAACAGTTGTGGAACAGGAATGAGTTACTGAAGGAAGACTTCTCCCCTGGACAAGACCTCATGGCAGCCTAATACTGTATTGCAAATGCTGCATCAAGAAAGCTACAAGCAGAAAAAAAATGCAGTGGGCAACGGTAAGGTGTGCAGGAAGAGCCAGGTAGTCATCCTGGGGCTTGTCCCCAGAAATCTCTCTGTGCTCTGGACAAAACAGAATACCTGAGAAAGGGTGAGAGTGAGTCAGGCTGCAAAACAGAAGGCAATGGGCGGGCAGCATCTCCTCAGTAGCATGAAGACTACAACTGCTTATGGGTAACAGATAGAAAATCTGAAAAATAAGGTTGGAAAGATGACCTGCAATTGCTAGGACAGTAATCTCTTCAGATCTTTAAGCCAAGTAATACCTACCTCCATCTACCAGAAAATAATGAGGCCTGTGAGATACAGGACATTTTGTATGGCCCCTTTTTCTGTGAAGCTTGTTTTAAAGACAGAAGTATTGCAGCAGGAATTCCTAACTCTCAGTAGCTAAGCCTTACTGAGAAAGTGGCAATACCCTGCAGAGTGCCACCAAAGGCTCAGTTAACTTGGGTCTTGCTCTACCCATGGACTGTAAGGCTCTTGCAGCCCCTACCCAGAAACCACTGCAGCAGGAGCTGGGTTCCCAGTAGCAACACAAGAACAGATTCTGCAGCTGGCATTGCTCAAAACCTAGACAAATAGGAGTTTGTACCCAAGTTCTGCTTTCTGTAGGCAGCAAAGTGGGAATTGTGACATACTGAATTCAGTTACTTAATTATGTTGATTATCCACCAGCACTGACTATATCAACTCTGGAGTCTGATTTTTTACATCCTTTCCAAATGTAAGCAAAATACATACATAAAGGGAACTGAGAGCAGTAGCTTATGGCAAAGACTAACATATGCTTATATAATGGTGCAGGGACTGAAGTTCCCAGCTGTTCTGGAAAAAGAAAACTTAGGAAGAGCTGCTAGAAAGGGAAAAACCTCTCCACTCCTTTTCCCACATACAATCTGTTACTCAATGAGTTCATATTCTGGCAGTATCAGGGAAGGTCTTTCTCAACTGCTGTCCCCAAACCCTTGCTGCTACAATGCAGAGCTCACTGAAGATGGCAAAACTAGACACCCTACCACAGCTACCCACAGCTGCCTGCCAGGCAAAACTATTAAGCTCTTGTTATTTGGAAGGGGCACCTCTTGCCTGATTAGCAAGAGAAACAGGACCGATCAGATTCCCCAATAATGGACAGGTATCACGTGCTGTGCACGCTTTGTACTCAGTAAATACAGGGACTGTGAAGTCATCTTCATTGGCTACAAATTCTCTCCTGGACACGGTCACTGGACTAAGCTAAATTTTACATTGAGCCATAGAGAGTCCTTCAGGAACCTTACCATGAGAATTTCACTGTAGAGAACGTATTCATGTAGAATAGGCAGCAGGTGTTCTGAGAGCCCTGCCATTCGCTTCTCCGTAGCCCTGCAGCAGCGGTCGATGCAGCTGGCCACGCCCTTCAGAGACTCTGCTACATCTTCTTCTGATGCTGACCACAGAGTGTGGATGGGGCCGTACTCCTTCATCTCATTGAAATAGTCTGAAAAGGAACATATACACATATTACTCTTGTCTTCAGTAATAGAAGTCTAAGTGATACTAATTGATATTTAGTATTTACTGTGAACGAAGTAAGAGACTGACACTGATTTTAAATTAGCTCAAATGACCAGGATAAGTAAACTCCAGCTCACTGTTTATGAATCAACTAATCAACTAATGTGTTGTAATTAAGTAGCTTTGAGAAATCTACCAGCGAAAATGCCCCAGACATTTCACAATGACACACATACTCAGGCAGACCTGAAGAACTAATTCAGACACCAGTGACCTGCATTACTTCATAATACCATCATACAGAGCAACGGGAGCCACAGCAGTTGATCTGACTTGCTGACTTCTACTGCCCTGAATTCCTCTGCTTCTTGGTAATAGTAATGTTCCAAATACAATCTGTTATTAAAACTAGAAGCTTTGTTATGTCCCAAAAGCTTCAGAAGAAACACTGAAGTTCGCTCCTGCTCAGCAGGTAACTCCTTTATTAGTTTTTATTAATTTAAATACAGAGGTATCTTATTAATTACTTCTCTTATGTTTCTAGACCAAGTGATAATCCACAAACAGAGAAGGCCCACAAATCACTGTGCCATTTGGTAGGGCTAAACATGGGCAAGCTGCAGTTCACAGGAGGACACTGTGAACACATTGGTCATGCATTGAAAATGCAATTTTGTCACTACTAAATTTATAATTAAGAAATGTCCTAAGAAAGATGAAAGCAGTCGTGTGGCATAAAGAATATAATATTTACTACGAGATTATTTGGACCAAAAAAAAATCCTCTATGGAAAATGTAATCAAGAACCCCACGTTAAGGTGCTGCAAGCAGGTTCTCTGTATCACAGCTATCCACAATTCCTATTCACAACAGTGTGGCCCTGCACACAAGTGTTCTGACAAGTGTTGTTTGGAAAATCTAGAAAAAAGATATAACCTACAACATTTGGGAGCATGTCAAAAATCTTAAACTTTTCCAAGAAATATTGTGGCACTGATACCTCGAACTTACAGACAGCTACTTTCAGTGAAGGGAACAGTATCAATAGGAACTCTTTCCACCAACATGTATTTTTCTTTTATAACACTTTCAATTCACTGATGACACACTGAGATCTGGTACTGCACAAGAAGGCTCAAGGACTCAGTTATTAACACAGTGCAGCACTTCAAATTATATTATATAGACAAGTAAATACTTCAAGTGCTGCCCAGTGGAAATTCTACTGAACAGGCATAGTCTGAGATCAGGATCATCTCAGAATCTCAGGTAAGTCAGTAACTTAGCATTCCAACTAGATGTGTGAACTGCTCTTACTCAAGCAAAAAATTCAGATTAAGCCATCCTCCTTGAGAAAACTCTAGTAAGCACAGCTTACCATGACGAAAATCATGGCCAACAGTAAAGCTATTAAAAAAAGAAAATCTATTTTGTCAATGGAAAAAAGGTGCAGAACAAAACTAAACAAAGAGAAGTTTAGAGACCTGGAATCAAGACAGCCTCATGTCACTATGAGATTGCACAGAAAACTGTACCTTGAAAGTTAAAACCAAAGGTCGTGCAGCTTTCCAAAAAGCACATCTTAAAACATTCTTCTAAGTTCCTTATAAGTAGCTGAATAACATGTTAAAACTCTTCCTATTAAAAAATTATTTAAACTTGAAGGTCTGTCAAAAACATGACCAGAAAGAAAAATATAAACAGAAACATCTCTCTTTTTCCTGGAAAGCATATTTTTGCCTGCCACAATGAAAACTAATTTACTTTTTAATTTCTTAAATCAATAAAACTGATACATGTTTTCTACTTACCCCTTTCTTCCTTGTAAATCCTATGAGCTATTTTATCTAGCAAGTTTATTTTCTGACTAAATGTTTCCATGTAATTGTTCATTTCTGTAAACATTTCAGGACGATTTTTAACTGCTCCTCTTACTGAGGATGCTACAGCTCTGACGGTCTGTCCCATCCTGCTCAGCAAACCAGGACCCTGCTTCTTGTGTGAGGAGAGTTCCTAAAGACAGAACAAGCTCTCTTTACTTCCAGGTACTTTTGTTAATTCTCTGAAAATAATAAATAAAGTGCTTTGTTTTTTTCTTTTTTTTTAACAAAACTACATATACAAACCTCTGTCTTTTTAGTGTATCAATCTTATCAATATTAGATGAGTGTCAGAACCATCCCTGTCTTGTGCATTTATTAGCTAAGCCTTTCTGAGTAAACACAAGCATGCCATGTATGACAGTGTCGCAAGAACACTTGAAAATGGCAGAGAACCTTCACCCCTTCACTCCTCAGCACGTTAGGTAGTTTGCAATTTAGCTTTTTGAACAGGAATGCAGAGGTAATGATTGCAGAAATAAGTCTCTGAGAAAAGCAGACAATGCTCCTACTGGAGGAAGTAATCCATCTATTTTTTTCACTCTCTTTATATGTTGCTAGAATAACCTTTGCTGAAATTCAGAGGCAGGCTTTTCTGAGTACAAAAGTCCAATTTGCAACTGGACACATTTTGCAACAACACAACAGGAAAACCCTGTATTTTTCTTTTATGAGTAAAACTTAAAAAAAAAAAGACATTGCCATACCAAAACAATAATTAATTAATACCACTGTTTTCCTCATAATCTTGGAAACTTTTATGTGTACCAAAAAACATGTGGCGTTGGAATACTATTAATTTGCCACATAAATCCAAAATGCAGTAACAAAAACAACTTTGGAAGGTACAGCAATATTTATGGTCATGTGCATGATTACCAAAACCACAGAAGAAAAGGTTATCTCAGGTTATGAATATTCCACAAATCCCTGCCTGCTTCTGCCTGCTTCTGCCACAAGCCATGGGATGACACTACAGAATACTGAACCAGGGAGGTTCTTGATACACCCTACTAACACAACATGTAACTGTAAATAAAAACAAAGTCATTTTACCCAGGCTTGTGCAGTAAGAAAAATTTTGAAGTCCTCATTAAAAGTTAAAGTTGGATGATCAGCAATACGGTTCAAAAATTTATGTAAAGCTTTTCTTCGAGTCTCAATGAATTCATCACTAAATCGTTCCACCATTCCCTTCATTATGAATTTTTCAGGCAACGGCTAAGGAAAAAAAAGAAGAAATATATTGTATAATTTGCATAACATTTGGAGTATTATAATAGTTCCTCTGCTTACTAAAAAACATACGTATACCTTGTCAAATCCACCATGCAATAACCCAAAAACTATATAAAGTTACTGTATTCAAGTAAAGTATATCATTTTTCTTCTAATATAGAGTCCAGAAGAACACAAGTACAACTAAGAAACTTAGTAAATTACTGCAAATTACTGCAAATGCCACAATTAAAAACCTAAGAAATACCTTTATGTGATTTTTGTCACATACATATAAAGCTAAGGAAAATAGGTTGGCTTAATGTTTGTGAAACTTCAGAAGCTGAAGAAAGACCTCAAATATCTCAGTATAAAACTGGAGCCATCTTATATACAAAGAAAAATAACTTAAGTTTTAGCAAACAAACAGGAATAATCAGTGTGGGATGTGCTTCTTCAAGTTTGCTCTTCAGCCAAAGGAAATCCTGGTATCGTCTTCGAACTTCATATTCACTGGAGTCAAATTCACCGCGGGTTGTCTGAAAACCAAAAGCAGAAAAAAAAAGTTCTAGATTTTAGAGAAAACTGAATACTTGAGGGATGCATACGTTCTATTTGGTCTCTGTTACTGGTTTACTGTTATTTTAAAGAACAACAACCAACTCCTTGAAGAGTTAACACATCCTATTTCAGCAAGAAGTCAAAGTTCTATTGGGGAGAAAAAAAAAGTGAGCACTAAGCTGCACTTTGTGCAATGACACATAATGATTGTCTTATCACATTGTTTTCAAATATTACAATAATTACTTTAGCGTGGCATTTTTCTTTCAGCAATCACAGTTTTGTTCATTACTTTTAGGGCACTTTTAAAGTGATTAGTAATCTACAAGTGAGGAAAGTCCACTTTTTACCACTCTGAACAAAGCCCAAAGAGCTGACACATGTCCTTGAGACCTGGTGACATTACTCAATAATCCTCACACTCAAAACATGAAAACTTCAGCATATCACAGCAATAACACTTCCTGCACTGCTTAATGGATTCGGCAGCCTGTTATCGATTCCCGCTTTGCAGCCCCCTGTTAGAACTTGCCTCTAATGCCTACAAAAAATGCTTATTACAGATTACAAAATTGTCAGATGCTGAGATTTATTTTACCACTGCTCTGTCTTCTGGAGGCAAGCCACAAAGAATCCATGTTTTCATTAACGTGTGCTATTTAGCATTCTTTGTTGCACAGAGATTTATAATGCAATGCAAGTAAATTCTAAAAACCTCAAATCATGCTTTTGTAATCCAAACATTTTTGAGGGTTGAATAAAAATTTTTCAAGGTATGTGGGAGGAACGCTATTACTTTATCATCAACAACCAGCACTCCAAATTAAACATGATAAGAAAAGATAGAAGAGATAAAAAAAGCAAGAGGAATCCAACTTACAGCCCTTTCATACTTGCCTGAAGAAAAAATGTTCTTTCGTCTACAGAAACAGGCATAAAGTGAAAATTATTGCTAGCAGCCTAACAAAGACAGCTCTCTTCCTACTCATTAAATATTTTATGAGGAATTTATATCTCCTCTTATTTAAAGATGAATAATTCCCATTTGAAAATATGTTTTTAAATGAATCTTTTAAAAAGAACTCCAAGTAAAATAAATTAACAGTGCAATTCTCAACATGGAGCCTGCAGAATATTTACTGGTAATCTCAGAAGACCTGGCTGGTCTCACAAGGCTGACTTTCTTCCTTATTTCCTGTAAATAACTTGCATTCAGGACAACTAAAAATACACTTAATTGTTTCCTAATATTACTTCTTCATTAGAGAACTGTGGCAGCTTCCCCAGAAATCACATGCAACTGTACATGGGAAGCAAACATCCATGTGTTAATGGATGCTGCAATTAGAAAATAATGGAATTGAAAGACTGTAGGAGGTAGTGTTTGTGCAAGGCATAAGACTGGTAGCCTGTAAGTTATCCAAAAGTCATCAATACTTGTGCTAATACAGTGTCTTCAAAGTGGATCAGTCCCTTGGCTGTTTCCTGTTCCTGCTGAAGATCACAACACAAAATGTTATTGCCTCACAGCACTCATTTTGCCATTCAAGAATTTACTATTTTCTCAACAGAAAGAATCCAAGCATGTGTGTATGCAGACTCACACTGATTTTTTTTCCATTACATAGCACAGTTTCATGCAGTTTTAGTTGTCTATAACTCGTGTCAAAATTAAAGTTTAAATTTAGCAATATGCCAGAGAATGGTGTGCAAGAAGAGTGAAAATGCCAATTGTTATCAAAGTAAGCCATTAAACCATGAATAGATACTTACCTTTGTGACTACTCTGTATGTAATAAACGTTTCAATGGCTGTAATGTGGCTTTCAGGATCATCAACTGTAATGAAGAGATCTCTTAATTCTGGCCCATCTTCAAATTTATACTGGTTTATCATTGATGAGGGGGATATTGGCACTGAAGGACTGAATGAGTTTACCTCAGTCAGAGATGAATCCTACAGATAAGACATGAGGACATCCATATCAATAATCTTTGTATACAAACACGTCTCTAAATGCTAAAATGGCAAGCTTTAAAATAATCTGATAGAACAGGTAAAACTCAGAGCAGATTAAGGAATTACGTAGTACACAGCAAATCTCTTACCTTTTCAGATTTGCTTTGGTGAGGATGTAAAAAATGAGATTTATTCTAAAATGAATGAAAGAAGAAATACTACCATTTGAGACGAATGAGCCAGAAAGAGGACTTGCCTATGAATAGTATACTTACCAGTTTTATTAAAAACTGATAAGAAGCCAGTTACTGAGGAATTATGATGTTTGAATTATCTCTAATTACCTAAACTGGATGGATAAAAAATTGATGATTCAAAAAACAACAAGGCAAAATCCAAATCAGAATTTTTACTGGAATTTAATATTTCAGTTTGTGTTTACTTTAAAATAAAATTTGAAACGGAAAACAATTAAAGGTACATAAATTAATATTTTATTTTTAAGGAAAAAAGTAAGGATGCAGTACAAATTTGCTGTTTAATTTATTAAAAAAAAAAATTCAAACCACTGTTTTGCTGAAGTGGAAAACCTCTTTTTGATACCACTGACCACTTCCACATAACTCAATAAGAATATGTCCTCATAGCAGCTGCTTCTGCTATTACATTCAATGGTGCTCGCTCAACTGCTGAGAAATGAAGTGGAAATTGGGAAGAGGCCAAAAATCTCATTTTCTTCCTTAGATACAAGTCTGGGTGAGATCTACGAATCTAGAATCTTGAAGGATACAGTTACCATGAAAATAAATTTAATTCATTAATTTCATAAAAGAGCATAACTAATTAATAAATCATTAGAGATAACAGAGAAATCGAAATAAATCATTATATTTTAAATATCAAATACTGTACACGGCTTTCTAATATATTCAATGCAAAGAATTATTTTCATAACAAACTTCAAAATTAATCTATTTTCTAGAAGTTTTCTAAAAGGGTTGTTAGACTACACTGACTATGAGTGGCAAAGAGTTGCCCTCTCCAGTGCCTTGCTAACTATGGTGGAAGGAGAACAGGGATGTAGCTAAAGAGAAAACTGCTCAAATGCCAGGACTGGAATAGTGCAATCCACACTAACTGGAGTCACGGCATCATCCCAAGGCTGATGTCACAGCAATGAAGGGAACCCCACCTCAGTGCTGCTGAACTGCAAGAGAGTTGCTTTTTGCCTTTGAATTCAACTGGATCAAAACTTTCTCTGGAAAGAAACACCTTATCTTGTTCTTTTTCTTTGGATTTATCAATGTACTCCCACAAATATGGAAGAGACATTTATACCAGGAATTATGCCCAGAAAGTGCTTATGTACCAGTTCTCCTCCCATCACTTCCACGCAGTTCTTTGAACAGGGAGACAAAAGCAACACAGAAGACTAAAGACAACACTTTAAATATTACACAGTGGCTTCCTTGTACGCCCGTCAGTCATTTTACTTTTCCTCAGTTTGTTTCTACATAATTTCCATACAGCCAGCAGTATCCTGAGTTGTGCAGAATAAACATAGCTGTTCCCAGGGCCTGCTAGCACTGGCTGCCCATGGTCTAGATGAAGAATGAGGACTGCTAGCTCAAAGCAGCCCATGCAATTCAAAGTGCTGAGGCAACGGGAAATTTCCAGGGAAAGAAGAATGCATGTAAGCGTGTAAGGGACTTGAATGGCCGTATAATTTGAGGAGTAATGACTCTGCAAAGCCTAAATTGGATCAAGGTAAATGTGTTTCATATTTTCTCATTTTACATGGTGCATTAATGTCTTAATGTTTCATCCCTTCTTCTACGTTGCTACTAAAAATTGCTCTATTCGTGCAGGTGTCCGAAAGTATATGTTTATGTGGAAGGGCTAATGAATATGTGGTTTGAGAACAAAATATAGGCAATGAAAATCCACTGAATAAGCAAGTCTTTGGTTTTGTTTTATACAGCTCTAGTACTCACGTGCACACAAATGAATACACGTGAGTTTTAAAGAAGCACCTGTCACTTTATCCTTGTGATAGTTCAGGTTTACTTCCAGTAATTCTTGAAGTTCATGTGACTTAAGTCTGATGTCATCACAGAAAAACAATCAAAAAAAAAAACCAAGACAATTTTCTATATAGCTGTAATTTTGTGGTTGGAACTATGTTTTTGTGTGCATACAGATGAAGACAGGAGTTTTGCAGCATATGAAAACCAGACAATTCTTCTAGCTCTTGGGTTGTATAACCTTCTTCCTTCTCATCCAAGAAAAGAGTATCAAAGCTCTGTCCAAGAAAATGATGTCCTTTCCCACACCTCCTCCATCCCCACCTACCTGCAGTACCCCTTCTCTTTCCAAGCCCCATCCCTCCTGACAGAGCAGTTGGCAGAGCTATGTGTGCCAGTCCACAAACAGGTTCATGCCTTTTGATTTACTGGCCAAGAGACCAAAGCAATAGAAAATCAATGAGCTCCTTGCAGCATGAGGGCCTTTTTCTGTGTCTCCTTTCTCTAACACTTGCCTCCTTTCTCTAGCACTTATTCTATCTCAGTCTCACATTTGACTGCAACTGGTCAGTAACACTCAAAAATATGTAAGGGAAGAAAACACTCCTACAGCCAGAGCAGCCTCAAAACAGGCTATGCACAGAGCTGAGACCACAGCTCTTTGGAGAAGACACTAAGCCTGGGGGTTTTTTCTAAACAATGCTCCCTCCCAGAGCACAGGTCCTTGACCCAAGGTTACCTCTCTGGTCCATCCATCCATCCATCCATCCATCCATCCATCCATCCATCCATCCATCCATCTGTCCCTCCCTCCCAGCAAGGATCCAGAGCTTGCAATAATCTGAAGCCAGTATCCAAGACAGGTCTTGAGATAAAAGACATGGGGCAGAGTTTGTCTTGTAAGTGAATAGCTTGGTTGCTGGAGCATTCTTCAAAGAGCAAAGAGATCCAGGAGGACTGATTTATAAGCAAATTTTTTGGCCAAGGAACTATTCTGTCTCAAATCCTTGATGAACTTGAAGAAAAATCTTGAAGAAAAATTAGTTTCTACGTGATTCTGAAGTGGCATATACATGTTTTTCGGAAATATCATTAAGTTTTCTGTCATTATGAAATGCAGACAAACACTGTGAAACTGAGTTTGAAAGCAGAGGTGCTGAAGATTTTAAGTATTAACTAAACTGCCTACAGCTTTGTCAATGCTACATATCAGTTATCAAAGAATGCAAAAGATAACTGAATGGGTATTTATGATACAGGCAGTACTCTATACTTGGAAGCTAGGGGAAGAAAGCAGATTGAAAACATTCCATCTGTGTGACTCATAACTCAGCTCCCAGAATTTGTCTCTGCTGAAAAGAATTACAAACTTTTTCAGTGGCAGTGGAAACTAGGATAAAGTGAAATGCACATCACATCAAGAAATGCTTTATCAGAGCTGCTGAAGATGCTGGTCTGTAATACTTGAGCTATGTCAGAGGATACCAGGTCAATGGTTTATAACACTATCAGGTTAAATGTCTATGGATTTTCATAAAATAAAAGCCCAGTGTTTACATTCTGAGTAATAACTCAGGGTATTGAGGTTGACAATTTTTAAGAACCTCATTTTTCACCATTTTGCTAGCTGGCACATTCCACTGCCTAGACTGAGAAAGATGAAGCTGACGAGAGTGGCAGGCAGCGAGCTCTGCATGGCTGCTGCTGTCCCACTTGGCCTGCAAAGGCTACACCACTGCCTTACAGACACTGCATGAGGAGCCCCATTAAGATGCAATTTAAAACAAGGTAGTCCTGGAACACTGTGTTATGAAAAAATTGGTTTTACAAAACTTAGTTGTAAGCTACATTTAGCCTGTCAGATTCTTTTGAATATATGGAACATGAATAAATAGGGTGCAAAGCCCAACCAACGTCACAGATTTTCATCAGCTCCAAAGATCAGATCTCAAATTGCACTTGATAACAAACCATGAATTTCTGGTTGATATATACAATCACTACATGCAGGTATCCAAGCTTTGGAAGGAAAGCTGTATTTTCATGTAATATGACAAATCTTCTTGTTTGCAGGAATAACTTATCATGTAGCATGCATCAATAGTAGTTAAGATTTCATATATGTAAAAAATATTTGGCATGAATCCAGGTAGAAATTTAAAGATCTCAGTATTTGCCATAAAGCAGCAGTAACTTGTATCAACTCCACTTGTTTTTATTTTTTATTCCCAAGGAGAATTGCTCTTGATAAGCAACCAGCATAAGCATCAATACAAAGTGTTGATAAGCAGATACCTTCATGCAGAACTGCCTGAACTTCACTCATAAAAGGAAATGGATGCAAAGTGAGCATAAACAACTACAATTATATTTTAGCACTGCTTTTGCATGCAAGTTCAGTGAATCATTCATCTTTTTATGTTAAATCAGGATTGGTGCTTTCCAAAAAAATATAATTCCGCTTGACCCTAGTTATGCTTCAGAAAAATACAGGTAACTTGGTGAAATTTAGCCTAATCTCTTGCACATTACAGACTATTAAATCACCTAAGAGTCCCTTCTGGCCTGAAAAGCCATGAGTTTCCAGAATTCTATTACAGTCAGAGTTTAAATACATAGCTCCTAAGAAGGAAATCCATATTCCAACTGTAGCATTCATTCAGACCACAACAGTGTTTCTCACCTACGGAAATATAAAAACCACACATTTACTCCCTGTGACAATCTGTCCTACTGAATAGAAATACGTTGTCACTTTTTCAGATCAGAAATGTAACTGCTGTTTCTCTCCCATGGCACACATCCTGTCACAGCAGTTCACAAGTCTCAGATGGTGAATGACACTCTAGCTCCATACATATTTTTTCTACCCTAGTTCTCTGTATGCACTTATATTTTAGATGCTGCCTTGATAAGGCAAACAGATCCATGACATGCCCTCTTCTTTAACTGCTGAGGAAATAAGAGGTAAGTCTTGTCTTAATCTGTACTAAATCAGTACTAAATGAGAAACAATATACATGGAAGACATACTCCCCTTCATTGGTTTAATTAAAACCAGCACTATCAGCCAGACTGGCACGCATGTACCTGGCTGTGTGCTCCCAGAACGTGGACCCTGTTACATTTTCAGTTACGTCCATTTTTTTCCCTTCATCAAAATTCAGATGTTATCTTCTCAAATCTCCCATGTGAAGGTGCAAGACTTCATCTTTTAAAAGAAAACTCAAACTGAAACTTGGAAATATTTATTTACATTCAAACACAACTACACGACTGTTTATTTAATTTACAGATATATATTTGGCACCTGACGAACATAAGTGATGATAAGGGTACAGCGAGATCAGATTAGATGGCACATTTAAGGTAAGCGCAGTCATGACTCGCACTGCTGGCCCGAAGCAGCGACTCCGCGTTTCGTGCCCAAGAATCAGCCGGGGCTGCGGGCGCCGCCGAGCGCTGCCCCTGTCAGCCCCACGCCCTCGGGCAGCCCGGCCCGTCACGGAGCCCCGGCGGCAACGGGGAGCACCGTTCGTGCGAGGGGCGGGCGGGCAGAGGCCACGATCGCCGCCCGGGGCGGAGCGGAGCTGTCCCGTCCCGTCCCGTCGCGCCACCCCGGCTCGCCTGGCACCCGCTGGGGCAAAGTACCGGGAGCCCGCGCGGCCGCCCCCGGCGCGGAGGGCGCTGCCGTACCTTGCTGAACACCTCCAGGTCGTCCTCCTCATCGTCCAGCGCCAGCACCTCGGCGGCGAGCAGCGGCCCCTGGGCCGTGCCGAGGGCACCCGCATCGAGATGCGAGTCGGCCCCGGGCCCTTCCCCGACGGCGGGGAGCGCCGGCCTCGGTACCCGGCCCTCCGCCTCCATCCTGCCCTGCGAACGCGGGCGGCGGCCCCGCCACAGCCGCTCCCCGCGGGGCCGCAATTGGCGGCTTCCCCGCCCGCCGCTGGCCGCGGCCGGCCCGGGGGGCGCGCCCAGTGCGCAGAAGTGGAAGCGGCGGCGAGAGGGCCGCACTAAGAGCGAGCGGGGCCGGGAGGTGCCGAGCCTGCCGGCAGGCCCGGGCAGCGGGGACTGCGACTGCGGCCTCTGCGGAGGCGGGACGGGGCGGCTCAACGCCCACAGGCGTGTTCGTGGTGGCGCGGGGGACGGCGCCCGGGCCGCCCCCAGGGCTGCCAGGGGACTGGGCGAGCCGCCCACAGGGCTGCCACTGGCCGTAGCCGCTGGAAAGTGTGTGCAGTGTTTCGGTCTGGAGAGCTCCGTGCGCGCCCAGGCAGCCGCCCGCTCTGCCCTCGGCAGCCCCCGGGGCCGGCAGGGGCGTACCCAGGCTTGCTTCCCTGCGCTCTCCGGGTTGGTCTTTTTTCCCTCCTGGTAGGTGCCCAATTGCCGCCGCCGGGGCAGCAGGCAAAACCCACGCCTTTGTCTCTTGCCTCTCGTACAGCTTCTCTTGAGCAGCCGCTCTGTTGCTCGTAGCTGGACCTCTTCGCCGTGGGGTCAGGCGTGTGTCTTGATGCTGAGGCCAGGGGCTACTTTGGCGTCAGAAATGTGCTTGTGAGAACAAAGTGACAGCACATTACATCAGAAAAGCAGCGGGGAGAGAGACACCAAACATTTAAAAGCATTAAAGCTGTCCTTTTTTTAAAAGTAAAGCCATCGGAATTGTGGGACTTCGAAGTTGCCAGTATTGAACTGGAAGTAATGGCCGGCGCTGTTCGTGGCAGGAGGCAGGGCCGAGCAGGGCGGGAAGGGAAGGCAGCTCCGACCTGCCGAGGGCTTCAGCGCTTCCCTGACCCCGACTCTGTGCCGGACTCGGGAGCGCCGCTGCGGGGCCGGGCTCGTCGCCGAGACCCGCATTTGCTCAGCGTGAAACAGGGCACGTCTTTCCAGGCGCCGCCTGAAGTAGCTGAAGTCAACTTCGTTGTTAATGTAAATTTCAGGAGTTGTGGGCGGGTTCTTAAACAGGCAGATACAACATTGTCTTTGTGTGTCTTGATTCCCTTGCCGTCAAATAAGAAAAGGCAAACCCCGTAATCAAATGAAAGTGTTTTGAAAAGTATTCCTTCGTGAAACTGTACTGGCATCTGATGAGGAAATAAATTTGATATTTCACGGTTTTCGGCGAAGTCTTGAACCACAACTTGAAATAAAGGGATTTAAATAAAAAACACCAAATGTTCACTGACCTGTGCAAAGAGACAAAGACTACATCTGCGTAATTAGAAAGTGTTTACTAAGACATTTTAATTGTTGTTTAAGAAATACCCTGAAATTCATGAGGAGCCGGAGGCAGTGGCCCGCTCCACGCCTCAGGTGCCAGCAGCGTTTGCTGCAGGGGGCCTCGCACGGAGCCGCCGGCAGAGGGAGGTGGGTGCGCCTGTCCTGGAGCCTCGGACACTCGCTGATGTCTGAGGACCTTTCAGTAAGTGAAAATAAACCGTTTCTGTAGTATTAAAATAACAGCTGACCCTGGTACGAGATGCCCAGGCTTCTTTTCTTTCCGACCCCCTGTAGACTGTCCCTGCTCTTTGCTGTGCCTCAGCTGTGCGCCCCTGAGGAGCCCAGGGGTGCGCTGCCTTCCTCCCAGCCTGCCACGGGCCCTCGGCTGCGTGCTGCTCGCCACAGGTGCTGCAAGGGGCGTGCAGGGCTCCTTGTGCTGCAGGTGCTTCTCATCTGCTGCAAATCTCCAGCTCTTCCTACCTCTGTGTCTTTTACGGTTCCTTTCCAGTGTCGTCGCTGCTCCTGTCCCCTCTGATTACCTTCAGGTACCAAATACTGATGAAAAGTGATTATTACAATATAAGTTTTCTACTCTGTCTTTTGTCCAGCAGTGAGAAGTGTAGCTAGTTTGTTTTCTGACTTTATGTATAGCTGATAGTGTATGGTTTCCACTGGCTTTGCCCTTATTTCCATCTTCTGCTAGAGGCCTGCAGGTTTTTTTGAATACAATAAGTACCTACAACCTGTATAATGCCCAAGTTTTTAATATGTCTTTATTTAAATTCACATTATATACTTGTGCGGCAATAACAAAATAAAACTCATCAAGGATCACGATTTCAGACAATACACATCAGAGATGATAAATAAAGGCCAGTCAGTC
Source organism: Irena cyanogastra (assembly GCA_013397155.1). Classification (NCBI taxonomy): domain Eukaryota; kingdom Metazoa; phylum Chordata; class Aves; order Passeriformes; family Irenidae; genus Irena; species Irena cyanogastra. Next base: position 964,130 of record VWZV01007560.1, on the reverse strand, counting down.
AAAGAAAGTATAAAATTAATGTATTGTAGGCTTGGCTATTAAGGCTGTTGTCTGAATCATACTAATTTTTCTTTTACGGTGCTCTTGGATTTTTTTCTTTCTTTTTGAGAGAAATATTATGAGGTGCTTTAATTGGATTTTTTTCCTTATTATAGCTTTTTATTAGTTCATTAATCAAGCTTAAGAAGACATATTTTTTGATTCCTTGCTGGCAGTGCTAATCTTTCTGTGCTTTCTATTTGAAGTATCAATCTGTAAGGAAAAGATATTCATTGTCCTTCCCTCTAGAAAAATATGCATTGCATTTGACAGTCATTTGGAGGTTTAATCATCAAAAAGACCCCTGCTAAAACAAAATAGGAGACTCTTCTGTGATCACTTTCAGCTGCCTTCCCCACCCTCTACCGAGTTGTCCCTAATTTCTATTGAAAGGGCAGAATAAGCACATAGATCTGCAGAGCGCCTTCCCACCCATGCTGAGTCCTGGGGGGTTTGCCAGCACCTCTCCCCTGCAAAAAGAGCATTTTACAGACTCAGGAATTTTGTGCTCATTTCCTGCTGTAGGGCCAGAGATGACTTTAAATAGTTGAATAATTGTTCTATTCAAAGGTATTGCAGATAGTGTAAATACAGAGCTACACTTAGCCAAGGGGATTTGCAGGTTTCTCTTGTACTTTTATTTCAAAAGTGATTGCTGTACATCTTGGTTTTTCTTCATTTCCATGTGTGTATATTCACAGGCTACATGTTTCATGGGCACCAGGGATTTACACATTTTACTCCAGATAACCTTCCCTGAACCTGTGGAATGAGATCTTGGCAATAATTAAGTCAATATATTGGATGTTCTTGTACCATGAATATTGTTGCCCCACTTATTTAAATAAATAGGTATTGCACTGAAACGATACTTGACAATATTTTGCTAAATAAATTTTAACGTTTTGTAAAATATGTTTTTTTCTAAATTCATATGCAATTTTCATGAAATACTCAAGCTCCCCAGGCCCTCCTACCCAGGAACACTAAGTGGAATATTCTTATATGCTGGGGTTGAGCTGCAATCGCCTCCAAATTTTATTTATTCACTTAAGCCCAAAAAGCTATTTTGTATTACAAAAATGTCAATATTATTCCTACTTGCATTTTCTCTTTTTCTTTGGTAAGAGTGTTGATCTTAGCTAGTAATCCCTTCCAGAGTTGCTTTTCCTTGAACAAATTAAATTTACAAACACCGAAGCAGAACCAAGCTATTCCTTTGCTCTTATGTGCAGGCTGCATGTGATCCCTTTAGGCCACAATACCACGTTGAATACTTAATGTTGACTTGTCAAGTTTCACCAACTGCACAGTGATATGGACAGGATTAAATCTTGTTTTATTTCACCATCTCCCTAGCCAGGCAGCAGCAGGGCATGGAGGGCTCGTGGTGTTTTACTCTGTTCCACCACTGCAGTGCAAATAAGCGTGTTAGTGAATCTGCTGACATTCAGCACCTTGACGCAAATGAGAACGTTTTTCTAGGTCTGAAATGGATTGTCAAGTAGCATTCTTGTCAGGGTTGTGTAGTGCATAAGCAGAAGTCATTATGTTTACACCCAGAAGATATTTTGATGGTGAATCAAGGGCTGACCTTCATATCATACCATTTATTAGAGCAAGCTTTTTAGTAAGCTCCATTTAATGGCTTAGAATAAGGTTAACTATTTATGTTCCATGCCTGAACTCACAACATTAAAACTCTCTACGGTGTGAGCTGCTTAGCTTTTCAGCTGCCTCTTGTTTTATGGTTGAAAGGTAATTGTTAAGTTCTTGTGTTATTTTTATCGTTGCTGTTAATTTAAATTTGGAAGATTCTTTAATTGGAATATTGTAAAATGATTCATTTGTCAGATGGTGGATATCCTGCAAGTTTATTTTTCTCAGAGACTACCAGACTCTTCCTTTCTGACTGCCCAAAGGAAATTACAATGTGGTGTACTCATAATCATGTTATCTCTTTTATAGCTGCAGATGATTTTTATGGTATTGCAGCTGTACAAAGCCCTGATCAATATCTGGAGATGTGCTATCCTTTTAAGTTATGTTACTGCCAAATTTGAGATGTGAAAATATTCCAGGTGAAGCACTATTTGGTCTCATATACTTTACAATATCTAAAAACAATTCTCAAGCTCCATTAGATATGAAAGCATTGATTTTTTTTGGCAGGGGGTGAGGGAGTGTAATACTTTGCATTGTTGTCAAATAGAGTCTATCTGTTCTAATATAGTATTTTCTGCTGAAAAAATGGTTGTCAAATAAATGCTGCTGTCCTTGTTTTTTGAGGAACTATAAATTTAGCAATCTATACTGTGTGGCATGAAATACTAGAGTATTTCCTAGTCAGAAAGTATGCAAAAGAAATTCATACATTAAATACATATGAAGGGTTATTGAATTAATTTGATACAGGAGTTGGAGTTGTCTCTATTTTTGATTTTTCTTATGCCTAGTTTGGAACTCTAGGTAAAGAGAAACAGATTAATACTGGACCTCAGTTATGCTGTTTATCAATGACCAGGTGTAGTCCTGCTTGTTAAATAAATAAAAAAAAATGACAGTGGTTGATATGAATGTTATTTCTTTACAAGTGTCTGTTTAAAATTCATTTAAATTGAAGAATTCTGTATTTCAGCTGGTACAGTGTAATGGCTCTGAAAACTGTGTGCAAACTACTGATCATTTTTTGACCTTTTAGGCACAGGTTTTGCCACCATTTCAAGGTTAATTAGGCTTTACAGAATTGCTTTGTACAGATTTAGCAATCTTTAATGTTTACACATGGTTTCAGTGACCCTCGAAACTTTTTAGTAGGAGAGCCTAAATAGCAAATTTATGTGCCTTTTGCCTTAGTTTATTACTACCAGGGTGACTACTAAGAGAGTTTTATATAGGAGTTTTTTTTTTAGCCCTCAAATTCACACCTGAACTATTGACATAAAATTTGGAACAACATGCAATCTAATGAACAATTTAATACAAATTGATAGAAAGTGACGTGTATATAGGTGTCATAAAGCACATAGAAAATTCATACTGCAGCTACAGTGCTGGAGAATCTCTCCCTTTTATCTGAGCTCTTCCGGAAAACTCTGTATAATACTAATTGTAAAGGACAGTGATTCAAGGTCGTTCTTGCTAAAAGCTTCCCCTTTTTGTTCTACAAAGATCAGAAAATGAAAAAAAACCACACCATCATCATAATGCAGAAATAAAAATATGGTCATGTTTAGTAGATTATGACCCAGAGGAAAGAATGTGAACAGCATGGCTGCAAAGAGGAATTTTAAGTGATGTATGTGAAACTGCCAAAATGAGAATTGCAGCTGAAGGAAGAGAGCCAGCAGTCTAACTACAATCAATATCCAGGTTAAGTAAACAATTACACTCTGCCAGAGCTGGAGGAAAATCCACACAGCCTGACAGGGTACCTGAAGGTGTCTTCAGGTATAAATCTGAATTTACTTCATGGATAGCTTTCTTGTCATTTGCACAGACTGTAACTGATTTTTTTTTTTTTTTTAATAAGGCAAAAACTGTTCTCAGTGTATGAAGAGCTGTTGTTAAGTCCTGGCAAACAAATGATGCATTTTAGTTAATAGTGGAGGTTGTTTTAAAAATCTGGAAACTGATGAGACTCCGAAGTGACCAAAGAACAATGTATCTTATCAGACAGTCTGATTGGTCAGGGAGGCAGGTTTATGGATAATTTAAAAATACAAAGGAGTAGTATTGGGGTCCTTTGTGAGCACTGAGCTTACCCAACACAGAAGATGTCAAGCTTAAAATGGGAACAGCTTTGTTCATTTTTGTTCATACTGTTTATTGTAAACAGTGTTTAAAATATTTTAGGAAAATTTTCCTAAAATCATATCAAAGATTAATATGTGGAAAAACCCTTGTGTGAAAACTTGGAGGTTGGTCTAAGATTCTTCTTCCCCTTGACATCCTCTTCCTCTCCTAACTTTATTTGTTATAAAGTTGCTAAATAGCTCAATATAGTTTCAACACCGTTAAAAGAGATGCCAAAAACTGAAAAAGAGCTGAGATAGATTTATAGAAGAATTAACATTTTTTACACTGTGCCCCGATCTCTTACCCCTTAGGCAAAACTTCTCAGGAAACCTCAACATTTTCCTGCCAGAGTACATACATATAAAACTAGTAGTATAGTAGACAACTGTTCTACTTGTGTGCCCTAATTTTATATGTAACCTCCCCAGATGTCTTCATGATTTAAAAATATCTATTGCTTCTGGTGGACAGTAAAGTGACAGAGTATTTATTTCCCATTGCTCAGAACACAAAATAAGCAACAAACCAGCTACTGTCTGTTCCCTCAGCACTGCATGGCATGCTTGAGATTAGCTAAGGCTTGTGGTGTATCTGGTGGGAATGCTATATAGCAAATGTGTGCATGAGCCAAGTGCACAGGGAAGCAGACTTCAGTAATTCTGTAGATTGAGGTTTTTTTAATTTCCTCTTAGCATGTCTTAGTGTGTTTGCACTGTGTACAATTTTGGAGCCTCCGTGTCTTGAAAATTGAGAAGTATTTGTCTTCAGATACTGAGAAGAACTGTTGCCAAATTCTAGAAAAAATAGCAGGGGAAACAAATTTCAAGACTTTATGCCATGATGTAGTCCAAGAATAGGGTGACTTTGGACAGTATGGTCAGACTGCAGCTGCGGGATCTCTGGATCAGATGGGAAGGAAGTATTCCAGCATATGTGATTTACAGTGGAAACACAAGCAGCCATTTGCTTCCTGCAGTTTTCTCTTTTGTGAGAAAATGAAAAAGACCAGATTGGTCTGTATCTTAGAGGGGAAACAATGGGATTAATTAGGTCATTATTTTATCCAACAGATTTTTCACTTAGGGATGATGTGATAGCAATGCACTGATGATGTTGACCCTGTGGACTCGCAAGAGAACCTCTGATTAAAATGAGGTCGGTGGATAGACTGTGGCATTGAAATATTGTGTTCTGGTGAGTGGCAGTGAGCTCTGTAGTTAACATTGGTACTTGTTTACCACTGAGAGAAAAGCTGTTAGGCAAGATGAAACTGCAGGGGAGAGTAGGTGTGCCTCCTCAGCTCCTAGGAATTAATCCCTATCATGTTACATGAAAGCTTAAATACATTAAATTTCTCTTCTTTATTCATCTTTCTGATAAGCAATTGCTAGAAGGATGCTGTAGACTTCAAAAAGGAAGTCTATAGGACGGAATATGTGAGAACTTAAGAGGCATGTAGTACAATATTTACATTTAACCTGCCCCATACTCTGGAAAACTGTAGAAATCAGAGAGGTCAGTTCATTCTGCCTTGACTATGTAATTGTGCTTTTCTTATCCATGAAGCAAAGTTGCATGCTATTTTCGGTTTTATTGAGCTTCTGAAGCATTAACAGAATAATATTTTCTTTTCTATATGCCATATCACTTAAGACAGCAAATGACCATGTGCTAGATTGCATTTCTCAGCTTGTGGCCACATACACTATAATAGTTGTTTTGGTGTTCTGTAAAAGTTTCTCTTCAAACTGACTTAATGATTTATGCTACCAAATTGTTCACATTTCTAAACTGTATCTGAAACTATTGAAACTTTCTAGAATTTTAGATTTTTCTTGTTCTCACGTGATACACATGAGGAAGAAAAGCAATGAACTGGGCACAACGGTTGGAAAGGGTACATTTTCCATGTGCAACGTCTCTGAAAGCACCTTTGGTTTTTCTCAAGAGAAATTCCAGTTTAACCATTCTAGCACCTTTGAGACAGTATCTTAGATGGGCAAACTCTGTTGAGGCCAGACTCAATACCTGAGTTTAGGGGGAAGGGTCTCAGTGGTAAACTCCTCTGGTTTTAACCAGCTGGGAATTACTCCAGCTCTTTAGCAGGCTGGAATATTTCAGGAATGCCTTCATGTGGATTTGTATCTCTGTTATTCAGAAAGCCCTTCAAGCCACCAGAAAGAATGATACAAGGCTTGGAAGACTTTATATTTGGCTCCCACTCTGCCAAAAATATCTCATATAATTTCCTATAAGCTGTATGGATTCTGTTTGAAGCCCTATGCTGATAAGGCAATACAGAAGTGTTTTGGATATAGTGCTGCAGCCATTCTTGCCTCCAGCTATTCCCTCTGCTAAAAAGAGTCATTGAGTAGATCAGAGCAAATCTACTTTGATATCTGTGTGCCTTTTGAGGGCTTTAGGAGCATACCCCAAGATTCCTAATTCCTGTGCTTTAGCAGAACCAATTCAGATTATTTACAAAACAACAAATTAGCTGAAGGTTTCCCTGAAAATATGCTGCTGGTTATAGGATGCTTTAATTTTACATGCACATTGGAACACAGAAACGTGCCTGATAGGAGTAAGGAAAGGAAGTGAAAGGAAACAATAAAAGCAAACGTGGTAGTTATGAACTTAAACCCAGATGAAAAAAAGGTTTCAACAAACCCCTGTTTATGCAATTTATTTAAAAGTAGAATCTAATTAATAAATCATTTTTTGCTCATTATTTTTTAGTACAAAAAAGCCAAGTAATGTAGTAACATACAGAACAGCACGGAAGATGGAGGAATGAGTCTCCAGTAAAAGTATGGCCTGAAATGCAAATGATTTTTAAACAAAATTATGTGTATTTAAAAAATGAATCAGTCAATTTTTAGGTAACCACAATGCAGAGTGGAATGGATACAAATAATCTGGTAGTTGATCGAAAGGTAGATAATGATAGGTACTGCTGCATACTGAAGAAACTGAAAATGGGAAATAGTTTTGGTAATCTGCCTCTAGGGGCTGAGGTTGGCATGATGGACAAAATGAGTCTGAAGCCCAGAAACAGGGTAAGACAGATTTTTGGACTGCCCAACCTATCTCCTGTTAACAGAAAAAGTCAGTTCAAGTGTTTTCCAATGATGATGGAGCTGACAGTGAGCAGAAACACAGTTCGAAAAGTGAGGGGATGTGGCACTGAGATAGGCTTTAGTGGGCATGGTGCATTAGGTCAAAGGTTGGACTTGATGATCTTGGAGGTTTTTTCCAACATTAATGATTCTATGTCAGCTGGATTACAAGTGTGTAGTGGAAAAACAAGTGAGAAATCTGATGTTGTAATCACAAAAGGTAGAATTGCATATTAATTTATGAAGCAGATTGAAGAAATCAATAGCTTTAGTGTAGCTGTATTTTTTGAATCAAAAACACCTCAAAATCAGAGAATGATAGAAAAATTCTATTAGTTTTGTGAGTCTGTAGGCTATTGTAGGGCTGAATTTGCATTCTAAAAGGGATCTTTTTAAAGCATTTTATGTTTTAACATTCTGTATGTGGTTAAAGCTTTTAAGTAGTACTAGGAGTTGTGACCATATGGGTGGGCAGCCCTGCATACGGAAGTATTTAACTTCTTCAGGATAGCTTGGAGATCAAATCCTGATAGTCCTAGTTATTTCTGCTGATAATAGCTGACAGTTTTTTCACTTCGTCAGTAAGGTTTCATTTAAGTAATGAAGATATTGGAGATGAGCTGTTTGAGGAATGTATGATGTGTGATTCAGATAAAATTAAATGACAAGAGGAAAAGAAATCTGTGTGTAACTGAGGATTTCAAAGCTCAGTACTCTACAGATGTGAATCCATCTGCCAAAGAAGCCTTGAAACTTAAATATGGAAAAGGTCTGGAACTTCCTTATTCAAAAGCTTTAACACTCTCTGGCATTAATGCCTGGAACAAAGAAAGAAGCATTGTAGAAATAATATAGCTAGATCAATAGCCACATAATTAATAGTAAATTAGCAGAATGGAAAAAGATTGCAGAAAGGACTGACAGGCATAGAAATGTATGGAAAAGAGTTAGAGAAGGATAGGAGTAAGGTGAGTTAAAGTCAAGCAGAGCTAGACCTTGCACTGGATATCAAACATGATGAAATTACTCAGCCTTAAGCAAGCGGTTTGAGAAACAAACCACTAAGAACAACATGTAGTTACTTTTCAGGGATTAAATGTATTGCCCTAAAAATAATGAAATGTGTTATTCTGTCTTCATTAGAGGCATTGGTTCTGATTGTGGTGAGAAATGGAGGTTGCATAGTAGAAATAAGTCCATAAGCTTAATAAAAATCATTGCAACTGAGGTCCAAGCAGTTTGGTGGAGTGAAGGATGGTGACCAACAGTTCCTTGGCCAGAAAGATACTGGCTCATGAAGTCTCATATCTGACCATATGACAGCAAATACACACTGATTAGGGAGAAAGAATAATGATCCAACTGGTTATAGGTACATTAGTCCTACCATAAGGTTTGAGAACAACTTTTCAAGGAAATCCTTCCTGTACCTGCAAATAAATGCTTGGCTGCTTCCAGCTTTGGTTGTAAATGTGGGCTGTCCCGGGACAGCCGGTGTAGTCAATGCACGCACACACCTCCTCAGAGGCCTCGTGTTCTTAGGGGCCAGTTTACCCCAACTTTGGGCAGGAACACTTCTGTACAATTTGGATCTTTAAATACTATTATGTCCAGTATTACACTTCTTTCTTTGTCTGAGCATGGCTCAGTCTAGAAATTATTCTTAATTCCTTGCCTGTAATTTAATTTTCAGGCATACTGGGCAGATCAAGATTTGCACCAACATGAATTTCAGTTGTAGGCTAAAATTGTCTCATATGATGCACCAAAACTTAATATAGGTGCAGAACAGAGATTGTGGAGTTTTTATGAGATTCCCCTCCCACTGACTTACGAGTGCAGCGAACTCTGTGAAATTATCTTAACTTTCTTCTTGAGGATAAGAGATATTGTGAAGAACGCACTTGAGTCTACAAAGACTTTCACATGAGAATCAAGTCCACTGGATGATTTTCAAATTTTGTCCTGTAAGTTAAGTGCTTTAGACCTCTTACTAGCACTAGGTATAAATTAAGTTGTAAATTGCAATCCATTCAGAAAAATTAAATTTATTTCTAAATTGTATTTAAGTGGTGATGTTGTGAAAGAGGTGAAAAAACCCACAACAGATCTTTTACCAATAGGTTTCTTGACAAAGGAATTTTCTTCTTGACCATCAGAACCAACAGCTTGACAAAAAGCATACTAAATACCACATTTTCTCTACCATATCTACAGGGACTGTAAGAAAAATAGGCTTAACCTAAATATCAGAGAGAAAGTCACATTTTGTGACCTGTGGTCTTCCCCACAGTTTAGGACTGTCTGTTGAACTGAAGTTTGAGAAGTTCTTTCTGGAACTGAGATGAGGTGTTGGTAGGCGTTTTTACAACATAGGTCATTTTAAGTATTAAAATTATTGCTTAGAGACCTTATACTCTGTAAAGAGTGCTGGAAGAGGACTGTGTGATGAATAATAAGCTTAGGCTACGCTGATAAATTAAAAGTAAAACCTGGCTTTAGAATTTGCTCAGAGGAGCTTGTTAATCTTTAAGTTTTCCCAAAATGAAATATCAAATTATTGGTAATGCCTGGCATCCTTTGTAGGAATGTAATTCAGATACACTCACCAAAAGAGCTCACATCATTAGCGAGGTGATTGTGTCATCTTCTGTTGAAATATTCCACACCCTTGGTGTTTCTTGGCAGACTGACATGTTTTCACTTGACATTGCTGTAACCTCTGGGAAAGAAAGCCCTACCTTTCTGTGAATAATTCATTAGTGAGCCATCACACTGAAGTATTCCCTTCTTTTGAGGGAGGAGGGGAGGGATACCAAAGCTACTTACTTTTGGATTGAGTATTTTTTTTTTACTTTTTTAAATGCTACCTTGCAATCTTAGCACTTCCTAAGTATTCTTGCATAGGAACCTTCTCTCCTAACATGGAGCTAACTCTCAGTTCTGATGCTTTGGTTTGTGAATTAATCCATATAATTTTTCCAAGGGCTTCTGGATCAGATCAGTGGAAAGCTGCTGATGCAGTAAAACCTTTCTGATAGTGCTGGATTGTCTGGAACTGGACAATAATGCAGGTAAATCAAACTTTCAGAAATCCAGCTACGAAGCATGGCTGGCTGTTTAGTAAAATATGCTAAAATATGTTTCAAACAGCTGTGTAGACTTACACTGCCTGCAGTGAGCCTGCAGGACACATAGTACACTCCTGGCAGAACAAGGGGAAGGAGCCCTTTCGTATTTGACCAGAGAATGGAGGGCTCAGTGTCCACAGGCATGTTTAAAGCACTGGTGAAAATGTTTACATGGGGTTGGTTTGTCTGACTTTTGAAGTGTTAAAAGTTTGTATCTTCACTTTACCTGGATGAATGTTCCTATTGCTAGTAATGATTTTAAGAAACAACTTGAACAGAAGACCCAGTACAGCTTTTTAAAAAATTTATGTTAGGTAAGCCTTTTTTTAGGTATCCTATTTGAAGGCTCTACCAATTACTTTTTTTCCTAAAATTGTACCAGTAGCAGGTGTTCACTTTGTTCTGTACTTTTTCACTTCTAATATGTATTTTTTCATGTCTGCTAGAAAAGCTTGACTCTCAGTTTAAAGCATGTTCTTGATAACAGACGGGCAGGGGCTGGATGAGCTGTTCTTCTATTCTTATGTGCAATATCTTGGGTATTTGAAGGGCTCTTTAGTGATCCCTTCCTCTAAGAAGCTCAAATAATTCCTGGTCTTTTATTAATCTGTCAGAGCAGGGGTTGCTTCTGGATTTATCTTAGTATTTCTGTCTGAAACAGCTGTGTAGCCTATGCTTCAAATTGCCAGCATTAAATCAACATAGTTTCCCTCCTCATTCTTCATCAATTTGTCATATAGATAAGCCCACTACCTGCACTAGCAATCTTCCATTATCCACTGTTCTTACTGGTTTCTTCCATATACTCCCATCAGCACCCACAAAGGCTTTTTACCCTCAGATATATTCTGTCTTTCTCTCTTTAGATTTAACTCCACTGCATAAGATGGTGTCTACAGATAGCTAATGACTCTAGAATTGAGCATGACATATGACTTATTTTGCCAGTGATATAGCTAGGTGATTTGGACTTTAATATCTTGAGATTGTATAAAGGAAATTAAAAAATTATAAAGCAGATAAAAAGAAAAAAAAATCACAAGAAAAAGGCATCTTGATGGGTTTTGTTATTTATATGAACTCCAACATCCAAATTTCTTTTTTAGTTACTGAAACTGTACACACTGGAAATGTACACATTTGAGGAATGTAAATGAGTACACTGTACCCTCCATTATGCACTGTGCAGAAAATGTCCTTCATGATCAGAGTTCTACTCCACAAAATTTAATCTTCATTCTGATTCTTCTGGGTTTTTTCATATATTTGCCTGTCTTTAAATGTGCTTTTGTGACATCTGTATATGTAACCTCCATAACTAAGATGTGCTCATTTGCATTGTAAAAGAGTAAAGTGTTTCCAGTGCCAGTGTTATAATGAATACTATATTTAAAAGATCATGCCTCATTTTTCTATGTGCTGTGTCGGCAGCAGTGTTGTAGTCTGTCCTGGTATTTCACTGTATAAATTAGACAGCTAAGGAAGGGAGAAGGAGAGCAGCAGATATAGATTGAGTGACCTGTTCCATATCACAACACACAACTTTGACAGCATGAGAGCAGATTCCTAGTCCAACCTACTAAATAAGGAGTCATCAGAAATGTAGTCCTGATTTTTAGGAAGAGGTGCGGAGTTTGGAATTGTCTCAAATTTTATTTTAGTCTTTTTTGTGCCTCTCTACTGAAATAATTATAACTTTATACAGTGACTGTTATAAACCTCTTTGAAATGGTTTCAGAAACTACTGCTTCCAATTGTCATCCATAATATTTTTCTAAAATGGAAAAAGAGTGAAAACTAGCTTTTTTCATAGGAAGAAAGGCATTTCAAAGGTTTCTGCTTTTCCTCCATTAGAACTCAAGAACAAGTTGAAAGGGGGCGTATGTTTTTCAATGTGTAACTTCCATGCATGCACATACTGGATGCTAAAAACAGATCTGATACACTTTTTAAAAAGGAATAGATATATTTGCATGGGGAAAAGATTAGCAAAATAATCTAAACACCTGAAGAAATAAATAATTCCGAATAAAAAAAACAGAGACTCCTCTAAAAATGTTGGGCAAGGTGTTTGCAAATATCTACTTTAAAGGAGGTGAATGCTGTTTCAAATCAGACCAAAGCTGCTGGTTCCCTTTGCTTCCCTATGGCTGCTGCAGGTGCCAGTGGCTTTTTCCTCCAGAGCAGCTGAGCTCCACTGACACAAATGGCACTTCCTGGGGACTACATCTTTAGTTACTGGTGCAAGAGTCATTGTAATGTGCAATGGGATATTTCAGTCATGCTTTCAAATGGCCACTAAAACACGACACTGCATAAGCAAATCACAACTGCATGCTTGCAGATAGAGCTCCCAGTGACACAGCTGCCTATGTGTTATTCCCTTCAAAGTGGAGCTACTAGAAAAATTGTAGGGCAGCAAGGAATGTGTGAAAAAAACCAGATGCTTAGTGATGTAGTCTTGTTGCTCTGTCCTCCCATCTCCCTCCCAATTTTCTGTTTCAGCTTATGATCTCCAAAATACTGAGTTTTCATAGCTCAACTTATTTTTTTGCCTCACATGACAGGGAATGCCTAACAATGTCAAATATGCAAAAGCTGATTCAAAGTATTCCTATGTCTTCAAAAAGGCCCCAGTTTTTACCTGCACAAAGTAAACATTTTACTTGGGAGAGTGCAATATGATGTGCATTAATATAATGCTTTGCCTTTTCCATATCAAAGGTCTCTTAATTTAGAATTTGTGCTTTAAAGCAGGGGTAAATCCAAATGATGATTGTAAAGTTCACAGCCTGTTCTACAGGATAGAAATTATTAGGATAAAGAAAAAAGTTAAAGAATGTTGAGGAATTGTAGCATAATGTCCATTTCTCTTCCCTAGTATCCCACAGTAAATATTAAAAAGGAATCACGTTTAAGTTGACTTTGGTGCAGCATGTGTTCCTGGCTTCTCAGGACCTCATCCAGGACATGCAGAATTTATCTGCCAAGGATTTTGCAGCTGTGGAGGTTGTTGATCTCAAAAGCGGTGCAGGACTCCTCGCCTAGCTCTGAGGACTTGTGTGTCAGAGTAGGATGCTGTTGTATGAAGGTATTGAGATACCCAGTAAAGAATAATGCACACTTCTTGGGGCAAGTAAACAGCGACTTAAAAGTTCTTCTGGGTGCTTAGAAACTGAGCCCCACAACAGCCAGCAGTATCTGGTCCTAGTTTTTTTTCATTTTCATAGCATCATGCTTTGGTCGTTAGCGTAGTCTGCCCTTAAATACAGTTTGCAGCTTGTCAGGTTTTTAATTTGAGGAGTTAAGTTTGTCGTCCTGGATCCATGAAGTTGTATCTGTAATAGGAACAGGAAAATAGTAACACTTCAAACACCAGCATGTATTTCAGGCAGACCCTGTATACTCATAAAATGTTAGAATTTAGGATCTTTCCAATGACAGCCATGACTGCTTTGTTTGATGTCAGCCTTCTGAAAGATCCTTTCCTAGCCAATGCTGTTTATCTATCTGTCCCTTAAAGAGAGAGCAGCCACAGATCTTGCATTTGAGTTACTCTCTGCAGCTGGAAACATTGTGTAGTACATTCCTTGCTGTATTTATTACAGAATATGTGGTACCTGCTTAAGTATACCACGACCATATGCTGGAATTGCTTTTTTTTCATTGTTCATGATATTTGCCCAATGACTTACACTCAGATATTATTTTTGCAATAGAATTTCAGTCTCATCTTGCATTCTCTACTCTTTATTTTGTCATCAAAACTGTTAAAATTCATAATAAGTGATTTGGCACTCTGTCTATTTGTTCGACAGTCTATTTGGGAACAATTATGGTTATCTCCAAGATATTTCCATCATTTTTTTTAAAACACAGCATTTGTCTCTATAGTATTTGAAAAAGTCAGTGATTGAGATCTGAACTGTATGCTACCATGGCAGAAAGCATCCTGGTTTTGTTTCCTGCTTGGGGAGGAATCGGGTTTCAGCTCAAATGGTCATGGTTGTCGCTCTATATTTTTTTTCTGGTGAGCTGTTCTACAAACCTGCAGAGTAATGATATGGAGTAAAAGCCTCCTGAATACATCCTAAATGTTTTGACATGTATATGTTTTATAGATACATAGATTTGCCAGCATAGAATATTTGTAATTTCAAGGTTTTTAGTTGTCTTATAGTTTGGATAGGATTTTTGTGTATCAGAAAAGAAATGTCTGTCTTTGTCTTCAGCTGCTTTTTGCAATAGTGTAAGGCAATTATAAATATGCCTGGTAAAAATAGTCTCCTTTGATTCTTTAGTAGGTGTTGCTTAAATTCATCAGTTTCTTTATACATGTATGTGAATTCAAAGACTGAAGATCAATATGTTTGGGAAAGTTAAGAGACGCTGGAAAGGGGACAGTGGACACTTACATTCAGCATAAGTGAGACTACTTATGCTTCTAATACTGATAGCCATACCTAATTTTCTTCTGATGATTTGTGTCATTTCAAAAACGTGATTTTAAAAGTGAAGCTTTCTATGGAGCTGTCAAAATTTAATATTTCACATTTCTGAAATAATCAAATTACATCTTCTTATACATAGCTAGAGAGACTGAGGTGCTTTTCACATGCAGTATTGCACTTAGCACAACAACAAATGCTAATGTGACTATCAGTACAGGACCAAACTTTATCTGAGATCTGGGGTGTTGCCATGGCAATTCCAATTGTTGGGAAAAAAATTCTCTTTTGTGCTTCATTCTGACATTAGATTGCAAAATGATGATTATGAAGAAACATACAACCCAAAAGGGGCGGGGGGAAAATCTTCTTGAAGATTTCTATCACATTTACTTTTTCTGAAACACTGAGTGTGTACCCAGATTGTTACAAGCTGTATTTTTTGCAGATTCAGATATATTGTTATTTCTCAAGCTGCCATAATAATACTCAATGTTATTTCTCCCAAATGTAATAATCAACATAATAAGGAACTCAGAGACATATATCCCATTTCCTATGCAAAATATCAGCTTCTAGTGTATGTTATACTGCTGATGTGGCCCTTTTGCTTTCAATAATACTGCCTATGTTAGTTGGAGCATATCTAAAATACGGATCTCGCTTAAGTTATTTATATATATCAGCTCTGTAATCTATGTATAATAGAATAGCTCATAGTAGCCAATAGATCAGTCATTTCTGTTTAGTTATAAAATTGTTTTTCTACCAATACATCTCACTGTGAGAAAATTGATATGGCTATTACCTGTTCCTTGCTAAATCAATACACAACAAGCTTTAAATTAATCAATAAATAAATAAATACACACCCCTACGCCCCCCCACCAAAACCCCAACAGCCAAACAACAAAACCACACAATACTTCCTAAAAAGAAGCAAATGAAGGAGTACAGTTAAAATGTGGTTTGCACTGCAATTCATGCTGAAGTTTACTGTGCATTCTTTTATGTAGGAAATGTGTAAAATGGGAAACGTTTCCAGAAGAGAACTAATTCTTGCAGTACTGCATTGCTGCTTTATAAATAAATCATTGTCCTTTCTCTATTGATCACTGGAACAATCCAGTCGAAGAATGCTGACTTAGTGCAGCCCTTCGCAGGATGCCTGGATTGAGAGAAAAAGCAGGGTAAGTGGGACCCAGCAGCAGGGGATTGGGAAAATCCCAGCCTAGTTAGAGATCAGGTTTGGTGCATGAAATCCTTGACTTGTCTTTTACCTTCAAAAAAACTGGACAAAGCAGCTGATTTCTACAAGATATTCTGTCTTTCCATAATGTCATTGATCAGGAAAAATTAAATATAAGACAATACTAGTTGTAATAAGTGGATGATGCCAAAAATCCGTGATTAATGTGTTGTGATTTTTTTTCAAGGACGCACACACACAAAATGACCTTCCAAATTTAATTAATTATCTCAATGATGATATTTATTTGTCAAGAAATAAGGGCTCAAATCTGCCAGGAATACGTTTGAATTCATAGACTCTTAGAAATAGTACTGCATTCCTGTGAATTGAGGTGGAATCTGAATTTTAGTTGGTTATCACAGATAACCAAGATCACAGCTTGCCAATCTGACAATTCAATGATGTCTGATTTTTCAGGACTTCTGGTATCAAGCCCCAAGGCTTTTCGGGGAATAGGAGTAGCCTGTTACAATGAGGAGCTGAGAAAAATACTATTTAGGTTTGTGTGTCTGACCAATGAGATCAGTATTGGATCTCAGAGGCATATACTTTTTAAAACATGGCTTTCACTGAAGTCTGTGGTAGTCATCTATGGCAAGGGTGTATACTCACAATGTTGTTATCCAGAACTTCCAGCTAGCTCTAGAATATGAAGTTCTTATTTTTCATAAAATGAGATTTACTGGTAAATGCAGCGCTCAGCTCATGGCAAGTTATTCATGGCCGTGGTGATGCATTGCTTTCAGGGCATGTTGTCATCACATCATTTTTTTCTGTTTCTCATTAATTACAAATACTTCCAGGATGCAGGTCTGTAAAATGTAATTATTATTCCACTGGGTGTTTTATCTCTAGTGCTGCAATCAGAGGCAGCACATGCTGCTGCATTCTCACCAGTGTGCTGTTGGGTGGCTAACAGGAAGCAAAGGGGCTTGCAAAAGACTTTCCTGACGACAGTCGAGGTGTGGGGCATGGAGCAGAGCAGCTCGAAGGAACGAGGTGTGGGCTTGACTGCACGGGTGCCCTGGGTTGCCCGCCGCTGCCGGGGGTGCCCGGGGCTGCTGTTGCCGGTGCTGCTGTTGCCGGTGCTGCTGTTGCCGGTGCTGCTGTTGCCGGTGCTGCTGTTGCCGGTGCTGCCCGCTCGGTGCCGCAGTGGGGCCGCCAGGGCACCATGGAGCCGCCGCGTCAGCTCCCTGCTCAGCGCCCACTTGACGGCAAAAGTTCTCCCAACTTGACTGGTAAACCTGGATTAAATGGACCGCAGGGAACACATCTGGAGGTACAGAAAGAGACTTAATGTGTCGATGTTGGTAGAATGGCAGAAAGCACCTGGCACAACCATAGTTTCCATTGGACTGGTAGTGGATGGGCTTTCCCTTTCCTCTCCCAGTGTCCAAGTATCAGTCGGTTCGTGCCTTCTGCTAGGTCGCTAGAAGGCCTGTAATTAACAGAGCATAATAATCCACGAAGTATTTCGTTATCTGAAATAATGCGATCCATTAAACAAACAAAAACCCCGGTGGTGTTTATCATTACTCCTGCGTTTGACCATCTCCCTCTTCCAGCTGGAGCAGAGCCTGGCCGCTGGCCACTAGATGCCACTGTTGTATAAGGACGTGCTGGGCGTAATGACTTAGACAATGAGTAATTTACTTAGAGAACATGTATGTGTATAATTAGGAGTCATCAATGTCTTTCTTTTAAAATAAAATAAGTTTACCATATCTAATTAGATATTTCTTATAAGATGGATTTCATTCTAATTGGGTAAAGCTATGCTACTGGTTTAAAACACAGCAAAGGATGTATTTGTATTCACTTTCACAGTTTCCATATTTTTTTAATCCTTGCAATAAATGGATCTGATTACACGTTTTAAATCGATGTTCTCTCAAACTGGTATGACATAAATGATCGTTCTGTCATTGTGATTTTACTGCCATTGTTTTCAGTGTGTGAGGTTTTTTAGTGATATCTCTCTTAATCTCATTCTGTCTTTCCCTGTCCTCCTGATTGTGATCTTAGATCTGCATGTTCTTTCCATCCAAACCGAAGTAATCTATTTAAAGAGCCAACAGCGGCCACCACGGACCACTCTGGCCTGACCATGACAGCACAGGCTTTCCAGCAGCAGTGAGCTCAGTAATCCACAGCTAATGAGCCAGAGCTCCAAAATGTCTGTTGTGCAAGGGGCTTCTTTGAAAGCTCAGATTTCCCGTAGCTGAGTGTTGTCAATGGAAATCTAGATTTTGCAGATCTTGGACTGTGTCCAGCCTAGGTAAAATTCAAATTCAGTGGTTTGTTTTTTTTACAGGGAAAATGAATGCCTTAAAGCTTCAGTATGAATTCAGAAGGCATTGGCTAGTCATTGCGACACCTGGTGTGAGTAAGGCTTACACCCCTTCCCAAAGCAGTTGCATTAGTGCCTGGATTCTCTTCACCAGCCTGAGTTCCAGATTTTCCCACCAAAATTCTGTGTTGCATGCTAATGTAAGAACTATGCTTGTTGTACAGTTCTTTCAGATCTGTGGGAGTTTTGGTATGGGCAATCTTCCTCAGATCAGCTCCAGTGACACCAGGCTGCAACACTGACCACTTCCACCTTATGAGTGTTCCCATCAGGCTATTCCTGCCTCCACCTGACACGTGAGCCACTCCTGTGTTTCCCAATTATGACTAGAACTTGTCTATTCAATCTTGATGGCATCTTTCAAATTACTTTGAATTATCTCCTGAAAGAAGCTACTTCTGCAACAAAACAATGGCGAAGTGATTTTAGAGTAATTTTCAGATTGTGGTTTATAACTGTGTTGTACCTCAGAAATAGCTTGTCCCAGTGGGCATGGCTTTCTCTGCTATCCCTATCTCTCATATATCAAATTATGGATTATTATACAAAAGTTGTATCTCTGTCTTATTTATTGAAGTGTTGATTCACTAAATAAAGGATCTCAACAGTGATTTGAGCTGGCTGAAAACATGCTTGAAATTTATGTATTTCAGTGAAAGGTTTTCAACAAGCTCTATTTCTGAAGCTAAAGTACTTCAATTCCCAATGACCAAATTCATTAAAATATAAATTAGCCTAAGGAAACATATGAATCACAATGGTATATTTGCATATCATCTATTTGGTGTGGCTATAACAGTTTCTTCATGTAAACTAACAGCTACTGCAGTCTTCACAACCACAGAGTTGAATAAATGACTGTGGGGCGAATAAGAAAGCAAAGAGGATAAGGATGAAAATTCTTTCTGCTGAATGGGAAAGAATACTGCAGAATTCTGCAATTGAAATTAAAGCCTATGTTAAACCTGTTTCCTTCACTAAGACATGTCTTAGCTAATCAATTAGAATTGACT
The DNA here is from genome assembly GCA_013397155.1 of Irena cyanogastra. Taxonomy (NCBI): domain Eukaryota; kingdom Metazoa; phylum Chordata; class Aves; order Passeriformes; family Irenidae; genus Irena; species Irena cyanogastra. Next base: position 944,980 of record VWZV01007560.1, on the reverse strand, counting down.
GTCTCAGTATTCTAATAATAGGAAAGGATTTAAGGAAATGTCATGTTTTGTTTGTATTTTCAGAACTGTAAATAATTACTGATTATTGCATAAGAGCGACTATCATCTAAGAAACAGAGGTGAAGAGGATGGAACGAGAATGTCTTATCTCAGGGGAGTTAAATGATCCTCCTTCAGTAAGACCTTTGCATCCTCAAAAGCCAGCAACAGAAATTTCTCATAAAGTTTGACCTGTTGTTCTGTAAGTAATATATCCCAGACTCCAATACAGACTATCTTGTCAGTTCCTTTTAATAAATGAAGCTGAACTGATACAACAGCTTGGGTAGTTTCTCTGATCTGTACCAGTTCTCCCCTCTCTGCCTTCACATGTATTTCCATGAATTGTTGATACACTTGGCCAGTGAGTTTTCTGTGACTTCAAAGCTAAGCCTTTCACTTTGCCTTGTATAAAACCTGCCCAGAAGCTGGATTCTGAATAAAATAAGTAGAGGGAAAAATATTGATTTTAGATGTTAGGATAATCTAAGAAAAATGGTTCAAAAATAAAAGGGAAGGAGAACCCTTTTTTCTTTTTCTTTTTTTTTTTTTTTTTAGATTTGTCATTTGTTCCAAATACTTCCCAGAAAAATATTTTGTAGTGAAGTAATTAGCTCCATATAAATGCAAACAATAACTGCAAATACTGCATTTGTGACATCCAGAAAGTGCCATGACATTCTTAAGAGATGTTGTTCTACATCTCTTATTCATCTTTCCAGGGGAAAGGATCAAGAAAGAATTGGTTAGTCTTCAAGAATGATGGGCATCAGGTTCATTGCTGGATTTTCTGAAAAGGCGTATGTTTGATATCATAGAGCACAAACTCGATTAGCTCTAATGTAATTTGTTAGCTTTTGTGATGCAACTCAGTGTATGTCATTGTGCATTGCTCTGATCAAGTGATGTTAGGGAGACAGTAAAAAGAGACAAATAGTCACAGATTTATGCCCTTTCTAGAAGTGACTAGGACATTTTGAATCCTATAGGAGAAAAGACCTTTACACTTCTAACTCACCTAGAATATCTTTGAAAATATGACCTTTAATATAGTCCCATCTTTCTAAACAGCTTCAGGGTCATCCCAGTGTTTCCAGATAAATTTGGAGACATATAAAATAAGGAACTGCTGAGTTCTCTTCAGACTGAGAAAGAATAAATCATAAGATGTGAAAAAAAAAGTTTCACAACATTGTTTTCAAACAATGCAATTTTACTGTGTTATCATATCCCACTAGTTCTTCAATCAGATGAGAACATGAAGCATGTAAGTAACCTCAGTGTGAATATTGCTGCTTTTTAGGAAAATGGTTCAAAGATTCATTGACCTCCCATTGCTTAAGTTTACTATCTAAAATAAAATCCTTCTTTTTCTTGATATTGTCAGATTTTTTGTAAGTGGAAGAATTTTTAATATTTGACTTGGTAGCATTTGAAATCAGTCTGAAATAGACAATTTTATAAACTTCATTTAAACTGAATCCAAGGGAATGTGGAAAAAAGTATTGCAGATGAGTAATTTTTAATGAATTGGGAGGAAGAGACACCATTATGTAAAGGAATGTTTAGTATCAAAGCATATAAATAGCTTTAGCTGACAGCGGAACAATAACTTCAAAAGTTAAAAAATCATTCTCAAATTTTGATAGCAAAAGAAGCTAGAAAAAGAAAGCTACATTTATTCCATTCTGAAGATAAGAAAGGCTGTTTTAATTGTGATTTTTAAGGATTTTTCAGACATGCTCAACTTTTGATTTCAGTGGTTTTTATCCTGATTTGCACTAATAAAAACTAGGTGCAAATGAGTGCTGATGAGTCTGTACTGAAGTTAAACGAATAGTTGTAAATGTCTATGAATATTCATTTAAATTCAAAAATTAACTCCAAATTGATCATGCCTATGACTTTGTGAATTTGCTTTCTACAAGCATGCATGCACTTGAAATTAACTTTCATGAATATTTGCAAAAGCAAATTTTCAATTAGATATTTCATGTACTTGCAGAAAATAATTTTTCAGTGATATATTTAATTGTGAGATTTGGATTTTGCATCATGCTGCCTGATATTTGTGATCTGTTCTGTGGGACTGCATATTTGAAGACCTACAGGAAGGTTTTAGCTGGATGGAACACTTTGGAAAACCTTCACCTTGTGAATTACAGGATTCATCAAGAAGCAGAAACAAATGAGAATATTCAAGAAAATAAGAAACTGAAGATTTCCAATTTCCATCTGAGGATTTAAAAAAAATATATTGAACATTGTACTTCAGCATGAAGTGAATCTTAGAGGCCAATTTCTCCTCATTTGTGCTGTCAGGCCAAGATCACAGCCAGTTCAGTGATTTTGTCCAAACAGAATAATTTTAAGGAAGTGATTGTTTGGATTTTTAACCATTGAACACAAGAATCATGATAGATTGCAATGGCTGATAGTTTGGGGTAGCTTGGAAAAAAAGTGGTATACATGCAATGACTGTCATTGGAGCTCCAAAATGGGATGTGTGGTTTCAATTAGAAGCTGATTTCACAAAAGAAGTCCTAGATCTAATAAGATGTTTGTATGGAACTGTTCTCATGGTGTATCCAGTTTAAACATTGTCTAGAGCCTGCTGACTTGCAGGAAGAACTGAAGCTGAAAACAATGTTCTTACTAAGGGACACAATAGAAATGACAGTTTGGCAAGCTTTCCACATCAGGAGGAGAAACCAAAACCAGCAAGTGAGATGAGAGGATGGGGTGTGGGCCTGCTTGGCAGAGGTATTTTTGTGTTCCTAGGAACAAGGAGAAGCAGAAAGGAAGCTTGACCCCTCCATGATGCAGTAGGATCAGTTCTGGCTGGAGCTGTGATGTGTGGGGAGGCTCAGAGGAGAAGGTGCTGGCAGCCTGCAGAGGTGACCACAGGACCCCACGGGCCAGCCCAGGAAGGTGAGCTCACCACCTTGAGCAAGGGGAAGGGGCTGCTCAGGGAGAACAGCCTGAGCAAGGTTTGCTCCTGGCCTTAGCAGCCCCCTGTGCTACTAATCTTGCATGGGAGGAGAGGTCCTCCTCGATAATGGCAGTCTAGGAATCACTATTAAATTTCAGTTTAGTTTTTATTTTGTGAATCCATCCATTGTTGTGCGCAGGGGTGTAACTGCTTATTTTGCTGGACTAAATGTGTCCAGCAAAATTCTGTATTTTACCTTGGCAGCTGAACAGCATATTCCCTATGGCCAATTCAGGCACTTTCTTACTGGTGGAGCAAGGAAATATACACACACAAGTATTCTCTCGGAGCAGGGGAGTGGTTTCCTACCCAGTTACTGGAGCCAGTTTGAGAGCAGGTAACAGGCAGTGCTGGGTCAGTCTCCCTCATCAGGCACAGCCAGTGCCTCTAACAAGCAGCAGGGGAGGGGTAGATTGTTTATGATGCATAAGGTACCATAAAAGGGTAATACAATTCAAAAGAGATTGAATCGGGTTCTGAAACTGAGACAACAAAATTTTTCAGCATGACCAGCCTTGGCTTGCTAGGGTATTGAGTACCTTGAATTCCATGTTCAAATATTTTGCAAGCTAATATACTGTCTATTGGAAGAAATTTATGAGTAATTTAAACCAAGGAATTATTTGGGGAGTTTTCTGAGTGATTTTTAGATAATTTAAAAACAAGAAATGTAGGATGAATAAATTATTTTGTTATATTGCATCTTCATCTCTAGTTTGAATAGTGGGAGAATCCGGCCGCAGTGCCTAGAAGTCATACTCAAGGATTGGATTTCCTGTGTAAAAGCTATACAGTGTGATAACACAGTTGTACTGCATATTCAGTTTTGATATGTAACCTTTTAAATAAATTGGAATACTCTTTGTGCCTATACTGGCACACACGGAGAGATCATAAACAATAATTTTGTAAAGGTCACTTCCTCACTAAGCGCTCGAGCTCATGGCAAGAGCAGCATTGAGCTATTAAAGGACCTTTATGCTTCTATTTTTTGGTGTCTGTTAATATTTTTGCAGCTTTGAAGCTCTGTTTAATATAAAGGCTGTGTAGTGTCCTGTGCCATGGGTCTGTCTGTGCAGGCCAGTGCTGTGAGACCCTGGGCTGTGTCCCTGTGCATTTTAATAGCAGATGCCTGCGGGCCGTGGGGTCTGGGGTTACTCGGCAGTGTGGAGCAGCATGGCTGAGGCTGGCAGCATCCTTCCTGCTGGGAATGAGGGGGAACACAGCAAGATTCAGATGGTGGAGGCTTTTGTGTCAGTAGCATCTCAAGACAATCAGGTATCAGGAACCTGGGCAATACATGAGTGCCAACAGTGGCCGAGGGATCTGGACAAGGTGAGAGTTACCAGATACTTGCCAAGTTCAGCTGCGTAGCACATTGCTCAGATTTTCCTGCTGCTGCCCTTCTAAGGTGCTAATGAAGTTGTTAGTTGAAGAATTTTTTTTGGTCCAGTGGAAAGTCTCTTGGTCTTGCTTTTCTCCAGCAAAATACTTTGTCTCAGAGGAAATGCTTGGAAGTGTATAGTCCATCCAACTAACGTTAAAACCTGCTGGTCTTCAGAAACAAAAGTGCATTTTGTTACAAACTCCCTTTATGCTATACCCATTGGACTGTTCTTTCCTGTGATTGACAAGATGGCCTAAATCAATATCCTTTTATTTTCAGATCTCTATTATTTTGAAGAAATCCACATTTGTCCTGCTGACAGTGTAGGGGGAAGTTATTCCTCACTGTAGTGGCATCAGAGGATACCCTCAGCAGGGTAAGTGGTGTCTGTCTGGTGTCATTAAAATAGCCCCTAGCCTGAAAATGTGTGGTATTTTCTGGGAGGCAGTAGAGCAGGAAGCTGAGATGGTGCATTTTAACTCGGAGATGTTTTCTTTCCACTGCTACCTGCTGGTGTAAAGCCACCATGGCTCACAGAAGGAACAGGATGTGTTTGTAAGGATATTGGCCATACACAGAGGGGTGGTAACTGGGAAACACCACAGTGTGCCTGGAGAAAGGATTCTTGATGTTGCAGGCATGGCCTCTCTAGTGGGCAGAGGTTGGTGCTGCTCACACAGGAAGTGGCTCATCCGTCTGCTTCTGGGGACACTCCCACACCTGCTCTGGCACAGCTGGAACTGCCTTGATCCCAGACACAGCCCTGTGCAAAGCCAGGGCCAGAGCTGGGGAACAGCCCAGGTACCCTCCAGCTCCTGCTGCTGCCATCTGTGCTGCTGTGGTGTTTATTCAATACCTAGAATTTTGTTTAAAATTATTTCACTTCTCCCTCAGTGAGAAGCCCTTGAATACATGATACAAAACTTTGATTTTCTCTTCTGTGGAAGACCTGTGCCTAGCACCTGCCTGTGATCTTGGGGAGGTTACATGCACTCAACAACAGAGATGTCAGCCTGGAAGTTTAAATTACTCAGGTGTCTCTTATCTGGGAAAATCTCTTCACTTGTTCTAAGGGCAAGCTGATAAAATTCCATATTTCCTAGATTTAAAGTGTCAGTGTTGCTAGTTCCTTCTGCATTAATAGATTGTCTATTTTGTGGGGTTCTTAATAACTCACCTAAATTTTAACAAATTTACATGAATTAATTTTAAGGAAGGTCATAGCATTATAAAAATATGTAATTGTACTTGTTCCATGTCACTCTACAAACTGTAGCTGTTTTTTTCTCAAACTGATAATTACACCTAGTAATTTTACTCCTTTGGCACCATTTGTCTGACCTTTCCTACTTTTCCCTGTTCCCTGAATCAAAAAGAATTTTTGGTAAGATCCTACATAATCTTCCCAAAAAAGGGAGAGAACTTTAATCTCATAATAAGGAATAAAAGAGGTAATTTCCCTTGTGATTGATAAGCATAATTTGTAAATGAACCTGCTTTATGGAATAGTGAAAAATGGTTGGAGCAGTTAAAAAAATGACTTCAATATGCAGAAAATAGATTCCCTATAAGAAATAATATAAATTTGTAAATGCAGAATACAAAATTATTTGTAGTCGTCGAATGAACAAATTAATTTGGCTGACATTACCTTCAATTTACATGGAAACCATCTTTCACATTTTCCATGTAGACCATTTTCTATGTTCTGCTGTGACTGAGGGAGAAATAAAGCACACGAGTCCTTTAAGGCAAGAGGAAAACATCCCGAAAGTCATTTTAACTGATTCCAAGAGTTGTGCAGCGGGCAGAGATTCAGGGAATGACAAAGGCACATGCAGAGAGGGAGGCAGCGATGCCAGGGAAACAGCTGGTGTCTGAAAAGCCCAGTTTGCTGTTCCCGTTATTGCTCTGCATGGAGGCTGGGGTGGAGCCCTGCTGATAAGGCCGGGCTCTAGCAGGGATACTGCTGGGGAGATGCTGGTCTGGAACTCATGGCTTGGGAGGCCCCAGCCAGCTGGGATCAAGTATGGCAAAACCAGCTCCTAACTCTACACTGCCATGGAGAATTGTAAAACCAGCTTCTTGCGTCACCACTTGGACTCAGTGGGAGTGACTGTACCAAGGAAAGGCCTCTGGGGTGGGCTTGTTTCAGTTCTGCTTGCATGGTAGACATTGCTCCTAGACTACATGGATACATGTGTGCATGCCTGGGTACTTCTGGTTCTTCTGTCACAAGACTCAGAAGCAAATTTTTAATCTGTGGGCCTTTGTTTCTCTAATTCTTTCTCATCACTCCAAAGCTGAACAGCTGGTGAAGGCCAGAGGTATGTGTTTAAGGCACCAGTGCTGCAAACAAACCACAGCATGGTTCTGTTATGTCATGTCATAACAGCATCCTCCTGCTCGTTTCTTGTGCAGGAGGACCTAGGTGAACATCTCAGTAGAAGCAGCTAAATTGGACAAGCAGCGTCCGTCTCCTGAGCCCCACAGAATGTCTGGGAGCAGGCACAGGCAGGTTTAGAGGCCAGGGATGGTGACTGTCTGATTCCTCTTCGTCCCTCTGCATCCTTTCCCATCTTCTTGGTGAGAAGTACAAGAAACGCCCATTTATTATTCTTAGATCAAGCTGTAGCTGATCCATAATGAGACATGCTGGTATCCTTTCTTGCTACTCAGGCACATAAAACACTCAGCAAGTTTTTCAGGGCTTAAAAACTCACTGAGTTGAGCCTTGTGTGGTGACGCTGCATGACCAAAAGCAAAGTGCAAAAATGCCTAAAATTCAGGACCTCAATTTAACTCAGTTTTAATGGGACATTTCAGATAGAGGACAGAGAATGACATATGAATCCAAAAGAAAATTTTTGTATAAAAGGTCTAATAAATGTTTCCAATTTCTTCCACAAGAATTTTAAAAAATTAACAACTCTGCTGTCCTGTTCTGTTTCAATGTTGAAAGTCAGTAGCAAACTATTTGAAGTTGGCTATTCACAGTAGCTGTGGCCAGGGGAAGGAAATGATAGTGTCAAGGTATTAGGAAGAAAGAAGCAGAAAAAATAGGTTGCCCGTTCTCCTTTCTTTCATCTCTTGCACAGTTTGGCAGAGAGTTCGGGAAGGGGCTTTTCGCCTCTTCAGGGAGAGACATAAACTTGGACCACACATTCTCAAACACTGCCAGCTTGTCATTCAGCTCATGCATTCAAGATGTTGCATATTAATAGCACTCCCTGATGACTGGTGGATAGGGGTCTCTCCACCTATACAAAATAAGCCTCTTGGCACAACAAAGTACAAAAGAGGCCCATACAGGGAAAAAATGCACTTGAGAACTGGTTTGGAGAAACTCTGCACAGATGCTCATGTGCAGATGCATATTTCAGATGGCTTTTTCCTGATTAGCATGCAGCAAACTCACCTGTTTTGCTGCCTAGAGGAGTCACAGCAGACATGGAGAAACACCTGCGTGAGTTCAGTTCTGTCTCCCTGTGAATATGATTTCCACCCTTATTCCATTGCGGTTCTGTCTAGCCACTGAGACCCTTTTCAATCCCCCTTGCAGTTGTGCCTAAGCCAGCAAACACAGAGAGGTGCTTTGGGATGGAGACAAAGCATGAACAGTGCAGGGTGCTGCATGTTGAGAAGGGAAGAAGGGAATGAGTGGGTGGAGTGGTCGCACAGGTGCATTGGGGTGCTTTGGGGATGCTCAGGCCAGATGGGTTGTGGCGTGGCTGAGACAGGAGGATGAGCTCCCAGGACCTGTGCAAGAACCTTGTGTTTGTCATCTGCAAATGATCTGACACTCGGCACACACAGAGTTTCACCTGAGGTCTGGTCATGGGATTCAAGAAAATGAAGCAGACTGCTTCCCCCCTCCCCTGCAGCGTGCTGGTTACACGTGTCTGCCGTTAATTCTCACACTGAGCTCTACAGGCAGATCCTACACATGCAGGGGGAATAAATTTCCTTTGTGCTCTGCTCCTTTGTAGTTTACTCCAATGGCAGAAAGCACAGCTTAGTTCGAACCATGTGTTTTGTAAAAATGAGCCTCAGGAGGAGAAAGTGGGGAGAGAGTTGCTTATACATGTGTTGGTATCTGATGCAATCCGCAGTGTGAGCCACGTTTTTCTGGATATTTCAGCATACACTGAGAATGACACATGAGTAGTCCAAGCTATTTTCAGAACTGACAGTTTTCCTTTTCACTCCAACAATTGCTTCTTCAATACACTAGAGTATGCAAAGTGCTTCAATAAACTTTTAATTGGGAGTAGGAGTAACAGTGAAACTAAGGGAAAACTTTAGGCAAAACGAGAGCTGACCTCAGCTCATACCTGTTTTGCAGGTTTGTTGTTAACTTTTTCAAAGAGGCTGCACACCTTGGCATTTGTTGGTTTCTGGCAAGGCTTTTTGGAAGCCCTTTTCAGGAGTCCTGAAACAGCCTATGAATGATTGGTTTTATGATATTTTTAACCCAGGAAAGATCCAGCAGAAATCTGCTCTGATGGGAGCCATGGGCTAAAGCTGTCTGGATATGTTTTGATCTAAACTCTTAGGTATTTCTCTAAAACAAAATATTCAAAATGTTTGAGATTTTCAGAAAATCTTCTCAGAGCCTTACAACAGAAAACAGATTACAAGCAAAGCTCTCCAGATAAATGTGAGATGGATTTTGCTCTAATGGCTCTTTCGTACTCTTTGCCTAAGTTTACTGACCGACACCAAGAACGCAAATATGCCAGGGACAGGGTCTCTACTTTTTCCTAAGCTGTCATAATCAATTAGGGATCTGAGGCATGGTGATGTATTTCCTAGGAACTTAATTTCTTTCCATTACTCTCCTGACAAAAGTAACCAATTTCTCTGGAGCTTGCAAAGTAAGGTGCATCCCACAGAGCTAATGCTGTGTGCGCTACTTGTAGAAAGGTATGTTTAACAAAAGCAGCATTCTGGATGCACTCCAAATATCATTACTATTGTTTAATTTCAGCTGCAGTTCAGCATCTGTTTAAGATAGTTTCAAAGATAATAATCTCACCAGACAGATATAAAATACAAAACTGAAATTACGTTACTCAATTATTTTGTTTACTAGTAGTGCTAAACCACTGTTTTTGTCTGAATCATGCAGAAGAGCTGTGATTTTTTTACCTTTGAGCTCCTCTGAAAATACAGCTGTTTAGCATCAGTACCTATTTCTTTCCAGATTACGTTATATGAATGAGTTTGATAGGAGTCACCATGGTGAGGAAAGGATAATGGAATTTCAGGTAAGAGTTCTCCATAATGAATTCATTCCTTACAGCATGTTAACACCCACCCATGGAATTAGGGACCTTTGTAACACAATGCAACAATTTACTAGACATCACAAAACACCAATTATAGAATTGGACTGAAACGAGCTGCCAAATCCTCTGTTCCTGATAAAAGAAGGATAGGTATATTCATGCCAGCACATTTTAACTCCTTCCTAAAAATTCACTTGGGTCCATTGTGAACATCCTCAGTGATACAGTAGATTGACTGCAGTGCTATGTGTATGACATGAAAGTAAAATAAAATAAAAATGAATAGGTCATGAACAGCAGTGAATATGGACTCAATTTGGACCATATTTATTTAAATAATTACAGCAGATTGTTAACTTTGAGAATCTTCTGATTTATGCAAGGGAAAATGAAAGACAGTTGGCTTCTATATTGTATATTTAGCTTGATAAAAAGAAGCCAGTCTGCATGGAAGAAGTGTGCAATTGAAGTTCCTCAGCTGATATTTTATAAAAGCACAATTAAATGTCAGTACTTTACAAAGAACTCTTAAATCCTGAGACTGAATCTTGTCTGTTTTTACTGGTAGCAAAGTACCAAACTGTAAGCAGAACTGAGCAGGATCTGACTTTCCATCACAGACAGTTAATAATTAAATCAAACATTATATTCAACAATAGAACATATGCATCAGCTTCTTTCAAATTGCATTTCCTTCCTGTTAGATCCATTAGTGTAAACCAGACTGCCTTTAGAAAACCCCTTATTGCTGCTGTCTTTCAGCACAGTTCCTGAAATGGATAATGTGGTGCATATTATGGGCAATTACACAGAACTCCCTAGTGACAGGGTTTTAGAGTTTCAGAATAAAACAGCTGGAACTACAGGGCTGTAAACTAATCGGAAAAAGAGACAATAGTAACACATTTAATGCACATTGTTAGAACATGGACAAAGACTAGATGTGAAATACTACATATCACTATACCTACTGTATTGCACAGCATCTTCACTGCAAAATCCTGTTTAACTCTTGAAAGAAAAGGCAGTCAAAAGCCAAAGATTTTGTCATGAACAAATGCATGCACAGCTCTATAACCTGAGCTAATTGGAAACATTAGAGGAAGAAGCCTTGATCCAGAGCCGCGGTTTTCTCTTAATGTCAGTGTCGTTTGAATAAAATCCAGAACTCTATTCAAAAAGGATAATTTATTAATGAATGCATAATGAATATAAGCCTACATGTGCTAAAAACCTATGTCTCCAGCCCTCTTTTACTGTTTGCTGAGAACTTAGCATTTGTGTTGCAAAAATTGCAAATGCTCTTGGATGTATCTTGAGTATTGCCACAATGCATAGTGCTTGATCCTCCATCAGTTTAAATTGATGGCAAAGCTCCCATTAATTTTAGTAATACAGCAGTGAATTTTTAGAATAGCACATGCATCATTTAAAAGCACAATGACCGTGATTACATGTGTAATCACAGTAATTGTGCACACAATTACTGGTTGGGTATCTAACTGCCTTTCAAAAATCACTTGCTCTACTTGCATGTATACTCACAGTAGTCACTTGTGAAAATGCAGTGCAGCCCAGAGCAACCCCACCTCTGTGCTTGCCCCTGAAATACTACAGGAGAGGGCTTGTCTGTGGCTGTAGGGATGTAAGATAGAGAAGTATATGTTTACATTGCAGTGGTTTGAACCATAAATAAGAAAGTAAGAGAAATAGCTGCAGTGTCTCTTTGGGAAAGTAAAAATGTAAAATTACTTCAACTAATTTTTCAAAAAGACAGAGACTGATTTGCACCAGCTCTTGTCTTGTGAGCCTCCTTATCAGCGGTGTCCAGCAGGCATGGGCATGGTAATGTTTTGTAATGGTATGGCAAAATGATCAAATAATATATCAAATAACAGCATCATGCTAGAATAAAACAAAAAAAAATAAATAAAACCAAACAAAACCACACTGAGTAAAATTTTACAGCTTAAAATTCAGAAAACAAAGTTTCAACATAGTGCAGTGAGTTTCTTAGAATGCAGAACCCAAGAACCAGTTGCTGAGGCTCACTCTAGTTTAAAAGGTGACTCCTTTTGCTCAGAAGGTTGATTCCTATAGCTGCAGAGGTATAAGAAAAACAACATCCTCCCTAGACAGGGATAAGACTTCCAGATCCGTCCTTTTGCTCAGTAAAATGGTAGCTGGAGACAGTTTTACAAAGGCCATTTTATCCGGCTGTCCCCCACAGTCCTGCCTTCCCTCCTCCTCTGGGGCATGGCGAGTGTGCTTTGCTTTCCCGGTAACAGCTTTATGACCGCACAGGGAGGGGAGGGATGGAGGAGCTGGGCAGGCTGGGCCTGGCAGCCAGTCCACGTGAGGGAAAGCAGGTGTCATTAACAGCCAGCAAGCACCCTCTTCCTGGGAAGCAATGGGCCTGATTGCAGGGGATGGGAGCACTGGAGTTGTGTTGGAATGAGCACAGCCTCTCCAGGAGTCCCCCTTGCTGTGCAGTGACAGCCTACCCCGCTCACTCCAAGGGACTGGGGCAGGACAGGATCCCATGGCTCGTGGGAACAGGTGCCCCGGCAGCCTGGACCCTATGGGAGAGGCAGCTGTCTTTCCAGATGGAAGAATTAAAAATTGTCAATGAGTGAAAAATGAACTTTTTCTGAGGTTGCCAGTGGCTGGAGGAGGGTGGCTGGATTGAGAGGCCTTCAGCAGGCTGCACATTGTATGTTTACCGAGGAGGAAACCTTGTAAAATGTGCTGGAGCAGATGTAATGGTTACAAATCACACGTGCTGTCTAAATAAGATCTGAATATCAAATGTTGTAATGTTTGACAATATCTGGTTCTTGAGTTACCTTATTTTAGAGGTGGAAATTTGAGACTTATCCCCATATGCGGATTTTAGTCCCATCAGGGTTTGGGAAGTTTGGTCCTGGACTCTGGTATGCTGAGAAGACAACAAACATACAGTCCCTGCCAGGAAGAAGAAGTAACAGTGGTCAGATGATTGAAAAATGTTCCTTCTGCAACTGGAAAGCTTCAGCACCTTTCCCTTTGACAGCATCAGCTTGTAGCTGAGCTCACTGCATGCATGGCTGTGCTCCCTGGATTCTTAGAGCCCATGGCCACAGTGACTTGACATTTTCAGAATAGCTGTATGTAAGTTAATCCAGATGGCATGTCCTGTTGCCTCTGCACAAATAGCTGCTAAATAGTTTTTAAAAACCTTTATTGAAGCACATGATTTCCTCCTTGATTCTCTACAACCATCTTGCTGATCATTTAGCAGATTCTGTTCTTAATTTCGTTACAATAAACATGAAGTAACCTCATTGACATCCAATCAGAGGGAATATCAGCTCTTTGCATTGTCTTGGGTCTGCAGCCTTGTACACAGGAGCTGTTCACGTTGACTAAATTCAGTACAGAGCATTAAATGCTGTCACTTTTGTAATTTACATCAGAGAGCTATATGAAGCCTTGAAGCTATGAAATCCCTTAAGACCTGTAGAAGACGTTCCTTTATACAGATCTGAAGTGTTATTCAAAGAAATTCACCCTAAAAGATGGAGAATTGCTGGGACATGAAGAACATAAGGCTCTAAGACTGTATATTGGAGAAAAGTTCCCTCAGAAGCGTGCATTTAGTCACCTTTAGTGACACATGCTGCCTTGCCTGCCACCTCTGCAAGCGTGGCCTCACTTTCACTGTTATTGCAACATGTGTCAAACGAAATGAAAACAGAGATTTGGGAAAGGATATAATTAACCTACTTGTAAACATTAACCTTAAATATCTTGCTAATTATCTCACTAATTTAATCACTGCAGATCTCAAACTTGTTTGTTAAATATTTAATTCTGCAAATTGTTTTTGATACAGAGGTGTGAGGAGCTTTCTGTGAATGTAAGTTACTTTGTAAAACTCCATAAAACCATTGTTATGTTCACACTTCATTGAACAAACTCTGCTGTCAACAAGACTTTTAATGGAAATTGCAAGCAACCGTGCCCTGAGGCGAAGAGATATAGTGCCCTATTATTTTAAAATCTAATGAACACATTGTGTAGAGTGTAGACCAGGGTAAATTTCTTCTTGCACATCTTCAAGTTTGATTCTATGGGAGTCTAGACTAGAAAGCTCTGGGTTTCCTTGATTGCAGTGAAGCAATACAGCAATTTCTTGTCTATTTACCTCTTTATTACAGGAGTAACTCAGCAAGATTATGTCCTTGATTTTCAGCCCTTTTTATCAAGTCACTACCTTGTGCTACAAGGAACCTAAAAGGTATTTAGATGCTACAGTTACAATGCCACCCAAAGCGCATCTAATTATTCCTGAGAGGAACCTCTTGAATTTGGAAGTGTTTGTTGAGAAGCTGAAAGCTCTGGGGAACATCCCGGATGGAGCGGATTGCTAAGCCAGGACGTGCTCTGGAGGCACCCAAATCCTCTGTCCCATGGGAAGGCAGGGGCCCTCAGCTATGCAGTACCTCCCCTCAGACATGAGCTTCAGCCAGCCCCGTGTTTCAGGCAGTAGGCAGGTCTCTGTCAGTGTTATTTTCTCCATTTTTGTTGTATTTTTCTTCTTCATTGAGGAAGACTGTGGGAGATTGGGACTCACATTGTGTTTCTGCACTGTAATTCTTACTGTCAGAGGAAGGTGCAAAGGTGCTAAATTCAGGTCACAGCTCACAGCAGACCTGTGACAAAAGCCATTTGATTAGTTAGGTGTCCATATAAATACCTATTTGGGACTATGTTACTACCTTATCATATATTATTTAGAATTTCATCCTGATTGTCTGTGGTTATTTATTACACACTTACGTACCGGTTAGTTCAATAAAAAAACCAAATTTCTGTGAATTTAGATGAGTAAAGCTCTGTTTGTTCTTGTTAGTTATATGAAGTCTCGTTCTGTCTATGCATTATCTCAATTTCTGGGCATTTTTCCCTTCATTTACTCCAAAAATTACTTCAGTACTAATGAATACTGAAAGACAGCCAAGACAGGATGAACTTTTGGACAATTTATGCAAACATGACAGATGATAATAGATTTACTATAAGCACGTCAGGCACAAAAGACTTAACTGCTTTTTAAATACAGTGATACTGGAAGAGATTCATGGATATTTTCAACTGTTCATTAAAGAGAAAAATATTTTGAAACTATAGGCTCTGTCCTTTTATCCATTTTTGCCTTCCAGGCTGAGTTGCAAACCTTTGATGTTTTCTTCACCAAAAAATAAAAGTAGTTATGAATTTATTTCTTCCAAGTACTTTCATTTTTGTGTCATTTTACAGTTTTTATTACATTCCTGGCAGTCCAAATTATGGTGTTTGGAAAGCACCTAGAGTCCACAGCTCTAAGTTTTCTGGAAATAAGGACTAAGTTCACTTAATGATGCTTTCTGGCTAATGTATTTTTTCTTCTCCTTTGGTAATAAAAGGTTAATAAAATCTCTGAATACTTTAACTGCCTGTTAGACCAACCAACCAATTAAAGGTTATTCTATTCTAAATTACTGGAAGCTACTTGAATTGATAAAAGTTAACATGAAATAGCTAGTACCTGTTGGATCAGGTTAATAAAAAGCAAAGTCTTAGACATGATAATCATGTATAAATATGGTTCCTGTAGGTGACCCAGGTATCAATTCTTACAGCCAGACAAGTGTATTCTTAACTGTTTATTGTCAGAGTCTGCTTCTGTGCCCTTACAAATCAATAGCAAGCCTTGCTTTCAACTTCAGTGCAACTGATGTTGTTGGCAGTCAATGATTTTGCAAGATCAGTTCAAGATACTGGAATGGTTTCAGGGAATTATTGGATTCTTTCTTTCTAAAATAGTGTTAAACTCGTAAGTAGGAATTTAAGGAATTTAAACGTGAAAATATATGCACTTGCACTGCTTCTTAAAACTAGTGTATCTTGCCAAATCTCCTATCAAGTCAAAGCAGCGCACCAAAATGATAGCAGGAAGGATTGTGCTGTGCTCAAACATCTAATCCTACATACTCACAGTGCTGAACATGCCCTCATTTTTTGAATAGATGGGGAAAGATGGAGAAAGATGGAGAAAGATGGAGAAAGATGGAGAAAGAGCAGATTTGGGTGAAAAGTTTTCATTGCAACCTTAGAAGAATATTGGCAGTTTTGTAACAGAATGATGAGACCCTTCAAATGAAGGCAGGAAGTTTAACAAAGGCTTCATTTTGGAAAAATGGATAGCTGAAAGTAGTATTTTACTAATTCTTATTGGAGGTGCATTTCTGGCTTTTGAAAATTAATTTAAGAGCCACAAACCAACACAAATTTATGAATAACATAATGCTGTTGGAGATAATGCAAATGTCTTTATAAATAACATATTATAGCTTAAATCATTATTTTTAATACCTCTTTTTTTTTCCCTTTATGAACAGGTCTGTGCTGGTCTGCATTAATTAAATGTAGGTAGGTTTGCGAGGCCAGATCATCATTACTTCTGTGTCCCTGATTTAAATCTGCAGTAAAACATTGTCCATTTAGTTTGGTGCTTTTGTGTCATATTTCATACACTAGTTGTCTCTTAATTAAATCCATGATAGCCCACCAACACAGACTATTAAAATAACTATACTTTGCACTTGACATATTTATGAGACAGATTCATAGGAGTATAGACTGATACTTGAACTACTCACTGAGAAATGCTAATAAGATTATGATGAAGGTAAGATTAGAATATTCGTCTCCTTTTCGCTTCTCTCTTCTTTATAGGAATTTATTTTTATAACTGCAATTCACTATTTCTATTCCAGGCTGTTTGATGTTGTTGTATATACCAACAGTTCTTTCTGTGTCAATTTATTGTGGCAATGAAGAGTGGGAAACTGCTAATTTATATCACACCAGCAAAGTGCATAACTGTTGTGTTCCTTGAAGTATGAATGTTTGCAGACGTCTGTAAACCTTCGCATGGGACTGACATATTCAGATAATACCTTTGGAATTGGGTGATGAAAAATATGGATGATGTTGAAGTGCCACGTTGTTTTGCCTTTATTGCCTTACTCCTTCAACCCTCCTGTTGATGTAGAGCCGGCTCAGTCTGCTCCTGGAGTGGGGAGGAGACGGTGGCATACTGCCTGTGACCCCTCAGTGCCTGTTTCTTTGCCTGTGACCCCTCAGTGCCTGTGACTCCTCAGTGTGTGTTTCTGTGCCTGTGACCCCTCAGTGCCTGTGACCCCTCAGTGCCTGTTTCTGTGCCTGTGACCCCTCAGTGCCTGTGACCCCTCAGTGCCTGTTTCTGTGCCTGTGACCCCTCAGTACCTGTGACCCCTCAGTGTCCATGACCCCTCAGTGCCTGTGTCTGTGCCTGTGACCCTTTAGTGCCTGTGTCTGTACCAGGCAGGCTGTGCCCCTGCCCATCCCTCAGCTGTGACAGATGCAGTGCAGTGTCCTGAGCTGTGCAAGCTGCTCTGAGCAGCTTGACTGTCGCTGCAGTGTTGGAAATGGCCTGGATGTATGGCCTCAGTGGGTAAGAAAAACAGAAGAGCAAGCAAATCCACAAGTCATATCACTTGGAAGACCGTTAGACATATGCTAAGATTTGATCATTCACCTGTATGGATATCTCAGAATTGCCTTCTTAGCATTATTTATGGACAGAGTTGCTGATATAATTTGTTTGTTAATTTTCTCAGTAATTTGGATGTGGAAAGTTTAAGGAACTCCATGTTTGAGAAAAATATTGCTAGAAGTGAAAGAGGTGTTAAATGAAAATCATTGAGGATTTCTATCATTTTTCAGGACCGCAATGTTCACATCTTAGGGACCTTTCCTCTGTATTTTTTTTCTGATTCACATTCTTTCATGGAAGAGCTTCCACTCTTCGCTGTGTTGGGGTCCAGGTGTGGATACAAATGGAAAGGGCTCTAAATATATGCAGCTTGAAAGGAACGTATTTTACAAGTGGAGTCTATAGAAAGCCATGTCTACATGATGTTCAGATGTTCTGGAGGATAAATACATTGCTGTGCTTCATCCTGGTATTCTCTATGAACACAATAAAAGCATCAAATGCTGAGATTTCATTTAGAAATAAATACAACATTAGAAAGTAAGAATAATAAATTTATATTAAATATTTCATTCTCTACAGAAATAAACCAGCTACAGTTCAGGGAGCTTCACTAAACATATTAAATCTAATAAAATTGCCTACACGTACTCCTGACACTAGTAGTAATTAAAATAACTTGTTTCAAAAAACTGGTCCTATACATGAATACTTATTGGCAATTATTTCCAAGTTCTTCAAACCAAAGATAAAGTAATTTGATTCACACACAATGTTCTTGTAAACGTGGTTCATACTGGGTTTTATATGCAGCTTAGGACTGTTAATTGCCATTTTGAGCCTCACAGTAAAATAGAGTTCAATATGTCGCTTTTTCTGAAGTATTGAGAAATGTTTGAGAAATGCTTGTCTTAGTCTAATCAACTGTGAATAATTTATTTCTGAGTCCTACTTTTCAGTATAAATGGATCTGACTTTTCTCAGAGCTTCTCAAGTCTAATCAACTTGTTACATTCATTTAATTAAGGAAATCTGTAGCGAACTGTGAAGTCTAAGTACCAACAGGCTTTTTTGTTGTGCAAAATTGGCATATTTTCATTGTGAATGTGATTGTGATTGTTTATACTGACAGATAGCCTCTACTAAAGAAATCAGGGGTTTTTCTACACATATGGGTCAATATGAATAGCATATAAACTGTTTTCTTAACTGCCTCTCTCATGTTGGACCCACCACCCAGCTTCCCAAATTCACACAGCAGTAGCTTTCAGGCAATTCTCATTTCTGGAAGGGTTATGGGTACATAAGTGTTCTTCCATGCCTCAAAGGGGAAGGAGATATAATAGAGGTATAACATACAAGAGACTGACTTTTTAGTCACAATTAGCCTGAAAAAGGTCATCACACTAGAGGATTAAAGCACTGGCATAAGCTTATGGTCAGGGTGTGCATGCCACAGAGTCACCCAAAAAGGGATGAGCTAAGGTGCTGATTCAAAGTCCTGTCTGTGTTTCCCAACCTTACATAATTTGTTATCATTTCTCTTAGAAATCAGCATTCTAGGAATGGAATAGCTGGTACAATAAAGGGCTTTGACATCATATATGCCTTTGTTTTAAAAAAAGCCCTATATTTATTTGTTAATAAACATTCAGAAGTCCATCATTCCTCTCATATTTATGTGATATGAGGAATATTTTTTATTAGAAATATAGAGAGATTCTGTGGAGATTGACATACTATTTTTTTCTCCTTATCCTCAGACAAACTCTTCAGACTCAGAGAAAAAGTCCTCAACCCTGGTCTAAAATACTGTCCAGTGCTTATGGATTGTAAAATGAAAATCATCAAAACTGTCCTTGACAGGATGTTTCTTTCCATTAGTTGATTAAAATGGTTTATTGTTGCCTACAGCATTGTTACTTTAAATGTATTTTTTAACAAAGAGCAGATGTGGCCATGTCTTGCACTGTTTCTCTTTCTGTGGTTCTGATACAGAAGTGAATCACTACCTCGGCAGATCTTCCTGTGGAGAGGGAGAGGTGAGGGGCTCAGCAATGGGCTGGGATATCAGTTTGGGGGGGTTGTGCAACAGTACTGCAGAAAGGTGGAGGCAAAACATACAAACCTTCAAGCAGCAAGTGCTGAGTAGAAGAAAACCCCAAAATCTGGAATTATCTGCCTGCCATTGCTGTATGTTTGCTCTGACAAAGCAAGAAGTGGGTTTTGGGGTTTTTTCAGAGTGACAACTCTAACATATCAGATTGAGCTTGGAAGTGGAGAGTAACTGGTCCTAAAACATTAAACAAGGTTGCACCCCCATGAACTCTCATCTATCCACTGCTGTTACAAAGACCATTGAAAAAGTCCATGTCTTTGAGATGTATGTTAAATTTGTTTCTTCTCCCATCTGTGTTTGATGGGGGAACTGAAATCTGAATAAAAATCCTATTTCCAAATCTAGGGGTCATTTCAAGCAATAGTTTATAGAATAGGTACCTTTCCATTCCCTAACACAATTTTTCTAAGGCATGTTGTCATCTGATGATGATAGGGTCTTTCACAAGCAAATCTCAAATTATTGGCCATGTGACCTTATATTCAATAAATATTTATTTGAGAATCATAGGTTAATTAATTTCCATTGTTTCTGTTTTAATTCTATACATGCTTATACAGTACAAGAAAAACAGACAGCCACGAGTAAATGTTGCTCATACAAAATGTTTCTATTACCCTTTACTTTTAAAACCATTAATAGATTATTAGGAGATATAAACATTGGAGACCACGGATCATATTTGCATGTTAATGAAGTCCATGAATTATACATTATTTGCTATGGAGAGTACTAGAAACAATATTCCTCCTTTCTAATAGCTGTAAGAGCTGGAGGTTTCTTGGAGCACACATCACATCCCCTCTGCAATACCTTCTAATAGAAAGAAAGAAATCCAGCTTTTCAAAGCAATCTCTCACTAAATGAAATAGATTTGTTTGTGTTGCTTTGCAACACACAAGTGTGACAGTTCATTTTAAACAAAATAGTTTTAATAATGTCATTACTAATATCTCTTTGGTCATCTCTCTGAAAAATGGTGTTTTAATAGGAATGTTTCATTTTAATAAATGGCAGAAGAGGCAAGCTGCCCTGAGTCAGCAGGAAGTGGATATACACCAGAGAACAGGCTGATTGTGTTAGATTCATCCAGAACATTGAACAGCACACAGACAGTCCAAGAAAAAGCAACTGGCTGTATTCAAATGATTAGTCTTACTGCTATGCTGTAGCACAGATTCACACATTCTTCTATTATTCCTTGACCTTCTGCCAAAAACTCCCACTTCAAGTAATAATTAGAATTAGTGTTTCCAGTGCATGCTTCCATCTTCCTAACAAACAGTAATGAAATGTGGCTTTTACAAAATATGCAGTTAATTAAACTTTTTTTTTGAACGTTGTTTGATTAATACAGTTCCCCTGTGCTAGCCCCTCATTATGCCCGACTACCTGGGATTGGTGAATTGAAAGAAAAGCATTATCAATAGGATGAGTGTGATTTCAGAATTTTTTACTTTAAAATTACTTGTGCTTTTTAATTTTCTTTTTCTTTTTGTTTTATTTATGTCTTGGAATAAACTGAAAAGACAGCCTTTATTTGTAATCCTGGGGTTTTTTTAAGTCGAGGACAGTATGTGTATTATATAACAACTCTACAAATACCCTCAGCATGAATTTGAAGAACACATATATCAAGTGCTACAAGATAACAAGTGGATTTCTAGGCAAGCTCTTTGAAAAGGTGTCTCAGCACAGTGTTGCTTGATAACACTATGCAAATAGATATTCTGATTCCATTTTTAAAAATATTATTTAATGCTTTTTTACTGTCTCCCTTAATTATCCAAATGCTGAACAAGTATAGTCTTTTGATTGATGAGAGTTCCACCCCTTTACCCACATCCCTGCAGATATGAGGCTCCACAGTTTAGTAACATAAATCACTGTGATTGTAAAACTTAACTACTGTATGATCAGAGATCACATGCAGTGGTAGCCTGGATATGCATTCATCCTTTGTTATGAATGTTTTAGGGCTAAATTTATTCTGGATGTTTGGAGAAATATCAGTTTCTTCACTTAAGAAAGCAATGCATTTTAAATAAGCAATTCTTGCAACAATTGGAAATAATCACAAAAGTCTTCTATTTGCAGTCTTCATTAATGTGAGTTATTTCATCACTTTAGGAGAAATCTTTTCAGAGGAAAACAACAATTAAACCCCTCCTCCCAGGCTCTGACAACTAAGGATCTATGGATCAGCCATTTTAGTAATTAACCACAATTCCTCTGATTTGTGAATTTCCAGATGATGAGGCAGGAAGCAAGTTACATCTTGGAGAAATTGCCCTCAGGAGAGAGGAAAAACTATTGCGAGGTTGACAGCACAACCTTGTACCGGCACAGTTTCCTTTCCCCAGTGGTTCAAGGAGTTCCAAGCACCCTCCTGTAAATCATCAGCTCACATCTATTTATTATCTTCCAGCCCAGTGCACAACACTATCTGTTACACACGGATACCAGCAATATTGCAAGGTGGACTCAAGGGATAAAAGACAGCAAACCCTGCACACCTCCTATGCCTGAGTCACACCCACTATAAAGCCAGGCTCTGTTCATAAAGCGCATGCTGTTGTCAGAAATGAAACAATATCAACTATTGTGGTTCAGAGTTGGGTTTTTGTAGTGTTTCTACAATATGCTTGATCTTATCATCTTGATATCTTTGTGTTATTATACAGAGACAAAATTTATCTGCATAGTAATGGACAAAATGTCTATGAAAATATTGCTATTCATTCAATGATTGTTGTTATATTTGGACTAGGCGCCAGCCTCACTCTGTGATGCTTGTCCTGGAATATCAATAAATAAATCATAAAAGCCAATGCTTCAAATATTGAAAAATTCACACTTCAAACTGTGTTTTGAACTATACTGAGAGCAATGCCTCAGATTGTCCTTTTGCTTTATACGAAGAGGGGAAATTCAAAGTAGGAGGAAGTCTCTCCCGGGATTTGGCATAGGGGAGTGCCACAAACCATCAGCCTCCCTGTCTCTGCTGTGCCAACGAAGCCTCTCCTGGGATGTACCACGAGAAGCAGCCAGTGTGTCTGGGGAGTTAATGTGGCTTCAGATGAAATTATCTCCTGCAGAATCCATCTTGCCTGTTGTTTGAGTGCATGCAAAGGAACCAGGCCGTGGTGAGGAGCCAGGCCACAGCAGGGCAGGTGAAGGCTCAGAGAAAAGTAGAAGCATCTTCCTACGACTCTCTTAAGTGAAGTTCTTCGCACCACAGACTTATGCTGCTGGTGAAAATGGGACATCACGCCTCTTTTTCTGCTTCTGTCTGGAGCACAAATTTGGTAAGAGCAAACTCACTGAAGTCCCCACTCTGTTGCCCATTTCACTCCTCACTAGTAACAGATATCTAAATTCTGTGGTGTGATTGACAGCATTAAAAGCAGAAATGAGGGCAAATGTCCTTCTGAAAAGTACACTCTAGTTCAAGCATGAGTGTTTGGGCTGATGCCCAAGTTGCAGAATGACTTTCCATGGTTTGCATTGTGCAAGGGACCACTAGGCAATTCTAATGGTTCTTTTTCTTTTGCTTTAAAAGCACTGAAATTAGCTGAAAGCTAGACGTAGGAATGGTATTTTGTAGTAATTGTAAATGCAAAACTAGATGAGCACTGGAAGCCACTCAGGTACATCTATTCAAAGGCCAGAAGAAAAAGCACTGCAGGTATTCAGTGCTTTATCTGATTAGAAAACAGCTTGGCACAGATGTGATTTCTGCTCCATATATCAAGCTATGGCAGGCTTTTGCTGCTTCATTATGAAAGCATCTGAAGTAAAATAGGTTTTGGAACATAAAAAATGACAAATTTGGAAAAATATCTATATGCCAGATGGGTGTAGGAAGAATCCTTGTGACAAATATATTATTAAGGGAATATGCATAAGGAAAGAAACTGTGCCCAGTTCTTCCAGGGACGGACGGGCAGGAAGGTAGCGTCTCACTGTGCCTAATGTATTCTCATCTAATCTAAATCTAATTAATTATGTTGCATCGCTGACATACGATCTAGGCGCTGCCCACAACAATGGAAGGCTGCACGGGGGCTTCGGGAGGGCTGGCGGTTGCTTTGCTCCCGCAGCTTTTGTTCTCTGTGCTCGGGAGCGCAGGTCAGCGTGCCGCCGCCCCGCCGCGGGGCAGGGTGAGCTCATCCCGGCCCCGCTGCCGGGCCTGCCCCCAGGCTGCTGCCGGGCCTGCCCCCAGGCTGCTCCCGGAGGGCGGGAGCGCAGACCGTGAGCGCTCCGGCACAGCTTCTCCTTGTGTTGCGTGAAGAAATAGGGGCGTTTTGGCCGGGGCTGTCTCACTGTCCTCATGCTTTTGGAGGCGAGTTGGGTGTCTGGGGGCTGGGTCCTGCAGCGCCCGGGAAGACAGCTCAGTGCGCAGCTCCCGGTGTGGGAAGGGCTGCTTTATCTGGAGCTCGCCCACCTGAGCTCCCCGGCTCGGAGCACACGGCGCTGTGTGGGACAGCTCAGCACTGCAAGGGCTGCGGATACACGGCGCGGAGAAAAGAGCCTGAGCTCCGGTGCCAGAGGCTCCTGGACAGGCAGCGGCGCTGGGGCCACGCAACAAGCCGGCCACGGGGCAGGAGTGATGAAGGGCATCCTTGGAAATTCAGCCTTGCCATGTGGGGCCAGTAGGATCCTTCAGCCCAGACGGGTGGGGCCAGGCGCTAGCCTGTAGACCCTTGAGGAAACATCAGTGCCTGTTCTTGAAAGCAGGCAAGTCAGTATTTCAGTATTTTGATGTAAATAATTTCAGTAATTTGGTGCAAATATTTTCAGTGTTTTTGGTGTAAATAACCCAGAAAGACATGCACACTCCAGCCAGCCACTCCCGTCTGGGCGGCTGACCAGATCTGATGAGGTCTTAATAGCAGCCAGAGGAGCTGCAAGGAGGTACTGCACACACTGATAGGGGTTTCAGCCTTTGGTTATTCCCAAAGATGGGATAGCATTCCTGGTTTGCATTCAAGGTGCAAATGACCTAGCCATGATGAATGTGTTCAGAACTGAAACAGAAATGGAGGTAGGGAGGGTGGTATGGCAATCGTATCATTTGGCTTCACATAATTTGATTTTACTGATGCCTCATCCACTATCTGATTACTCTTTTCCTATTTAAACCCAGCCAAACCAGGAGGCTTTTGCTCACAGGCTTTTAGTACTATTTTATTTGGCAGTTATGGAATAAAAGAATTTTAGTATTGCCTTAGAATTTCTCCTGACATCTATCACAACCAATCCAGCTCATATGTGGGTGAACTGTGTTTTGATCCAATTATAAAATTCTATTGGAGTCTTGTTACATTCTTATCCCATGTGCATGTTGAAAAATTCAAGAGCAAAAGAAAATTCTACAAAATGTTTCTCATTTGCTGTAGGCTTGGAGACATAAAACTGCATCACACTGTCATTTGTGGAGGCTAATAGCAAACTAGAAAAACAACATAATCTTCAGAAAAAAACCCACCCTGTTAATCAGCAGCAAGACTTAGAGGGAGAATAGTACAATCTGTGTATAGATATTACTGACAATCATCTTTTGGAGACACAGCCTTATTTTGTTAATTGTAGCAATGAGAACTTTGTTGATGTTCATCCCAGAAATTACAATGAAAAAGGATCTGCCAGTCTGAAGGCATTTTGGAGGGTGCATAAAAATGACAAATTTGAAAGAACCCAGACATAAAATGACCAAGGTAACACACAGCTAATGTCCCAATGGATTGCAATGACTATAATACTTAAAAATGAAGATACTTTACACACTTTTAGCATCTCTATAGCAAAAATGCATTATTAAATCAACAGCCCAAGCACTATTTGATTACCATGATGGAGAAGTTGATCTAGGATATTTCTATCTCAACACTTTTACTGTCTTCAGGCTACAAAATATAATAAAAGGAATTAGGTGTCTTCCTTGCTCATTGGCTATAGAAAGCCATGCAGAGGGGTAGCTTCGCAGACAGAGTGCTGCTCCCAGGAGAGCAAATACCCTTGCTCCAAAGCTTTCTGGCTGCATCCTGGTGGAGTCTCTCATGTGCCTACAATCTGAATCCTCATCCTAAAGCTGGGAGGTGTCTAAAGCCAGCAGCCCTAGGCAAGAGCCAAGCAGCAGTGGCAGGGCCAGGGCCAAGTCTGGACCTCAGACTTCAGCTGGGAGCTGTTCAGCCACATGGAAAAGCCAGCAGCTCTTTGACTTTCCCAAATATTGCTTGGAATTCATCCCTTTCAGGTCTGTAGGGATGCTATAGCTGCCCCCAGGAGCAGATGCTGGGTGGCACTGCTGGACCTCTCTGCCTTGCCCAGCTGAGCTGTGCCCTCTGTGTGAACCTGAGGCCACTGTGCTCCAAGGCAGCAGCAAGGCCGTGCTGGGGGGGCAGGACACAGGTGGCCCTGTGGGGTGCTGGCCACAGGCACCCTGCACTGCTGGGCTGGCTCAGCCTACTCGTGCTGCTGCTGTGGAAATGTGCAGGGAGAGGCTGGGGGGGAACACCCAGCAGTGGTCACCAAAGCTGAGCAACCCAGCTACGTGCAAGGATGAGAGGTGCATGTGTGCTCACAAACCATGTTAGGTCATTCCCAAGGCTGTCTGCTCTTGGTTACATCAGTTAGGTCTCTCTGTGATCCCAGTAGCTTGATCGTTAGTCCCTTTTTCCTTATTTCTAGGGTACAGACAGGTTGTTGGTCCCTCATTCTGGAATGCTGTCTGTGTTTCTGTACCCCATGGGAGGCTGATAAACATGGCACCTCTCCCCACGGCTTCCCCTGGTCACTCTGAGCCCCATCATTAAGCTCTGACACAAAAATCTGTTTAGTCACAGAAGCAGATTGCTTCCATGAAGCGCAGAAATGTAATTTGCCAGTACTTAAGCTGCAATATTAAATACTAACATGAAGTTCCTTCCCCTTTTCAGTTCTTTATAGCAAAAAATACTTGGTGTGAAATCTTGTTTCTACAAGGGTCAGTGATAAAATCTGCATCAGTGACAGAGCAGCTTCTGCCCTTCCTATGGTGAGTGGTTTTATTGGTTTTGCATTTAATGCCGTTCCAATGCATCAGTGCTTTCATTGCCAGTCCAGAGCACTCCTACGCTTGCAAAGCTGGTGAGGAGGTCATCTCCATATTCCCCTTGCCCCGGTCGTGTCCCAGGCAGCAGGACAGGCCTGCTGGGGTTTATTCCCCAGTGGCAATGGCCAGTGTTTCAGCTCTGAGGCACAGCACGCTTCAAGAGCAGCCGTAAGCCAATACGCCTCACCTCAGGCTCCAGCCCACTGTAGTTAATCATTAAATAATTCTCCTGGTGATGTTATCCAGTGCCGATAAATTACAGATTTCATTGTTTTGCCTGGAGCAGCTTTAAATTGTGTTAATTTCGTTGAAGATTGACACTGGCTTTTATTTCCTTTTGCTACTGTTTTGTCCTGTAAAGAGACACATACTACAGACGTCAGATTGCTCATATAATTGGTACAATTGATTTTTTTCTTATATTTTGAGAAAATTTTAATCAGAGCCTTTGAAATACCAAAAACTTTGAGATCAATAAAATACTAATGACAGTGTATTAGAAGAGGAATATTTCCACAAATCAAATAGCTTTTAAAACAACCTTATTGTTGACCATGTTTGTTTTACATGTGATCTCAGAATGATTTCTAATTTTATACAGCAGTGAATTTATTCCACCTACAATACACGTTTCTGACACAGGGTTTTCTCAAAAACTGAAGATAAAATACATTATACATCTTCCTGATGAGCCAAACTCTCATCGGTCTGATTCTCTCCTTTGGCAAAGGAAAAAATATCCCTAGGTAGTCCTACTCTTTTCAGGCAGAAGAAAAAGGCTGTTTTAAGTTAGTGGGATCTTGATCTGTTCTTTGATGACAAATTCCACCTATTTTGGAACAATTAACATAACAGTTCAATGGGTATTGAATAAAGCATATGGAAAATTTTGGAGCTGTAATTTACAACTAAGAAAATGATACCAAATAACTTTTGTACCAGCAACAATGTGACACAATACAGTAGACTGTTGTGGTAAATAAGAGAAGATTTTGATTGTGCACTATTGTAGCTCCCCGAGCAGAATGTTGAGTTCAACTAGGAAATATTGAATAAAACTTCATATCCCCTCTGAGGCTCCATGTCACTGCTGGTATTTTTAATAGAGGTCTCTCTCAATATTTTCACTAGGATACCTGGGGTTTGCTTTGGTGGGGTTTTGGGGTTTTTTTGGTTTTGTTTTGTTGGGTTTTCTTGTTTTTTGTTTGTTTTTTTTAACACATGGTGTAATGCACTCTAACCCCCCACTTTGCTGTATGTGTGCACAGAAATTAATTGAACAATAAATTAGGTGTCAGGTGCCCCAAGGCACTGATTGGTATTAATGCCACTGACCAGCCTCACCTGGGGCATTCCACCCCCTCCAGGGACTCAGGATTTAAGCTCAGCCCTTTGCATCCCCCTGCTTCTCATCAGTGCTGTTGGGCTGCTGATCTCCAGCACCTGGTCTGTGCACCCTGCTGATGTGCCTCCGGCCTCCAGGCTTGGTGACAGAGCTGTCCTGTTGGTATGGACCTGGCTGGCAGACTGTAGAGTGTGTCTGGTTTTGACCCTGACCTGCAGACTGTCCCCTGAGCTTGGCCCCAGGCCTGTGTGGTTATGAAGGTGCCTGATGCTGGGAGTTGTGGTTGAAGCTGCCCTGCTCTCTCCACTGGCTGTTCTGTGGCTGGTCCTGATCCTGCCTCCCTGTCCCACTGGGAGAAGACATGGGTTAGTTGGGTAAGTAAAGACTTTAATGGAGTTTACTTAACCTGGAGGAGTCTGCCCTGCCCCATGTCTCTATGAGCTATTTCTTATTAGAAAGGCAAGATTTCTTGGGAGAATAAAGCTTAGCAAGATTTAATATCTTGGAGCAATTGTTCCACAATAGCTTTTCAGATCTCGTGTTCCAGGCTTTTCCTCAGAGATATGGAGACAGGGGCTGCAGCTCCTGCAGGGATGCAGTTGGTGGAAGCTGAGCTGACACAGCTGCAGGTGAGGTTGTGCTCTCCTGTGACCCCCTGTGCAGCCAAAGGCTTTCTGTGGTAATCAGTGCTTGCCCACCTGCCTGATCTTGTGTCCACCTATTCTGTGCCAACTCAAGCTATTGTTCAAGAGTTTTGTAAATCAAAACACAAGCCTCCTGGCATTTGTGTGTTTTGTGCAGGCTGTGGTAAAAGATTTGGAATGGTGGCAATTGGGAGCTGAGAAGAAGCTGGAGGTTTTGTCTTAGTCGGCTTTTTTTTTTGGGACAGTGTTAGACAATGAGTTGACCCAAATTGCATGCATGGTTTCAAGACAAGAACTACAGTTACTTGCAGTAACTGAAATTGCTCCAAAATACCTCTTCAATAAACATCCATCTCTTAAGAAACCTGGGACACTGTTTCATACATTTAGCAAAACAACTTACATGTGTAGGCCATTTAAAGAAATGGGATAAATAAAGCACCTTATGTTGCATTTCTCCAACACTTAGGAAAAAAATAGAGAAAATAGTGTCACTGTAATGGTTTGCCTATATTTTTGTCCAACTCCATATGAAACTTATCTGGCCTCCAGGAAGACAGAGGATAACTACCTACAGGTTTCAATCCTTGCACTCAGTTAAGCTACTGCTTAGGCAGGATTTCCTTAAAAAATTATGAAACCTTCTCTAATTATTTTGCCAGATTCTGATAGGGCAAGTTTGAAGGAGAAGCAAGTATGTGCTTCTCTGGGATAAGTGCAGGGTTTTCCTCCAGGATATCTACGAGTGTATTTGGTGTGTCTGTTTAAATGTAGTATTAGTGTGAAGGTAATAGAAGAATATGGGCTTCATCCCACAAAGTTGTCGACTGGAGCACCTGCCAAATCAGATCCTTTACTTGTGGGGTTTGATTGGCATGATCTCGGAATGTTTTTTGTTTCCAACTGCTCTACATAGATTAGCCTAGAAGATTAAAAAAACCTGTGGGTCCCTCCAAGCACTTAGGATAATATATTCTCATTTTAAAAGTACGGTTGAATATATTGAGTAAGGGAAAGAAAGGCATGAAATCAAGACTTTAGAAGCAAGGCAAAAAGTCACAATGTTTGTTTCATGATATATCTGGGATCTTACCACCTGGAGAGGCTTGAGAAGCAGACCTTCCAAATAAAAATAGTGGAATAATAAAACAATAATAGTAAAAAGCAGTGCTGAGGTACTTCAAAAATCTACATTTTACAGAAGTGTAATCATGATTTAAAAATACAAAAACACTGTGACTCAAAAGAGAGAGAGCGTGGGTGTTTGCTGGGGGTGAGTCAAAAGAGAAGAAATTTCAATTCCAGAAAGCAAATGCAAAAGATGAGGCTCTGTAAGTGGAGCCTGCAAAAAGGCAGACCAAATTTATGCATTTGTTCTGCATCCAGGGTTCACCTCCATGCTTTGCAGAAGTCATTGATTAACTGACATTAGATTGAAATGGGGCAATTAGACAGAGTAAAATGTCTACAGCATAAATTATACAAGAAAAGTGTCTGAAGAGAGCCTCCCCTTTGTCTTTAAGACTTGCCAGCTGTTCTTTTTCTGCCTTGTGATTTTTACCTTTCCAGATAAGCATATTCCTTTCTCTAAATCAATCTGACGGAACAGAGCTAACTGTATATCACAGGGTACAGCTGTATGTCCAGATACATTTTTAATAGGTCAGCCAGTCCACTGGCAAGACAGCACTGATTCATGTTAGCAGAGGAGGAGGGAAATGATGCTGTGGAGCACCTGCAGCAGATACTGCTGCACACTTCCTTGGCCCTGATTACTTGAAACAGTTTGTCACATGCTTGAACTGAAATGTGCTTTGGTCGCCTTTGTAGTCAGTGAATCAGGTGCTTAGTCCTCTACAGTATTGAAAATTAATTACGGGAGATGGAAATCCTGCTGTTTATCAGTATAAATAATGGAAGTAAATCACTGATTCATTGAAAAAAGGAAGCTGAGGCAGTTCTGTGGCTATGCTGGCTCAGTGCTCCTTGCTTGTAACAGTGCACATTGTGTTTAAATGATTTTTTGCAACAGGAGCAATGAAAACTGAGTGGGTTTTTTTAGAAACAGATTGCTTTAAGACTCCTCTTGTGGTCGTGGCTAACACAGTGTGATCCAAAAACACCTCAGTAGTGAATTCAGCTTGTTTGTGAAGGAAACCTGCTCTTTGCCACGGTCCTGGGATTGTTTGAGTCTCCATGCCACGAGCATGCTTTTGCTCTTCCTCTCATCCCACTGCCTAAAGAGCTTGACTTGATCTTTTGTTAAGTCCAGGTTACTGTTTACAAAATGGGGAAGAGGGAAATGGGTGTTGAAAATTGCTGTTGGCCTGTGCAAAGTGCTTCAGCAAGTAGTCAGTCTTGTGCTGTATGCAAGATTTGACGGTGAATTGGCCTGAACTGGTGGTACCTGCTGGATGACCTCTTCAGTTCTGCATTTAACTTTTAGCATATCGTCCATGTAATTCAAGTGGTGTTTTTATCCATTCCTTTTCAGGCCTTGCATAGAAAGGCAGATTTGCTATTTCTGTGTGGTTCTAGCATGGCACTGGTTCAGAGCCACACAAACCTGATGGTATCTCCCAACTTAGCTGCAGTAGTTAATACCTGATTCCAGTTTTATCAGGACTGCCTCAAGCTTAGGAATTCCATGAAAATCAGATGTTTATCGTATTTGTTCAAGTTTAATGTGTCCAGCCAAGCAAAAAGGAAACCAGGTAAACATTTGGCTCAGTGGCATTTACATTATTTTTATGTTGGGCTCTATCTGACATGTCAGACACACACTTAGTATTTTATAGACATGTCTCCCAGCCTTCAAAAATGCAGAGTTATGATTTTTGAAAATATTTTACCTAAACTGAGAGCGTTTAACTTTTCATAATTGGGTTGAAGGGTTATACTTATCTTACCCAGTCCAATCTGAAGGAAAAGTGAAGTGTTTCCATTTTTCATGTATGGAGCATGAAAAGGTGAAGGTTGACTCTAATGATAATACATAAAACAAGAGAAATGTAAATCAAGCCAATCTCCTAGGTCTTTGTTTGGTAATTTCATTGTGGTAAGGAGTATTTATACAGCACTGAAGTAAAAATATCTGAATATCACAAAGCACGATGATTTTGTACAGTGAACTTTTCAAACTCATTTGAAATGAACCTGTCAGTCATCATTAATGATCTGTGAAACCCTATCCCAAGCTGGTGCCAAGTCTTTCCCACAGAAACATTGTGATAAGCTCTGCAGTGTTCACAGTAAATCAGGGAGTTTCACAATGAGTTACATGATAAGCTTTGCAGGATTGCACAGTAAATTATTGTGTTGAACAATTACACATTAAGCCTCCTTAGTTTTTTCTTTATGGGAGTGTCTGTCAGTAATGGATAAAAGTCAATATTCATATTTTTATGCCACTTCTACTACCTGTCTCAAATACAATTTATGGACACTTCCTAGGGTTGGTGGTAAGACCACTCTGTTAGCCTTGTATGCCTGCACATGTGTGATATAGTTAATGAAGTGCTGGGGGACAGTGCACAAGGAGCCTGGAGAAGTCTAAAGGCACCACTGAGGCTGATTTGGTGATGGCAAAGGTACCCTTGGCTTTCAGTGGAGATGTGCCTGTTTACACTGGCTGAGCTGGCTTTTGTCTCAGTTCTCCAAGAAGATATGCACTAGGATTTCCAGTTTGTGCAGGGATTCACATTTACTTTTCTCTACCTTGGTTTTCATTGTCCCATTCAATTTTTTTCAGTCAGCATTACTATAAGCAGCATCTTTCCTCCTAAACTCTATTTTATTGATTCTTGTGGTTTGCAAAACCATTCCTCTCCCTAGCAGCTCCTCTTATGTGATTTAACCTCTGCACCTATTTGGTAGATCCTTTCCCCATTTATTTTTTACCCCCAAATTTCAGCTCTTCAGTTTCAGCTGTCTCC
The DNA here is from genome assembly GCA_013397155.1 of Irena cyanogastra. NCBI lineage: Eukaryota > Metazoa > Chordata > Aves > Passeriformes > Irenidae > Irena > Irena cyanogastra. The sequence goes on along the minus strand of VWZV01007560.1, from coordinate 912,571 downwards.
AAGACATCTCCATCTCCCATTGGTGTTCCCTTGTCCTTCAACACTGCAGACTGGAACTTAGCTGCTTGCTTTTCCTCCCAGGCTAATGCCTGCTCCTCTCCCTGCCTGTCTCCAGGGCTCAGACTTATCTTGTTTGCTTTGGTTTCATCTCCTCCTCCCTCTCCATGTCTCACTGCTTCCTAGAGACTTGCAGGGCCTCTTGCCAAGTGCTCCAAACATGCAGTTTCTATTCTTCTTCCTTGGCAGAGCCTCCTAAACTCCCACTACTCCACCCTTTGTGTGGCACTTCAGAAACGCACACCTTCTAATATTCCAATCTTGAAAAGATGAAACAATAATAAACAAATTTCCTGGTGCCATTTCAGCATGGTTCCTTCAGGTGTATAAATTGTTGGTGTCAGATTGTAGGAGATGACTGCCTTTCAAAGAGCAAGGAGTGGTGTTTGCATTAGTGCTGCCTCAATGAAGCAGCATGTACTGGAAAGGGCTATCATGTACACCAGAACTGCAGGAGCCAAATCCCCATCTGCAGCACAGCAGAAAATCTCCAGTGACATCAGGGGCTGTAACTCAGGCTTGTGCTGGCTGAAGGGCTGGCCTTGAGTGGGGACTGTGGAGTGCAAGCCAGGAGATAGTTACTGAGGCCCTTTCACCTTTTTTGGAAACCCACTGCAGACACAGGAAAAAACAAACCACAGGAGAGGATCTCACTGAAAAATAATAAGAAATCTTGATACAATGCTTTGTGGTTTTAGAATTTGTTTTATTGCTGAATATATTGTTAGAAAAATAAAATATTTTGGCTCATGGGCTTAGAGCTGCTGCTGTCTTCTAAAATTCTGGCATGAGGCATTACCCTGTAAGTGTACATGAGATTTTCTAGTGGTAATCTGTCCTATATGGTGGTGAAGTCAGGAAGGAGCTCAAGTCTCTGCCAGGCAAGGTTTATTGCAATCACTGAGAGTCAAGTTTGTGATTTCTTTTGTCTGTTAGAACTCACCTGATTGTTTTCTACAGATGTTCAGTTGAGGTGGTTGTAAAGTTAGGAAGAGGGAAGGAGAGGTAAGAAATACAGAACCCTTCCAGTCTGCATGCAAGGCAGATCATGTACAACATGCATTGCTAGTTTAAAAGCCCTCCAGAGGATGTCACAGGGCTCTGATGTAGTAAGATATGTGCAATATCAACACTTGCTGCCCTTATTTGAAGTGTCATAAAGTAGGATGTGTATACTTGGTGCAGAAGGCTGTGTAGCCTCAAAGAAGTATGTGTAGGTAATACATCACACTTTTTCTGTGTGGTGTGCAGCCGTTGTGGCCAAACTACAGGTGAAATCCTGTCTTGTAGCTGGTGACAGTACTGACACATGCTGTTGTAGGAGCAGCCTCCATACATGGCACAGAGCATGGGTGTTCCCCTTTTGCAGGCGAGCTGCCTCGTGCTGGGGTGCAGGAAGCCTGCACTTTAGGTTTGTGATTGGGGGGTGTGTGTTTGTAAAACATGATGGGGGAACCCAGAAGGCTCTGGCAAAGCTGGAGTGGGATGAGGTTGTCAGGACAACAATCAGACCTATGTGCGACCCTCATATGTGGAAGTGTAATGTATGTATTGACACGAGCTTATTAAAGCAGATATTTAGGAGTCAAGAGATAAATTTACAAAAGGATTTCATACTTGGGAGCTGGGCCTTTGAAGCTGTTGTTCCTCTCTTTTATAAAAATCAGGAGACATGCTGAAATTGCAAAGTGCCTTGTCATCTCTGGAATCACATCTTCAAATGAAGAGGAAATCTTTTCTTTTTCCTAGAAAAGATGCACTCGCTGGGTCTTTTCAGATACCATTTCTATTTGTGACAGGAACTTTTTCAAGGAAATGAGCAGAAGGTAGAACAGCATGCTGCTTCTGATTGTACATTTCTTAATATGCTTTAGAAATATACACACTGGCAACACTTTTACAAGAAAATGCCTCATCTTTCATTAAAGAATGACTTGTAAAAAAAGCCTTGACTTTTGTATGGCTGTGTATTTCATTAGGTATATTTCATACTTCTCTAACAACTCCTAAATGGCAAATAGTCCTGAGTTGTACTGGGAAAGCAATTTGCTTTAAATGGTTCATTTAGGTGAATTTAGCAATTTTATTTTATATATAAACTGAACAGCTTTTCTTAGCTCAGCTTTTCCACTTACCAGAATACAGGTGTTTAGTTATTGACAGAGATCATGCAAAATCTCTGTAAGACAGCTTAACAAAGCCAAAAGTATTTGCTTTCCGAATGTTACTTTTAATTACTCCAGATACAATACTTGGACATTACCATGAGCAGGTAGAGTTAGGTTGTTTAACACTAATGGGGGACACATCTGATTTCATCGGATTTCCTGTAAGCTATAGGAACTGTGTGTGCGAAAAAGCAACTCAGTGAACACTAACTCCAGGATAGCAGCAGAAGTCAAGTTCTGAGTGTTTTAGATAAATGTTGTTCCCAAAAGTAATCTTGTAACTTTGATCCTCCTAACATGCTACTTCTAATGTAGATTTCTTTGAAGAAAAACAATAGCATAGAGTAAACAGAAAAGCCAAGCCCAAAAAGATTCACAACAGCAGGCTTTGCAGTGAAATCAGAGTGTATGCTCAAGCAATGATTTCTCTTACTTCCTCCTGAGTTATGATATTTACCCTTCTTATTTACCCATCTTATCCTGATGCTTGAATTAAATCAGTATATGTGTGCTTTTCTTCTCTGAATGTCCTTTAATTTGGCAGCCTCATGGCCTCAGTGCCCTTCTTTGCCAAATATTGCCTTTTTGTAGACACAAGTTAATTCCTGTCATATTGTGAGACAGGCTTGTGCACAGTGAAAGCCCAGCTTGCAAACTGCCTCGTTTCTTTCCAGCCCCTGAGGAATTCTGAATGTGTCAGTAGGAGCAGATAAAAGTATCAGCATACTCCTTCTGCTTTCTTCTGAAAATTTTTCTCAGCCATGTCCTAAAACATGGGGTGTTTGTTTCCTGTCTTTTTATTTTGCCTACTGCTTGCCCCATCCACTTTCTTTCCATCTCCCCCATTCCCCACCTCCCCTGTAGGAATGCAGTGGCAATATATCCTCACTTAATCTCCTTGCTGCAATTTTTTTGTGTGGCTGGAAGGAAGTGCACTGTCACTCATGAGCCTTTACACCTGCCAAAGCTAATGAGCAAAGTTTGACCCTCATTCTGATGGATTATTTGGAACTTCACACTGCTAGGAGAGTTGTAGTGTCCCAAAGGAGCAGCTGAGTACTACCACAAATATTTCTAGTAACAAAGATTTAATGTGCTTTATGTAATACAGGTATTGTTGAATAGATCCTATTTCAGATCTAAAATGCATTTTTAATTGAATATCATAATTCAAGTTTCAATAGCAGAAATATAATAATGGTATTTTTGATAGCTGATGCTTCAAAAGTTTCTTTGGACCAATGGTGATGCAGAAACAGCAGTTTTTAGCAAAGATGCTTCTGCCTGGCCTGACCTGTGGCCCTGTATTTTGTTTTTGGTGTATGTCTGCGCTTCTTGTTTTTGGTGCATGTCTTGTCCTCCTAATCACTGATGGCAGTGATTTTATTCCTGAGTGATAGAAACTGAGCTGGGATCAGAAGTGGGTCCTAAAACTCATTGTTTTGGTGGCATAACTCAAAATTATGACTAACAGGAAAAGGGGATGGGTAGTTGCTCTTAAGACATTAAGTGATTAGTGACAGGTGAACGTGATGTTTGTGGTCTGATAAGAAAAGTGCTCAGAAAACTAAACACACATTTTCCAAAGCTTGTCTGGTGGAGAAGGGGGCCATGAAGGGCTGGTGGTCTCCATGTCCATTTGGATGTGTAGCAGAGGGGAAGAGTGCTGCCAGTGGCACTCTGCTAATGTGGGGCAGATGTCCCCAAAGAGAGGGCAGGCTGGTATTCACTGGGTTGTTGGGGTTTTTTCTTTTAACTCTGTGGACAGACTGTTATTCTATGAGGAATTTTCAGATTAAGGTCTAGACAACCTAGAGAGCCTTTCAAAAGATCCACAAACCCTCTGAGCCAGTGTGTTGTATTTATCTGTTAAGGAGCCTTGTCATTAGGCTCAAATTAAAAATGAGCTGTCAGTTTCTGTTAATAATTAATGCTGAAATGTTAGCACTTTGAAAGACTGTTTCAAGTGTAACACATTCCGTTTAATGCTGAACAGTTTTATATTTACAGTAATTCCACCTTTCATCCCTTAATGTCAACCTCTAAATCTTTAATGCTTTAATCACACTTATTCTGATATCCCAAGTGAGCTGTTCTAACCTGCGTCCGCTCCCTTCGATAAGGTGCACATTTTATACTGGAAAGGTTAGTCAGCAGCACTTGTTAATTATTAAGGAAAACAAAATGCTATTGCTGGAAAATTGTTTGTTCCCAGCTGTATGTGTTACCTTTAATCTGTAGTGACAAGAAGCAAGAGGAATCATAAAACAATCAGAGGAGCCAGGAGAGAGGATTGTTTGTGAAGAACATTACCTAGCAGAAATGTAGACAGCCTTGATTTGATTCCATAATTGAACCTAATTACTGGGTAATGCATTTTTCTATGGAAATAACATATCTGTAAAATACATAGTTAAAAGAAGGATCTGTGAGTTTGAAAGCAGATGATTTTTGCTTTTGAGCTGTGATTCCAATAGCATATTCCTGGACAGCACTAACTCACTGAGAGCTTTGTTCTTGTGCATAGGCAACACAAAAATTGCCTGTCCTGCAGCATATGTCTGTGGGCCAAGTTCTTTATTTGCAGCCTTCCAATTGTGACTAGGGGAAAAATCAGGTAGAGAAACAGGCCCCCTAAATGTGTTGTGAAGTTTTCTCTTAAAATGCTTCTTTATCTCCTGTAAATATCTAAGATATAATAAAATAAATAGTTGGAATTTTCTTAACTGCAAAGCAAATAATGAATATTCTAGAGAACTAGAAAAGGCACTTAAATTACTTTCAAAGAAAGATGTTTTTGAGCTTGTTGTTATAAAATATATTGCTCCAATTTGTTTCCCTTGCTGTTTCAGAATAACTCCTTGAAGTGAGATGTAGCTATACAGTTAATAGTATTTGTGATCAAGTTTAAATAATATTAATGGGTTATAGAACAATATTAAACTAATAACCTGCTGCTTAATTACTGGGATCAGTAGAATGAGACTCCACCTTGCATCTGGCAGATTCATGTGCCATGTATAAGATATCTTGCTACCAATTTATGTTAGCATTTTGTTATTCAGGCATGTGTTTTCTGGGATGGGTACTTAAGACCATTGTCCATATCTTTTTCCACAAATACTATTGCATGGAGAAGGCAGAAAGGTGTTTCACTGTAACAGAAACCTCAGCTTGGCCCTTCCTTTGCAGAGACTGAAAATAAAGTCTGGTGCTGGGGAGGGACTTGCTCTGGCCTCTGGGAGCCCCTATAGATGGACCCCGTAAGGCTGTCCTTGTATGGCCTTGTTTTAATCATGTCTGTCTATCACTTGGAAGACACCCAGCCTCTGAGTTTGAATGCTAACCATTTTCTTTAATAATGTGTTATTTCTTTTATTCCCCTGTGCCATGTGCTCCTTTTCCTTCACCTTGTTCTTAGGCCTGTTTCTCATAGGCCTGGAAATCTCTCCGTTGGCTTTGCATTGGTAGCTGAGAGTTCAAACACATGTGCAACTCACAGCAAGTACTACCTCACTGCATGACAATTCATTTGGAATCAGGGGACTGTTAGACTGAGACTCTAAAAAAATCTCTATCCTGTTTGGCCTGGCCATTCCCACGCAGGCAAACAGAGTGCTGTGTCAGGTAGCATTTTGCACCCACCTCACCTAGGTGCTAGTGAAAGGATGATGTGCAAAGTGAAGTTTTGATACTGTATTATGATCAATTCTAGCAGCATTTCCACCACAGATGCATGTATTTCAGTGAGACCAAACTGGGGTAAAAGAAGGTAGGATATTCTCAGCCTGTGAACTTATGCTTGTATTATCAGCCCTCAGCAATATTATCTGCTCCTTTTATCAGGCTCTCATTGTCTGGGCTTTTTTATAATTATCTGAAGAGTGGATGAAGTCCTATTAAGTTGTCTGTGGCTAGAAAAAGAATTACTGCACTGATACTTTCAATCCTCACTGACATGTAAAAAAGGCATTCAGAGTTTACTGAACCTCTGCCTCACATCAAAAAAGAAATAGAAAAATTTCTGCTGATACATTATCATGCAAGCATCCAATTCTGTCTTGCTGTGGAGACATGCACAACATACAGGAAAGACTTAATATTTATAAGATGCCCAACAGGAATAAACAAATGGACACGTGTAGAAAATGTATGTTATTCATTACAAACATGATTAGTGTTTCTATACAATAGATGTGCTGTTAAAGCACAGTGGATTCTTCGAAGTTTACAAGTTTGTTATGAATTGATTTATTCATGAAATGCTTTGTTTCTATGACAACTTTATTGGTTTGCCTGTGGTCTAAATACGTATAGGCATGGCAGGAATTCTACAGTACAAAACAAATTACATGCTCCCACCTGAATGGCTTGATGCCTTTAGGGAAGGTACAGAAATAGTCCACAATGAGGGCTGAAATCGCCATAGACTGTGCCAGTGTGAGAGGGCTTACTTAATAAAGAAAAATGCTTAAAGGTCTTCCACAGCTTCCAACTCTGCAACAAAAGCAAAAGATGGAAACAAAGAAAGGAATTTGGTAGGAAAACATAAAAGGGACCCAAAACCCAATTGCAGAGGTGCTAGTGTATTCAAGAAAAAGCCACAGATCAAAGACCAGCACTCTCCCACAAATAGACCTTGCAAGAAGCTATTAATATTCATAACAGATCTAGACCTACAAAAGAAACTGGAGAGCTATTTTTTAGTAAAAAATTAGTGTGAAAGTATAGGACATTAGTTGATAAAAGGATAGGAAGGCTTGCTAGGGCAACACAAAATGGCATCAGAGAAAAAAGTCAATATGTGGATCAAATAACAGAAATGAAAATACAAGAGCAATAATTAAGACAGGGACTTGTAAGAGAGGTCAGAGACCTAAACAGAGTAACAGTTTTCAAAGCATGCAAGAAAAAAGTTACTTAGCAGTGCCTCTATGAGTGACCCCATGACATAGGCATCTCTCCAAGAGAGTATTGTCAACTATGGTAAAACAATGATGCTTTGGCTCTTTCTGTCCTGTGTGGTGCAAAGCCTTTTGGGAAATGATAAGCAAGAGCAGTGGAAACTGAAACAGGCTCTCCCATTCCATCACCCATAATCTATCTGCTTTTCCAAACAGGAGCAGCAGAGAGTGCACTTTCTTGCAAAGGCAAGTTTTCCAGCAATGTTTTTTAATCTAAACAAAGCTGCATAGTATTTTGGATCATTTTTAGAAAATTGGTATGAGAATTTCAAAAGGAAGAAGGGGAACTGATAACCCTCTGCCTAGCCTGAAGGCCATTGTGAAAATGCCTTAAATTAGAACAAACCAGTGCAAATGCAAATTCTGTATTGGTAAACCACAGACTGCACCTCTAGCTCTTCTGCCTCTCTCAGGAACCTGTGCTGTGGTTTAGGTGTTCCGTGCTCACTTGGCTCAGACCAGGTTTTTGCCTTGTAGTTTGGCTGTTGGGCTGTCATTGATCTAAGTATTTCACTGATTTTGTCTCTTATCATAGAACATCCAGGGGATGGACAGATTTTGCAGCACCATGGATTTAAGGATGCACTGCCTCCCGTGCACTGCAGTGAAGCCAGACCGTAAAGCCAGTGGGGTTTGGTGCTCTAAGATTTGGCTCAATGAGTGCTTTAGTCAAATACTGTTTTGTGTCTGTGAACCAGGTCATCTGCTTTGAAAGGTGACCAGGCTGATGGAGACAGGCAGAGAGGCAGAGTCCTGAGGCCAGAAAGGAGAGAAAAGGAAATGCAGGGAGTGAGAACGGGAGGCTGCACATGGCTTTGTGCTGGGCACCACAGCCTTCATAGCTCACCCCCTCAGTAAGTGCCTAAGACATTTGACTAATTTGACATGGAAGCACTAATAAAATAAAAAGCTTCTCCAATTAGTGCATGCTCTCTATTTCTGACTTGTGTTCTGACCCAGTCCCTTCCATATTCCTAATCACCTATGCTGCACTAAGTGACATCACCTTCCACACATTTTTATGAGCTCTGCTCTCCTGCAAGAGGAGAGATTTGTGAGTAGCAGCCTCCATGATTGACTTGAAATGACACTTGCTTCAGCTGGTCAAACTGAATATTTAAAACCTATGTAATATCTACAGATATAGACTTCAGGGGGAGGGAGTGATCACCTCTTAGAACAGTGGGCCTAATTCTCAGCTGGTCATCCTTGTCTATCCTTATCTACCAAAGCCCTTCACAGTAGCAATGGATTTTGTTTGTGTTTTTTGCTTAGCTTTTTTTTTTCTAGGCTGGATATAAGCCTTGGCAGAGAAAAGAGTGTGTTGACATCAGCCAAATAGCTCCTTATTCCACCGTGCCTTTGGGACTGAAAAAATGCTGAAGTAAAACTACTGGGTGTGCTGAAACAAAATGCAAGGGTTCTTTTTCTTTAGTTCTCCATTTCTAGGTGCTAAATCTTCTGTATATGGAAGGAGTAGTTGCCCTTTTAGGATTCAATCTAGATATGAAATGTGTACTGAAGATCTATTTTCTTTCTCAAGGAAAAGAATAACCACAAAATCTTTTTCCATTAATATTTCTTTCTTACTGGTTTAACCCCTATGTGGTGCAAATAATGCATTTTCAATTTAGCTTTTATTTTAAGGAAGTACATAGGCTGAGCAGTGGAACAGGCTATCCCTCAATAAGGCACAGAGCCAAAAGTAATTCTAAATCTCCCTTAATGAACTGGTAGAGGTTCTGCTTTGCACTCCTGAAATATCTGCTGGCTTTTCAGCATTGTTGCCAAAAGACCTAGCAAAGAAGGGCTTCTGGTAGAACACAGCAGGGCAAGGATACACCAGAGGTTTGGTGGCCAAAACAACCCCAGAACAAAAGGTACCTGGTCAGAAGCCAGTGGTGCAGGCACTGCAGAGGTGGGCAGCCTGGATGTGCATGCCACTCAGCTGTTTTCCTACAGTTCTTTGTGCATCCTCTTCTCATTTTGAGAAATTGGGAGATTTGGAACACTCCTCACAGGGAGTACTGCATCTCCAGCATCCGAGTAAGGTTGTGGCACACACGTGGCACCATCAAATAATGCTGCTTGTAACAGATCAGCACAGCTCCTGCTATGTGGTGCATGTGTTTCAGTAAAGAGTGGCTTTTGACAAACCTGCTTGGCAGTGAATTTGAAAACTATTTTAAAAGTCTCATAAATGCTTTTATGGGCCCTTTTAAATGTTGTCTGAGCTATGTAGGAAAATGTCATAGTTTATCCCATAACTAACCACAATATTTAGTTTAATGATGGCTATAAAATAAACACAACAAAGAGAAAACTGTTCTGAACTTTCTTGACACTGTGTTCAGCAAATACTTGCTCTTTACCTGACATGCCATCATTTACTCCCTCAGCCCTCAGAGAACAGCATGATAGCTGAACTATTGACACAGTGGAAGAAATCATAAACAAGGAAAGTAAACTGTGATATTTTGAAATTAATGATGTAGTTCACTTGATGCACTGCATGCCTAATAATGAAAAATCTAGAGGGAAGAGCTTGCTTAATGAAATTTTGAAAATCTCTGCATTTCAGTCACAGACTGTGATGTCATTTGTGTATATATATAAGGATGTGCCTTGTATGATCTGATGTGGTAAGTTTATGCAGACAGTACTTTACACACACATCAAATGTTTAACTTGATAGAAATGCCCCTTTTCAGTGCCTGTCTAGGTTTGGGCTTGTGTGTGTGTGCACATACATGCATACAGAGTGGCTAGAGCAGGTACCCTTTTTCATTAAGTAAGTGACATTTTCATGCTGGTACAGCATCTATCTATCTTCTTTCTGGCAAAGCAGTGTGCCTTTCAGTCAGCATCTGACTAAAGATCAATGAGAGAAAGCTTTTTGAAGGCGCTTTCAGGTCCTGCGGCAAGGGAGATGATCAGAAAGCTGCCATAAGCTTCGGACCCACTTGACAAATGAGGAACTATTTTGGTGCTCTGTAAACTGCTGTCACATCAGTTAGAAACACTAATTAGAACTACTTTGCTGTTGAAAGTGTCCAGTGCATTAAATACCACTTCTGCTTATTGCAATTAGCTTATCCATTGACTTACACTTTATACCACAAGACTATCAAAGATGGAAATGCATAAGGGATTGTTTAATAATTTATGAGGGAAATTAGAACTGAATGGCAAATAGCTTTTGCCTGCTGCCCTTTGACCTTTCATTCCTTGCAGAGCATGAAACTCACATGTGAAATGTGCTCATCCTTGGTTTTGTCTAGCTGGAGAAGAGTCAACAAACCAGGATGCACAAGTAAGCAAACATCAGATTGTCTTTTTCTCAGTGATGTGGAGATTAAATGATGTAAGTAGCTTCTGAAAAGCAGTAGGACATCATTGTACCACACAGTCTGTAAAGAGATAATTTTATACACTTCCTGTACTGTCCTTCAAACTGGTTCTTGTTATTGATAAAGCAGGGAGATTTTGTTCAATAATTTATACCATGTGGAATTGGTGATAATTTTTAATGTCATTTTGTCTTTTACAGGACAAATTTTCAAATGAAGCAATCTAGTAAAGAAGTGAAGTTGTAAGGACTGAGACAACTTCAATTTTTGTTTTCGAGTTAAATTTTGAGTCCATGATATTTAAGCATGCCTTAGGAATAAGAAGGAAGAAACATTTTCTCGTACTCTAAAAGCCAGAAGTAGTCCAGCCATTAGGAATGCCATGACTCTACATTATACACAGAAGTTTTTAGAAGAGAAGGAAAAAGCAAATATCATTCCAAATAGCTGACTTGCATTCTAGCACCCAACATAAAATCACAAGGCTTCATTCCTCATTCTACTTTTTTTACCTTGGTCTAAGCACTTATTCTTTCTGCTTGGATTCCCACTGATGATATTAGTTCTTAGTTTGGCTGCCAGGGTGTTAAAGATCAGGATTATTAATTCATTATTTTAAATATAAGATGGCAATCTTACCACCATTCATACTTTAAAAGTTGGAATTATTTTCTCCTGAAGTGATTTTTGGGTTTTTGTTCTCAAATTTTCATTGTTCTCTGGTACCAGTCCAAAGAGCACCTATGTTCTCTTCCTTAAAATACCAGTAAGGTGTAGAGATAATGCACATTTTTTTTTCTAAAGTGCTCTTTTAAAGATGCAGAGAGAAAACAAAGCAGCAATAAACAGTTCCATCTAAAAGCTCCTAACAAGAGTCACCTTCAATGATCTGATTCCAAATATATGAAATTTTCCCTGTCTTCATATTTCTTTGTGATGGATGCAGAATATCTGCCTGAAGACCTGTATTTTGTCAGACTGCTCCATACAGAAATATTTCTGAAAAAATTATTTACTATTTCATTTTCTAAAACTTTAAATGATAAAAGATAAAATACTATTAATAAAGAAATGAGTTTACATGCACTTACCAAAATGCAAGCATAAATTGCAGTTTAAAATGCTTTTGTTCTTTGAAGCTATTTGCAAGTTTGGGTTTGTTTTAGTATTTCAGGAAAGAAAAGTGTCTGGAAGAGCAGAAGATAATTGCAAAATCTCAAGCCACAACTGAGCCTCCTCAGCCTGCTAACACCAGAGACCAAAGCAGTGATCTCATTTCTGCCCTTAATTTTTCTGCCTGTAACTGGGAGAAGAGAGAATTGGTTTGGTTTTTAAAATTGGATTAACTTGAAAACCAAACCCAAAGATGGTGCAACAGACCATAACTTAGTGTCACATGCAGAACTGTCTGAGGCCTGCTTTGATTTGGAGCAGTTCAGCTCTTTGCTCCCTTGGGCAGGCTGCACTCCCTTCAAGTGGCTCTGATCTTCTGGCTAGCCAGGAGCACAATAGAGACATTCATTTTTTAACTTTTTCTTCCAGAAATTCACTGCATTGTTGAGAGCTTCTGGCCATTAGGGAGATCCAGGTCCATAAGGGAGTTATGGAAAACTTTTGAGGCTCAGCTGTGAATCCACCCTTGTCACCAGCAAAGTTGCTATTGATGCCCTTGGACCCAAGATGCAACACCTGGAGGAGTAGTGCAGTGTGTATGTAAGTCCCAGCCTGAAGCTTTGCTTTCCTTCATTTCTAATTGTCTGCTGTCTTCTCTTAAGACTGGTAACCCTAGATCAGAGAGAAAAAGAGGATTATTTTTAAGCATGATGAAATTTAACTTGTAATTGCTGTTTCCACAGCAGCCAATTGAGAGGTAAGAGCATAGCTTTACCAGGGAGCTACTAATCTCTAGGATTTAGAGATGCTAAAACTGAGCAGGAAATCAGGGCAGCAGTGACTTACCTGGAGTGAAAGTGCAACACACACTCACAGACACCCATGCTAAAGACACAACATTCCTAGAAAATTTTGTCTCTCTGTGCAACTTTGAAAAGTCTCATGGTTTGATGTTTGTGCCATGTTTCACCTAGTATTCATTGGTGAAACCCATAGTATTTAATGTCAGTTTTGGTATTCCTCTGCTTGAGACAGGGTGCCACAATATATTCCATTGCTGGCGAGTTCCAACAGGGAAGCAGTAACTTATGCATTGACTGCTTCCCATGATATTTCATGTTCCTGTAAAATCAGCTACTTAGAGTTTAAGCATGGTATTAATTTTAGCTTGCTGTTTCCCATGAAACTGCTAAGACAATCCCTGTAAAAAGCAGCACTTCTTCAGATGCCCAGTGTCTATGGTGTGTTCGTCAATGCACGTTTTGAGGGCCAGCACTGATTTGTGTTTGTCCTTCATTTAAAGCCTCTCTATGGTGGCTGGCTAAATTTCCTCAATTCTAAGAAGCAATTTGGTTTTCCTTACACAAGGTAAGCAGAAAGTGTGCTGCCATGTATATGGTACCTATTGAAAGCCTGCCTTCACACAGAATGTGCCATGGGAGAGAGCTGACTCCCTGCACAACCTTTTGCTCCTTGGAAGCAGAAAATCCTCCCAGCCCTGAGCAAGGGTGCTGGTGCTGCTCTCTCCTGAGCTTGTTTTCCTGCCTGCTGCTTGCCAGCAATGCAGGCAGAGCACACTGACTGCGCAAGGCCAAATCTAACGTGTGTGTTGGCCAAGACTCTTGATTCAGAGTTGCTCTGGTACCAAGTGTAAGGTTTTCTGTCCTAGAGCATTGGTAATGTTAATCAAATTCACATGTATTTCTTAGAGCGATCACTGAGGAAATCTTAAAATCTGTACCTCACATAGAATGTTCTTTAAAAAAGTGTTTGTTATTGTCATTCTGTTCACCAACTGCTTTTCTGGATTTGTGTAATCAACAAATATCTAAATGAAGTATTGGCAGTCTTTTTTGTGTAATCCCAAAGAAAACATGAAAGAGGAAGTTATACAAGTAGCTTTAGATAATGTCTCATGATATCAGGGAATCTTTTTTTGTTCTGCTTTAGACATTTTTTTGTGATTTTTTTTCTTTGTTTTGTATAGAAGACTCCTAGCCCACTAGGGAGAGTTTGGCCTTTTCCCTGGAAAAAAGGTTTGTCTGTCAAATATCTCGATTTGTGTTTATTTCCCCATGTGCTACTCATTTTAACATACCCCTCACCTGAGCAGCAGTAAAGGCTCTCTAAGTGGCTGGCTGTGGGTGTATGTGAGTGTGGCCATGTCCAAGAGCTGGTGCAGGGGCAGGGAGCTTGGCCGTTCAGGTTTGTGCCTGCTGGGAGTTCCTGGGTGCTCCTGACCCCTTTTTCCCTGCTAGAGAGCAGGATATTTTGGGAGGGACCTCTCCAGTGTGAGGTGCCCTCTTGACAGTTCCCAGGTTTTCTTCCATGGAGTCCTGCTGGGGCTCCAACTCCTCCCTGTGTCCCTGTGGTCAGTCTTACCCAGCTGCTCTTGGTGTTGAGGAGGTGTAATTACACAGTAAGGTTATTTTTCTAATTGATAGAAAATAGTTAATATATTCATTCTGCTTAATTTAACCAGTGTATGTATTAAAACTCCCAACAGAAGCATGCATGTCTAGGACAGCCCAGTTGAGTGCAGTTGTCATGGGAGGAAAAGGCTGTTTGTAAATTAGAACTGGTCCAGAGATGTCATTTTGTGCTCTGAATTAGTGGGACAGCAAAACTCGTTGCATCAGCTTTCCTTATCTGAGAAATGCTCTTGTGAACTGTCTTAGTCCCTTGAAATTTCTGTAGATGGAAAAATTCCAGTGAGAATTTTAAAATGGTATCTGAAAATAAATATAGGGTATATAAAATACTGAATAAGCAGCTGAGCAGTAGAAAACCCCAAGAAAAATTGCTATTGTGTAAAGATATATAGTTGCAACAGTAGACTGATATCCAATAATTTACTACTAAGTTCTAAAAACCAGATGACTGCAAAGTGTTTGCTAAATCATTCTTTTCAATCTGACATGTGGTTGGATTATGTGAACTGACTCACCATTTAGATGGGGCTACTGAGATTGGTGTGTTATTGATTCAGACAATCCTTGACCCCAGGGATAACACTTGCTGTAACAGAGGAAGCTGGCTTTTAGAATCCTACATCTCTCTCTGCATCTGTGTTATTTGACAATACTGAAAACAAAAAGATTAGGGAAGCAAAGAATGAGTTAATACTGGCAAATTCAAGCAGCTTGTTTGATGAAATAGTGCTGGTGCTCTCTAGTAGAAAAATTGAGAGGTGCTGAGACTTTAGTCCTTTGAGTTCAAATTCTTTTCAAGAAAGCTATCAGCGGGAACTTGCCAGGATGCCTTCAGAACCTTTTTTTTTTTTTTTGCAGAGAAACCTTAAAATAACAAATAAATAATGCAGCAGACTGATGATCACAGTCTTAATTAACTGAAAACTTACACGTTTCTATTTTAATGATATCATCCCTAGGCCTGTTTGTCTACTTTCTCAATCTGTCATTCATCAAAATCTGAACAGTTATCAATCTCCAGACATTGAGCAGGTAGTCTGGCACTTGCCCAATAGGTACTGGATGATGCTGCAGCTGTTGAACAAGTACTTCATCAGAAATTATTCTTTGGCTTTCTATCAGCTTTTTCAAATCTTAGGTTGCAAATCAGTTGCTTCCTTTTTAGTTACACAGAAACAAAATGAGATGCACCTGAATACTTTCAAAAATAATTACTTCTAATACTATTTACTAAGGCAAACATTCATCCATCCTCATGTCTTTCTCTGTAGACTATAGCCCTCATTCCTTTCTTACTCTTTCATATGCAAACACTGTCTGTTTTATAATCACTGAGCATAAGTCAGATAAAAGCAAAATCTGATGTATTAACAATGAAAATGTTCTTCTGAATAAAAACATGGATTATCATGGAATTTTTGCTAGGATTATGCTAAGAGCCTCAGAACTTGTCTCTGAAAGACTTATTCTTCTAATCAAAGTGAACATCCCATTTTTCTGTGCCTTTTTCCTAAGCAGGTTGAATGATGATCTCTTTATATGTACAGTTTTTCCTAGACATAAAATATCTCTAAAATCATTTGGGGAGAGGGCAATTGGTTATGTCCTATGGGTGATCTTCCTTTAGTCTCTCCAGTGCTAGTGAAACAATATGCAGACTGGGTTGGTCTTTGGGATCCTGAAATCTCCCGCTCTGAATGGTGTTGTGGAAACAAATCCCTTTTTGTGTGGGAGTATCTGCAGAGAACAGCTGATGTGGGCTCTCCTTGCAGAGCACTGGCTGCTGTGTTCACACTACGTGGCTGTGGGCTCCGTGGTGGGAGGGAGTCAAATGTGGATCCCGGTGGAATGTGTGTATGCTGGGCTTTGGAGATATTTCTCTTGGAGTTTCAGACAGCCTTGAGCCATTTGCTGACCTTTTGAAGGATTCCTAAAGCTGTTAGTCAGAAAGCATTAGTGTTAGATGCTGGCAGTTCTGAATGGGTTCAATACAATGTATTTCCTTTGCTTTTACGTGGTTAGATGATGCTTTACCAGTGCCAAGCAGCGGTAGACAAAAAATTATCAAAAGTGGGCATGATGTGGATGGAAGGAAATGCTATGTGTGCAGGAATCTTGCTTTCCTCTCAGGGCACAGGACAACAATGACACTGTTCAGTGTCACTGAAGTGCTGGTAATGTGTAAAACAACAGCCCTGCCCATGCCCACAAAATGCAGTGGCAGTGTCCTACTGCCATCTGTGACTCAAGTCACAGCACAGTCAGACAGTACAGGTTCAGTGCATCTTTCCTAGTGGTAAAAAAATCCAGAAAAGTCTTCACAGTTATTCCTAGATAGATCAATGCAGCATAACATAGTAGTGCACAGATCAGATGAGTCATATTGAAGCTGACTCCATGCTGACAGTGAATTGCTTTCACTTCAGCAAATTCTTGAAGCACCTCATTTCCTATGAGCTAGATTATTTTTCCATAAATTGTGGACAACAAATAAGATGAGTTTTAGCCCTTGCCTTTGTTGCTGAATGTGGCAAGCTGATCTGTGAGTAATGGAGCCAAAAAGAGCAATCTGTTCCAGAGCCTCCACGAAGTTTTCCATTGTTTGGGGAACGAATCAGTCCATTCTCCACGTGAAAGGGAAAGTCACGCTTAGGAACTTGATTTGTTGCAATGATCTTCTTTAATGTATTGCACTGCTGGTGACATTCTCGGTGATATTGGGGTCCTTTGTGTGCTTTGTATCAGTTTTATTTTCTTGCCAGGAAATTGGCTTCCTTACATATATAGGTGTTTCAATCTTGGATCCTTTTGAGCCTGGAAGTGTGCTTGCAAACGTGCTTCAGACCTGAATGCATTCACAGTGGCACAGAACCAAGGTAGGAAAAGCTGCTGTTAAGGATTTTACCCCATCTTCCTATCGCAGACTTGTTTCTTCTTAAAATTAACTCCAGTTATATGGGGCATAGAGTCATGTGAGAACTCAGAGTAGCATTTGGAAAGACATGGCTTTTGCCATGCTCAGGTGGTTGCTAGATGGGAGCTGGTTGAATGTTTCTTCTATACTGAGACAAGACTAAGAGAAAAATGTAACTTGAATTCATGTGATTTGTTGAGTACTAACCCAGACGTCCACTCTTCCCCAAGAAGAAAGATCTGGTTTTACAGGGAATTCCTGCCTGGATCATCTAAATCTAAAATAATTAGTAGGCTTCAGTATTAAGGAACCTTTAACAGGAAGAAATGGAGACAGAATTGAAAAAGAAAGAGGGAAACGGAGTGAAGAGGAGGTAAAGTTAACCCATAAGGGCAGCTTTATCTGAAAAGAGGGGGAAATGGAGAATACTGAAATTTCCTTTCTGATGAAGATGAAGAGTGGGTTTTTCTTTTCCCTTTCAAGGATTATATCACATATATAAAAGTCATTCACCATTGTCAGGTGCTACTGTAGCTGCTGGATAGGCAGTGAGCAAAAGCTCATACTTCCAAATGCCTCATGGCCTTGAATAGGGTGTGTGGAGAATGACAAAGGAAAATGTGGTAGCCACCATTCTTCATTGTCTAGCAATGTGAATTGCTATAGGAACAGAGTGGAAGGCCCTGTTGAGTTAAGGGGTAGGCACTGAGACTGCATTTTTGCCCTCTTGTCTAGGACTGTTGACACCTTCTCAGCCCAGAAAAAAACCTAATTAAATAGCTTCTCTTCCCTTGGCAGCACAGGCAAAGGCTAGGAGGACAAGGCTCATGCCATTATCCTGAGCTCCCTCTGGAGTCAGCAGAGCTGCAGGTAGTGGTGCTCAGCTCAAAGCTTTCATCATCTCCTCCAGGATTGTGCCATTCTGTTTTCTTGCACGGTCAGACTAGCCAGGTGCAAATTAATCCAAGAGGTCAGGGTTTCACACAGCACCTGTCCTGTGACTTGGGGAGGAAAGTCTGAAGTCTCAGCTTACTGGCTGAGAAATGACAGTGTAAAGAAAGTTATGTTTTCTTTAAGATTGCTTATAAATCTTGGCAGTTTTAGGGCAAACTCACTACGGTCTAAGGCCGCTCTCAGTAAGTTTGGGATCCCAGACATTTGCAGTGCAGGGCCCCTGTTGGGCCCTAGTATCAAGCTGTGCTGAGGTGGGGTGTCTCTGCTTCTGCTCTGCAGGACACCTGTGGCTCTCCCGAGCTTTCCTGTTGCACCTTGCACGCTTCATAGAGCATTTCTGTTGGCTGAATCCCACAGAAATGCCCTGGTTTTCCAGTGCCCAGAGCCCTGCACCTTGCCTACTGATAACCCAGCATGTGCCTCATTTGGCAGGGGGAAAAAGGACTTATCCAAGGCTCCCCAGCACCTCAGAGGCTGTGTAAAAATCCATGTCAGGTCACTGGTGTAAATCCCAGATGTCTTCTGGAGGCTGGAAATGCCTTCCTGAGCCACTTCAGCTGAGATGCAGCTGAGTCTGATCCATCAGCTTAAGAGGAGACTGGGAAATGCTTGTGAGAGGTTGCTGCTGCTGGGAAAGGAGTTAATTTTTTCAGATTTTTTTTTTATTTTTTGTTTGTTTTACTCTTCAGTTTTTCTCTTTGCTCCTCAGAGAGGAATGTGGGCTCAGCTTACAATGAGTTAGGACTAGACCAGACTCTCTTTAAAGAAAAGCCTGAGATTCCAGGGCAGGGTTTTGTTCCTTTTGTCTGCTTTTCTGTAGAAGATGCTCATTAAAAGAAGAGTCTGAATTTCAAGAGCAGGCCTATTAGAGAGGTAGAAAGCAACTCTAAAACTTGACTTTGGATCCTGATTTCCTCCAAAGTCTGCTGAAATTCAGATTTAAGCAGGCTTAATGACTGCTGCTCAGAAATATGCCACACAGGATATTTCTGGGCTATACCAGGCTCAGTTAACTCCTGGCAGCTTTTGGTGGTCGTTCTGAAGCAGATTCTGTGGGGTGTTTTTTCAGGGGTCGTTCAGCAGAGTCTCACTAGAGAGAAGAGCACTATTGAACTCCTTGGAAAAGGTATGAAATTTCATACACTGGCTGCAACCCCAGGAGACTAATCCAGCCCCGAACACTATCACTCTTAGATTTGTGTTTCATTCAAGAAGTCATGAAGCAATCTATTTTGCTAGGGAAAAAAAAGAAACCATTACTTTATCATCATTCTGAGTACTTTCCATAGGAACAAAATTTATCAAAAATGCCTGCGATCTTTGAGAAATATCTCAGTTGTGCAGAAAAGCACTACATTGATTGTGAACTTAGCCTTTCTTTGGGTTTTTCTGCTTGTCATTTTTACTTAAATACAAATATTAATGAAGACCTAAACGTGCCCTTCTGCTATTGCCCTTTATTTTGCTTTTCTATGAAGATTGCTCATAATCCTACAGCTATCTTTTTGCACTTTAAAAGGTTCTTGCTTCTTATTGCTGTCAGGATAATAATGCTGCATCATTCCATCTAACTACCAATAAATAGAAATGCAGAGCCATGACTTCTATTCAAAAGCATGCAGGCTCCTTTGTATGTTTTGGTATATATAAATATATCTTTCAACTTGTAGCTGTAGTACAACATCTGAATTAAATCATGACTTATTCTTTCTATTAAAGCTGTGTTGTCCTTGCCATTATCCCTTTTTCCAGTAAATGAGTACAATGAAAAATTGATTCTAGCTGTATTGGACTGCAGCAAAGTAACAAAAGATGATTGTTACATTATCAAAGTTCTCTCTGCATCCATAATATAAGAATTGAAAACACCTGTCTTTATCTTCTCAATCAATATTGCACCTGAGTCACATTTTCCTGGAAAATGCTTTAAAAGGTGTCCACTGTATGTTATTTAGATTTAACAAATGCATTATTCAGGCTGTCTTCATTTATTTTGATTACCTGAGATTGCTCTGCCATCCCTGTGAGTTATAAAAAGCCTAATATTAAAAGCCACACTAGACTAGTATGTCAGTAACAATATCAGATGACTTCTCTTATGTGAAGCCATGTGACAGCTGAACAAGTTCACTTTGTAAAATGTGTGTGGAAAACTTGTATTCAAGGGGGACATTTCATGTTTTGGCACTCCCTTTCTAAAAAGTAGAGCAGGGCAGAGGGCTTCAGTTAAGAGTAACTTGACCAGTATGACCCAATTGGGAGCAGATTTGGGAGAGTGACAGTGGACATTAGTCTGCATTTCTAGAAAGAATAAGCCAGAGCTGATTGCCTAAGACTGTAAGCTGTGCTTTGCAGACATGCTTTCTGATACTTTTAACATGCAATGCTTAAGAGCAGTTAATTTACTGCATGTCTCAATAGCAGTCTGAAACTGTTGAGCATCCAGTAAGAGCAGAGAAATAAGTGAGCAGCTCTGGAGACACGGCCATCATTTCAACATGTGCATTTGCATATTCCATCTAATGCCTTGAGTCAGATGCCTAAAATTAGTAAATTTATTTGGATGTGTGGAAATAATTGTAATTTGTTTCACAGAAATCAATTTGTGATGCTTTGATTTCCCTTTCTACAGAATTAAATTATTAAGGGGCAAATATGATTTTCAAGATACTTTTTATCATTCTCTCTGCTTGAAATTTTGGCAAGTTTGACACACTATAACTCAACATTCTGCCATGAGTAATAAATACTAAAAAAAAAAACCCAATCAAATAAAAAATTTAGTGTGAGAAGTGCAAAGAAATGAGGGACAGCAGGTTGGTAGTACCTTGCCAGGAAATATCATCATAATAGGGGCCCCTTTTCCATATCCACCAGTTATCTGCAACCATGAGAGACAGCAGCAGGGGTCTGAGGGAGGAGATTGTGCCCCTCAGGTTCTGTGTGGGGCAGTGCTGGGACTGCAGTGAGTCAGATGAAGGGTTGAGTTGCTCTTCAGAGGTGCCTTCATGGTCCTCCACACACAGACCTCCTCTCTGGTAAGTCCCATAAGGCACAGGCTAATGGCAATTGCAGCAGCTCCATCCCAGCAGTTAGGGCTGCTGCAGTGGTGCTCAGCAAGGGCTGTCTGCTCTAGGATTTGGGGCTGGTAACAGTCCTGCCCTAGGCAACAGGGAGAGATGATGGTCATTTGAATCCTGCTCCAGCTCCTCAGCTCCCTGAGCAGAGCTGGGGCAGAACTCAGGGCAGAAGGAATGTCCTTGCTCTCCAGGAGAGGTCTTGAACTACACCTGAGTGCTGTTTGAATTGCCCCCAGGATGCCTGGTGGTGACCCACAGTGACATGACACACACTTGGGAAGCAGGAGGGGGCAAGCTCGAGCGTTCAGATTTTGGGCAATACCTGAGGCTAACTTGTGCCAAGCCCAGGGAAACCCCTGAGCTCCCCTAGCCCTGAAGAGCAAGAGGCCAAAGCCCCTGCCTACACTTCTCTTGCATTTGGCAGGAGTACCCATATTTTTTCCATCCTCTGCCCTCATTTTGTTTCTCTGTTTAAAAACCTTGCTTTTTGTTTTAGCAGAGGAGTAAAAAGATCTGCTTAAAAATTAACTTCAAAGCCCTTAGTTGTTGCACAGCTACAAGCACAGATATATTCTCTTTCAATCTTTTTTAATCTTGATTTTGTTTGTCTGTTTTGGGTTTTCTTGTTTGGTTTAGGGTTTTTGGGTGGTTTTTTGGGTGGGGTTTTTTTTTGTGGGGGGGGGGGCAGGGGTTGTTGTTGTTGTTTTGCTTTCTTTTTGTTTTTTACAGCTGGGCCCAGGAAGACTGGACTGGTGAGTCAGAACCCCAGTGTCACCATGGCTGCACACAGCCAGTGCTGAAAGCTGGCCCTGCTGCTGCAGCATGCCCTGGGACCAGCCCATTCATGGCCCACTGACCCATCAGTGCAGTGTTTATCCAGGATCCAGTAAAGCTGTGAGATTTCCTCCCTAGTTTGTGCCAGTTCCTCAAGTCCCAGAGGGGTCAGACCTTGCTGTGCCTCTGTACCAGAGGCCCCAAAATGAGGGGGAGCAGAACAGCCCATGCAAGTGCAAAGCCTTGTCTTCAGCTGTCCTGAGTATTTAAAGGGGTAATTCAACAACATCTCAAGTTTGCCTTGGCTCAGGGGAGACACTGAGTGCCAGGGTGCCTCTGCCAAACATTTTTAACCTTTAACTGGCAGTATCACATTGATACCTTGATGGGAACAGGCTTTCTCAGGAGCTGTGCACACGCCTGCTGCCAGCAAAGCCTCGCTGGTGGCATTTTGGAGCTTCTACTTCTGATCCCAGACAGACCAAAGGTAAGGAGAACAAGAAATAAGAAATTACATGGGAAAAATGTGTCTAGCTCTGGTTAAAGATTATTCCTATTGGAACTTGACTTGTGTGCATCTGTCTGGCCCCCTTCCACATGCCTGTCCCCTGCACAGAAATGTGCATAGAGGTGTACACAGATGATATCTCAGCTGAATCTCTTCCTCTGCTCAGGCCAGAAGTGTTCAGAAGGCTCTGCCTGCACCACTGTGGGGTGGTAGGAGGGGGCTGTACACCTGGATCCATGGGAACCTGCAGTCCTGCTGTCTGCAGAAATAAGCTGCAAAACTGCTGCTTAGCTCTAACCCTTAATATATTCATATTTTCTCATCAATGCAACTAGCAAGTGAACTAAAAACTGAGTTTATGATGGGATTCTGGCTTTCATTAAGGAGTTTTGTACCTATTTAAAAAATATATGCAGGAGCATGTTGCTGATTATTTTGAGAACCTATGCAAATTTATTGATTTGCAGTAGGAAAGGCTTGCTGTGAAGTGTAAATTAAGCCATTTAAATCATCTTGCATGGTAACTGGAGCATCAGCTCTGTTTGTTCAATGAGTTAATACCCTATTACCCACCATAATTTTATGGCTGCACTTGTGGTCATTGCTGGCCTAGAAGTGCTAGCTGCTGTCCTCCTGCTTATCTTTGCCAGCAGATAACCCTCCTGCTCTCTGGGCTGGGTTTTGTTTGTTGATGTTTGATGGTGTCCCAAAGTGTGCTGGCTGCTCCTTTGCCGGGCAGGACTGGCTCCCCCCAGCAGAACAGGACATGGGGGCCTTGAGTGGGGGCAGTCTGCAGAGCCAGGACATCAGTGGCTATGTCAAGCTCTGCTTTTGATTGCTACGCATTCCTTAAAAATATCTCTCTGTGGGCAGTTTCCACCTAAATACTTCTGCCAACCATGATCAGGGATGTATTCAGTTTCATCCCCATCCCAAGTCACCAGCAGGTCAGATGTAATTGAAGATTAGACAGACCCTAAATTTTTTCATGTCCCTGCATATGAACATATGGAGACTGTTTTAAAGATAGACCAAGGGATATATTAACACATAAATCCTGTAGATAGTTGTATTGGTTCTCGGGCAAACATCCACATGAGCATGTTCCCAGAAGCATGGAGCTGAAGGCTGAGGTAGAAAAGATTCCCTGGAATCTCTAACTGAAGCTCTGCCCTCAAGGTGGGGGATTGCACAAAGTAACACACCAGCCAGGTGAGGGCTGCTTTAGCAGGTGCTCTTCACTAATTAAAAAGCTGAGATGGAAGTTTTCTGTGGTGGAATAACTTTCCCCTTCTCCTATGTTTTATGCTAACATCACAGTTTAGGCTTTTAATGAGCTGCTCTCTCTCTGCTTTTTCCTGACAATAGAACTAGAGTAATTCAGTAACTGAGGGGTTGTTTGATACAGGAATAATGCACATATCCATCAAGGAAAAACCACTCTGGCTTTTGAAGGCCTTGCATGTGCTGTACACAGCATTTGCCTGTTTAGAAAACTACAGGCTTTTAGGATAACAGACCATTGGCTGAGTCAAGTGATGTTGAGTGGCTCAAAACTGTAACTCAGTCCTGCTATGCGATGCTGCATCCATTCAGGGAAAACACAATGTTCTAAAACTTCCAGATGAAACAGAGAGAAAAAATTAAATGCAAATGTTAAAATGCATGTTTTAGTTCTCACATTTTACAAATTTAAGAGGTGCTGAATTTTACTGACAGTTTTCTTGGCAGCAAGTGAATTCCAAAGATGCACATGCAAATATTTGTCAAAACTGAATTTTCAATTTTGCATGCATAAGGATTACTCCAGAAGTGCTGGCATACTCACTTGCTCCCAGAAGAAAAGTAGTGTCATGTGGTGTGTCTGGCCAATCACAGAAAAACTGTGTATTTTTAATTTTAAATATTCTGATTAATCCATAGAGTAAAAAAATATAGTGAAAAGAAAGTCACTGAATATATTTGAATAATAAATTCAAGATGGTGTGATTGGCTTATATATATTCCCCAAGCAAGGAGCAACAAAATTAATCAAATAAATTATTCATTTTGAATTATTTGTTCAGGTCTGTTTTCACAAGTAATGCCTACCAGTGATGTCTGAGTTGTGCAGTTTGCCACAAAAGCTCTCGTATCGTGTGTCCTATTGTCCTGCTGCCCACTGCTTTGTTTGGGTCTGACCTCTTCACACGTGAGCTCTGCTTTTGCTGTGATGGTGTATCTTCTGTGAGAGAGTTGCTAAAAGCAATCAGGTCTTTAGTAGCAGGCACTGAAAGTCCAAGGTGCTCGTTGACCAAAAGTCATTAGAAATATAATGGTGCCCATTTCTACCAAATCATTACAGCACAAATAGCATCACTCTGCCTCGGCCTTTGAGCAGAATTAGATTCAGGTTAGAGTGCATCTGTACACTTACCCAGAGAAGCACTCAGTGCTGCTGTCCTAATTGCACCCCAGCTATCTAGACCATATTTACAGAGAGGATTTAATGGTTCTGCTACCAAAACTCTGTTAGTCTTTCATTGCGTTTATTTTCATCAGAGAAACCAATCACTGTGTTCTCTGAGATAAATACAGTAATTAAAATATAATTCTTCTTTCTTTGATAGTTATGTCATGTATGGTACTTGTCTACAGTCTTGTTCCAAGCTCCTGGAGGAGGGAAAGCACAAAGCTGAACTATTTAAGCGTGTATCAGTCTCCCGACCCGCACTGGGAAGGGGACAGGGAGTTGCTAAGCAGAACTGTGCCTCCTTGGCCAGCACGGTGCTGAGCCAGGAGCAGCAAACCACCCCTCGTGGTGGATGGGGAGCTGAGTGTGTGCAGAGGGACTGTGGGGTTGTGAAGGGCAGTGTCTGCAGCTTGCCTGAAGCCCCAGGTCTCACCACTGCTGTGATGCAAAGCAACAAGGTGCTAGAGTATCATTTTCCTCCATCCGCTAAAGGCGAGTGATGGAATGACAATCGATGCTGCAGCACAGTCCTGCTGAGGGGAATTTAAGGTGTTAAACAGTGTGCCTCTGCTCTAAAACCCACGTGTGAAGCTGGGGAGTTTGATCAAGAGCCTGCCAGCCACATCCTGCTGCCCAGGCAGCAGCCAGGGCTGGTACGCAAGGGGATTGTGACAAGGCTGGCAAAACCTGGAGCAGTATGGTCAGCTTTTTTTTGTAAAAACTGCCAGATGATTGTGAATTTCACTGCCAAACATGACTGTATTTGAAACGCAAAAGTGCACAAATGTAAGTGGCACTGTCAGCTCCCTAAAAATCACATTTTTGGAAGTCTGTAATAGTTGTTCTGTTCCATATGTGGAGGGATTTGTATGAAATGTTCCAGGCAGAAAGTGAAAAAACTCTGTGGTGTACTGGCACAATAAAGCTATCTTGCATGTATGCAGTGCTTTCCACTTAAAGTGACTTGCATAAGTGGAAATATTATCCCCATTTTGCTGATGAAGAAACTGAAGCCCAGCATTTCCTTTGAGTCACATCCAGTGAGCAAGGATAAAGCCAAGAATGAATGTGCTGACATGCAGGATTTCCCATTGCCACCAGACAGGTTTTCACCACTGAAAATATTTCATTCTGACTTTATAGTTGTCTTCTCCCAGATTAAAGCACCATCTTACTAACCACTTTATTTCAACACGATAGAAAAAAATGAGTTGTCTGTATTTGCTCCAATCTGTTCTCCAAGGCATCTCGTAATGTGGCAGGAGACTTTGCAAGCTTCACTTGCAGTGACTGGGCACACCAGAGAAGAGACAGTGTCCTAAATTAGCTGATGCAACTGGTGCCTGCACTAAATCTGGATCTGTGCAGGTCTACAATATATGGAAGGCAGCAAAATGTGGCTCCTGGAAGACTTATGTTGTCTGTAAGGAATCATTATAACTTTGGTTAGAATTGTTAACCATTCAGCAAAACGATACGGGACGTAATTACGTGAGTTATTGATCGATGCATATTAAGAAAGACCTCCATTTGTAGGTCATTATAAAGCATTATTGGGGCCTCCAAGTGCATCAATAAAATAAGTTATTTCTTCACATGGATACTAAAGAAGACTTAGAAAGATGCCATTTGCAGAAAGCTGCTTGTGCCAGTAAATTATATTTACATCTGCTGCATATGGATAGGCGGGATACAGGCCAAGTATGTGATGGTGGGAAGCAGCTTGCTGCTTCTGTTTTGGGAAAGTTCATCACGGTTGAAATTTTGGACAAATTAGATTCTGAATCAAGCTAGGGAGACAGCAGCAGATGAGCTC
The DNA here is from genome assembly GCA_013397155.1 of Irena cyanogastra. NCBI lineage: Eukaryota > Metazoa > Chordata > Aves > Passeriformes > Irenidae > Irena > Irena cyanogastra. The sequence goes on along the minus strand of VWZV01007560.1, from coordinate 885,989 downwards.
AAAACTTTAGTTGCTCCAGAAACTCCATTCAGAATAATATACTGTCTCACGTGTCTTGTCTTTCCATCAGAGTTCTGAGGATATTTTCTGGTTGCTGATGGGAGCAGAGAAGAAGAGAGGATCTTGCACTGAAAGAGATAGAAAAACCACATAATCCACTTCACTCTGAGTTTTGTGTTTAGAAAATGAGGATGGGGAAGAGGTCCATCTTTGCTGCCGTTTGGATACAACTGCAAGAAAAATTAAAAAGGTATGAAAGTCAAACTATGCCAGTGGCAAATCTGGTCTTCTGCACTGGTTTGTGCCCAAACACAATATAGATGATAGATAAATTCAACTAGAGTTTTTGGGCAAATTGTAATGCTTGGAGATGAAGGATACAGATACAGGCATTTTGTCCTCAGAGGCAAATGAGTGCAGTAATTTCCCTGGTACAAAACCAGAGCTGAACAGACACCTTCCACAAGGTCCTCTGACCTGGTTTTGCACCTTTGTAGGCTCTTGTCCTGCTGCCACCTCCCTCCATTAGGCAGCAGCTAGGGGCTGATTGGGTATAACCTGAAGTGTTATGATCAGGGTGCAAGGTCTGATCTCCACCCCAGGGCTTCCCCCCAGGGAGGAGCTTCCTGTTGGACAGGAGGACTGGATTCCAGGCATGAGCTGCTGAGGCGTGGGTGGTGAGCAGCTTTTGCTGCTTGTGCATTTTGTCCCTCTGGATGAGTAAGAAGCTGGATCTGCCTCCCAGTGCTGTGCCCAAGACAGGAAAGCACCCTGTCCAGAGGATCCATCCAGCAATACAGCCTGTACATTGCTGTTGCAGATCAGGAACACAATGCAGACCCTGATGTTGTTTTGCAGTGCAGAAAAAGCAGCCTTGCCTTTAGAGAATGTGATAAAAATGGGCTCTGGCTTAATCTCCACACCTGAGGCTGGATTAGTGACTCAAGCAAGCAGAGCTATTGCTCTGTAACCCAAATAATGTCTGAAATGCAGCTCGGTGGAAATGGCTGCACTGCATGTTTTGGGGAAACATAAACACAGAAGGAAAGGGGAAAATGAAGGACTTTTCAGTCACTGTGCTGATAGTTTGTTGGCTTGTAGCTGTTACATATGGAGAGCTGGCTGTAAGGTCACCAGGTGCTTTCAGGGATGGCTGCTGACAGGCGAGACGTGTTGAAGTGAGCAGGCTGTGCACAGCTGTCCCTCACTTGCTGGGGATGAAAGCCTCACGTGCTGGCAGAGAGGCTCAGGGGCTTCTCAGCATTGCTGCTGCTGCTGGAGTGCACAACAGGGCCCTTTTGCAGCACTCTGCACCTTACCTGCGTGCACACAGCAGCCATGGTTTGTCCAAAGTCATGGACACTGGCTGATCCCTGTGCATTCCCTGGCCAGGGAGCCTCTGATCTCAGCATGGAGCATCCTGCAAGGATGCCACTGCCAGCCTTTGCTGCCCAGGGCATACCCATGGATTGCCTGACAGCACCTATCTCTGTTTCTCTAGCAACTCTTTCACTTTAATCCACGTTCTGAGTCACACCCAGAGAGTGACAGCTCACCATAGCAGACCACAAACAATGAATATTTTGCAAATCTAAAATAAAATTTTCTTGCCATGGATATGGGATGGAGACCAAAGAAGACTGAGGACCTTCTCCCAAGCCCTCGCAGGACAAGTGCTGCTGAGGCTGGAGCAAACCTGACTCTGCAGGCAGACTTCTGCCTTAAACTCAATGGCTCCTGGCAAGTAAAATTACAGCAAGTACTACAGTGATTTGCAGAAGTAAACGTTTATTTCACCACTAAAATGCAAATGTCTGGTGTAGTCCGACAAAGTGTACGCTCCTGCTGATATCACTTGTTTGTGGCTATCGAATTTTAGATTATGTTTGCCTCTCAAATTTAATAATTTTGACAAGTTAATTTCTGCCTGTTTTTGACATGAAAAGTGACTACGAGGAATGTAGTTTTGATGTGTGTCAGTGCCAGCCCTGGGCTCTGCCACTTGCCTCCAGGGCTGTTTCTTTCAGTAAGGGGCACACCCCTCTCCCTCATGGGCTGCTGTGACCAGTCCTTTCTCTCTAGCTGGAGGGAAAAGCTAAGCCTGTGACAAAAATCCACCACACCAGAGACAGAGCAGCTCCCAGCAGATCTCAGAGGAGCTGGAATGTATTTACTCTGGTTTTGGGGCTCCCTGGCAAGCCTGCTCCCAGTGCCAGCTCCCCTGTGGCCAGGACCCCAGGTATGGCTCTGCCTTGAGCATCTCTGGCTGCACTTACTCCACCCAGCCCCCTCCTGTACAGGTGGTGAATACTTGGGTGCGTAAATTAAGAGAAAATTTAAGAAAAATTGGCTAGAGAAATTAAAACTGCCTCAGGCAGCTTAACTTGTACAGCGACACATACAGTACTTAGCACCCTAGATTTCATTATTCTTAACAGCATAACTGGAGTCCTATTTTCACACATTAAATATTCTTGGATTTTTTTTCCCCAATGAGCAGACATATGATTTTTTTTCTCTGCCATCAACATGCATGTTTTGTCCTTTCAGAGACTTTTTTCAAATTGGAATACAGATTAGTTTTACCTACGATTTAAAAAACTCCAATGCTTGCTAAGGCCTCAGTTCCTGTTTTTTATGGAAATGCATAGCTGTGGGGCTATGGGGAGCTGCTTACTGCTTAGCACTTCTGAGAGCAGAGCTGTGCAAGAATGCACTATTTTCACATCTAGGCTTTCACAGGCAATGTGAAATTTGGCTGTTTGCCATAAAAAAGTAGCCTCCTTAAGCAGGAATAGGCATGCTCTTGTGCTCTGCCAGGCCGGACCTGCAAAACCCTGAGAGCTTTAAGGGAGAGGAAATGTCAAAGCCCATAACAGGCAGGGACCAAATGTCTGAGGCCCATTCTATGTGCCTGAGGTAGAGGCTGAGGGTGCATAATGAGGAGGCTGGCAATGTCTGAGATTTCTATTTGCCACTGGAAACAGTGAGGGGAAAAGACCCCCCCAGCAAGCCCTGTGGCTGGCAGACTCCCGGGTAAGATACCCACTGTGTGGGTGGCAACACACCAGAAAGCTTATGCTGAAGCAGACTGGGGGAAACTGGGGCTGGACAGCCTGGGGAGGAGGTTGGGTGAGTCCTGTCACGGGCTTTGGGAGAGTTGCTAACATTGTCAGTATTACCTTTGCATTTCCACTTCTTGGATTAAGACTGTATGTGCAGTGAGAACTTTTATGTCAGGGTTTCAGTCAAAGGCAGTTTTTGCATGCACACATCCCTGCCTAGATCTTGCTGGGCTGTTTCCTCACATCCTTCTAAAGCCCTAGAGCCCTTCAGGGTGAGATGTGTGCAACAGAGAGCTGTTCATCAGAAAAGAGAGCCCGGGGAGTCTGCCAGCTCACTAAACATGGGTGTCTGCATTTAGGAGTTCTGAGCAGCTTGCTAGGCTCCTCTGCTGTCTAGTGTAAAGCCCTATGGGCTGAAAAAAAAGTCCATGCTTGTGGAACTGAATGCCATCCTTGGGACTCTATGCTGTGAGACAGAGGGTCCCCTTGTCTCTGCTCACATATCTTACCCTCCCCTGCCACTCCTGGGGCTGTGGGTCCCTGCTGGTGCAGTGCTGTCCTGCTTTCAGGCATAGCAGGCTACCTCATGTGAAGTGTCAAGTGGCACTAGACATTCATGATTAGGAACTCAAATCCTTCTGTGATTGTCCTGGGACCAGAGTGAGTGAGTGCTCTGGTGCAGAGTATCATCTTTCCTAAGATGATCTTCAGGTGTCTCTGTCCTACTGCTCATTAAACTTAAGCCTCACCTGCTGGGATGATCCGAGCGTATCTCATCTAAATAATTCTTTGCTGTTCCAGGGGGCTTAGATATTCCTGCGGCTTTGTCTGTCTTGTTCTCAACCAGTGAAGCACAATTTAATCTTAGGACTTGAAATGTTTTACTCTAATGAAGTCTCTGAGTTTAGAGCACGAGTGAAATGTAGTAATATATATGGTACAAGAGGTCGAACTAAATGAACTATTGGTCCACTTTGGCCCTAAATTATGAAATTCACAGAATGATTTCTAATAATGAATGCATTTGTAAAACTTAGATACCTTCTCAGGGATAATCTGCAAACAGAAAAACAACTTGTTTTGTTAAGCAGACTGTGACAAACAGTTCTTCCAACTTTGTGCTATGCAGACATGTATTTTTGGATATTCTTTGGGGGAAAAATCTACTGCAGTCAAATCTACATAACCTGCAAAAAAGAATCTGAAACAAAACAAACGATATATGTAGATTATGAAAGGTAGAGAATCAGGTTAGAATTTTAATGTAAATGTATGTCACTATCAGTAGAGATCACTTGTAAAGCACTATTTTAATTTGCAAAGCCAAGAACTAGAATATTAAAGTGAAAGTCTTCTTACATGAACAAAAGGTACCCTGTCATTAGAAATGATATGTAACAGGCAGATGAGGGTTGTTGTTTTCAGTGTTTGGTTTAAACGCAATAAAGATGAACAAAATTAAAATATGTTCATCGATGCATGAGGAAGAAGTCAAGATCAGAAGTACAATTTCCTAATTTTTAGATTTATTCAAAGACTCTTCCTTTGTATTAACTGCTACAGATGTTTAATGAATACTTAAAACCAAACACTGCTTCCCACCTTCCCCCCC